>CM068373.1:263478528-263481028 GCA_034769895.1 Magicicada septendecula
AAGAGAAAAGACATACTTTACGGAATTTCTTGAAATTTTTGCAGTTAGTCTTCTGCTCATGTGTACTGGCAGCCTGTTTGGTTACAGTTAACCATTTAAATTCAATGTTCTTGTTGTTGTTAACCTTCTGCTCGTGTCCCTCTCGTTTACTGGTGGTATGTTTGGCTACAGTTAACCATTTAAGTTCAATGTTCTGAGAAGTATTCATCTTCTTGTTCCTATAATAACAGTACCTGCTTCAGTACTATATATATATTATGTGCTATATATACATAAGGCTTTCAAATCTAATTGTGTAAGAATAACTGTACCGTCACATACAACTGAGAATAAATCCGTACAAACATACACACACGCACACACTTAGCGATGTTTTTACTTATTTGAACAAGTCATGTATTAAATTCAATAAATAATGCACTTGATAATGTTTTAATGTGAATAATTTTCCGTTTAAATAAAATCTGTACATACAATAAAATTATGTTCACTTTAAGAAATGAAAACTGCACAGTATGTTTCTTTGATTGTGGACGAAACATCAGACATTCCCGTCTGTATTTCAGTTAGTTATAGTTTTCCACTATGTTTTAGCTAATGATCAACCAGTTGAAAGTTTTTGGAAATTTGATAACCCTGAAGGCACGACGCGGAATCTATTGGTCTAAGCGTACATTTATTATGTAAATCATCTCTTTTTCAGTCATCTACGTATGTGCATTTGAATTATTTGCGCATGCACATAACAGCTTTTTTAGTACAGTTGCACACACATCGACGCTCGCACTATATATATAACCGGTGAACTTCACAACAGCGTCTTACTTACAACTCGAATCTATATAACGTTCTGTTTCTGTTTCAGATAATAATAATAGATTGAATATAAAAAGACTGTGTATGAATACAAAGAAATATCAAACACAACAGATCAATTATTTGAGTGAACATGATTGTGTATGTGAGCTACCGAGATCTAATAATGTGAATAATTTTCCGTTTAAATAAAATCTGTACATACAATAAAATTATGTTCACTTTAAGAAATAAAAACTGCACAGTATGTTTCTTTGATTGTGGACGAAACATCAGACATTCCCGTCCGTATTTCAGTTAGTTATAGTTTTCCACTATGTTTTAGCTAATGATCAACCAGTTGAAAGTTTTTGGAAATTTGATAACCCTGAAGGCACGATGCGGATTCTATTGGTCTAAGCGTACATTTATTATGTAAATCATCTCTTTTCCAGTCATCTACGTATGTGCATTTGAATTATTTGCGCATGCACATAACAGCTTTTTTAGTACAGTTGCACACACATCGACGCTCGCACTATATATATAACCGGTGAACTTCACAACAGCGTCTTACTTACAACTCGAATCTATATAACGTTCTGTTTCTGTTTCAGATAATAATAGATTGAATATAAAAAGACTGTGTATGAATACAAAGAAATATCAAACACAACAGATCAATTATTTGAGTGAACATGATTGTGTATGTGAGCTACCGAGATCTAATTGTGTAAGAATAACTGTACCGCCACATACAACTGAGAATAAATCCGTACAAACATACACACACGCACACACTTAGCGATGTTTTTACTTATTTGAACAAGCCATGTATTAAATTCAATAAATAATGCACTTGATAATGTTTTAATGTGAATAATTTTACGTTTAAATATTTCCAACAACTATGTTGATTAGAAGTGCTGTAATTTCAATAACAATGTTCGCTTATTAACGTATTCAAATCTTTTTACTCACCTCTTAAATGTTGATGTACGCAATTATCGATTTCACAATGAGGTATGAAGGCTAATTGCATTCTTCACGTATATATATTGTTGTATCTTACAACGGTAGGATAGGGGTAGCTTAGCGTGTTCGTTTTGAAAGTCGATGTAAGTCATGTACCCAAGAGTCATTGTCCGCAGTGGAAACTTTCAGAAGTTAGCGATACTGAAAGTATTTTCGTACATTAGTCAAAATTAGGAAAACAATCGAATCGACAAACATTATGAATTCCGTTCGTGGGAAGAGTGTAATTTCATAATATTATTTGTATATATAGACATTTTACAAAATCATAAAGCATCAAACTGTATATCCCTTTGTTGGTTTGTAATTATTACTAAACAGTAATACATGCTTAGGATGAAAATATTTGTTATGATTTTATTAACTTACAACACCAGCTTAACCCAAGGAGTCATCGACCGTGATGGAAAAGCTTTCCCTCACTGCTTAAAGCTTTAAGAAGTTAGCGATACTGAAAGTATTTTCGTACATTAACCAAAATTAGGGAAACAATCGAACCGACAAACATTAATCCAAGAATTTACATTTTCAGCATACATAGATTTCAACCCGCAAAGATGTATGCAGATAAATGAAATACATATTTTACATTAAAATACATTTCTGATTACTATACAAAGAATTACATATTGTTATTCTTCTCTATTTATGTTTCCAATTGTAATGGAGT
>CM068373.1:263486028-263805093 GCA_034769895.1 Magicicada septendecula
CTTTGTATTCATACACAGTCTTTTTATATTCAATCTATTATTATCTGAAACAGAAACAGAACGTTATATAGATTCGAGTTGTAAGTAAGACGCTGTTGTGAAGTTCACCAGTTATATATATAGTGCGAGCGTCGATGTGTGTGCAACTGTACTAAAAAAGCTGTTATGTGCATGCGCAAATAATTCAAATGCACATACGTAGATGACTGGAAAAGAGATGATTTACATAATAAATGTACGCTTAGACCAATAGATTCCGCGTCGTGCCTTCAGGGTTATCAAATTTCCAAAAACTTTCAACTGGTTGATCATTAGCTAAAACATAGTGGAAAACTATAACTAACTGAAATACAGACGGGAATGTCTGATGTTTCGTCCACAATCAAAGAAACATACTGTGCAGTTTTTATTTCTTAAAGTGAACATAATTTTATTGTATGTACAGATTTTATTTAAACGGAAAATTATTCACATTAAAACATTATCAAGTGCATTATTTATTGAATTTAATACATGACTTGTTCAAATAAGTAAAAACATCGCTAAGTGTGTGCGTGTGTGTATGTTTGTACGGATTTATTCTCAGTTGTATGTGACGGTACAGTTATTCTTACACAATTAGATTTGAAAGCCTTATGTATATATAGCACATAATATATATATAGTACTGAAGCAGGTACTGTTATTATAGGAACAAGAAGATGAATACTTCTCAGAACATTGAACTTAAATGGTTAACTGTAGCCAAACATACCACCAGTAAACGAGAGGGACACGAGCAGAAGGTTAACGACAACAAGAACATTGAATTTAAATGGTTAACTGTAACCAAACAGGCTGCCAGTACACATGAGCAGAAGACTAACTGCAAAAATTTCAAGAAATTCCGTAAAGTATGTCTTTTCTCTTATTTGTCAATCGTAAGCAATTATACGGTATTTTAAATTAATAAAACAGTAATATTTATATCATTAATACTGAAACATAATTTTATTGTATGTACAGATTTTATTTAAACGTAAAATTGTTCACATTAAAACATTAACAAGTGCATTTAATACAGGACTTGTTCAAATAAGTAGAAACATCGTTGTGTGTGTGTGTGTGTGTGTGTGTGTGTGTGTGTGTGTGTGTGTGTGTGTGTGTTTGTACGGATTTATTCTCAGTTGTATGGAGCGGTACAGTTATTTTTACATAATTAGAGCGCGGTACAAATTGGTTGAAATGACAAACACGTTGAAAGCTTTTTGTATATATATAGCACATAATGTATATGACTACTTTTACAACTGCTATGTAGAGAGAAAATTTATTCAGACACATGTTTCGTCCAGCCACAACAGATTTTCTCAACGAATATATATATGTTTCCTTTAATTGAAACAATTACAACAAAATGTTTACTAGTGTAAGAAAATTAATTATTGTTTGTAGCTGTGTAAATATACATTTCATATATTCTGTATTTTTTTGTATTACATATTTTCATTTTGAAACATTTGAACCCTTTGAAGTTCACATAAAGTCATGTGATTTGTACATTTTACTAACAAAGACACGTCTGTTCATACTAAATGTGTGTGTGTGTGTGTGTGTCTATGTGTGTGTGTGTATGTGTGTGTGTGTGAGAGAGAGAGAGGGGGGAGAGAGAGTTGATCCCGGTCTCATTCTTGTTATAGTCTTAAAAACAAAAGGTTGTCGAACCAACATCCTTTTTATTTGAAAATAGTTTCATTGTAAATATCATTATTATTATTATTATTGCTACTACAATTTATATGTCGTTAGAATTTTTAAAATTACGATGGTCTGTAAACCATATTTAAGTTTGTGTACACATACAAATCGCCTTGAATAAGGGAATTCTTGTCAACGTTTGCAGCGAGAGAGAGACATACACAATGTGGGTAATTACATTATAAACTAGGAATTTCTTCCGACGTCTGCGAGCGAGCGAGAGAGAGAGAGAGATGGGGATTTTCTACCGACGTTTGCAGCAGCAGCAGCAGCAATACACGATACGCATTACATTAAAACTATCACGATTATATTATTCATTGATGTACAAACAATTTACATAGCACACACACACAATAGGCTAACATTTACTGTGAAGCTGTTAACGTATGGATTTGTCATCTGTAACAGCACACACATAGGTAATTACATTGTAAACTAGGAATTTCTTCCGACGTGTGCGAGCGAGAGATGTTGTACAACAGATTTTGAGGAGACATCTGTAACAGTACACGTACAGGTAATTACATTATAAACTGCTGTCAACTTGTGTGTGTGTGTGTGTGTGTGTGTGTGTGTGCGTGCATAGTTAATCTTTCTATCACTAATTACCACACTGAATATAACTTTCTAATGACGAAATATTATTATTTCATTGTTTACGATATATATTTAATTAATGCAAAAATGAATTTTAAAAATTACAATGGTCTGTAAACCATATTTAAGTTTGTGTACACATACAAATCGCTTTGAATAAGGGAATTCTTGTCAACGTTTGCAGCGAGAGAGAGACATACAGAGAGAGAGAGTGCTAGCACATATGTTGTGTATATTAATTTCTAAATCGTGGTCAATGACAGTCATGTGTCAAAATTAGAAGTAGGACGCAACGAGGTAGGCGATAAATATATTTCCTGGTGATTACATTTTAGTATCGCTACGAGCGAGAGATGTTGTACAACAGATTTTGAGGAGACATCTGTAACAGTACACGTACAGGTAATTACATTATAAACTGCTGTCAACTTGTGTGTGTGTGTGTGTGTGTGCGTGCATAGTTAATCTTTCTATCACTAATTACCACACTGAATATAACTTTCTAATGACGAAATATTATTATTTCATTGTTTACGATATATATATTTAATTAATGCAAAAATGAATTTTAAAAATTACAATGGTCTGTAAAACATATTTAAGTTTGTGTACACATACAAATCGCTTTGAATAAGGGAATTCTTGTCAACGTTTGCAGTGAGAGAGAGACATACACGCACAGGTAATTACATTATAAACTAGGAATTGCTTCAGACGTCTGCGAGCGAGAGAGAGAGAGAGAGGGCGTTAATATTTGTCGAATAAATATAAACTTTCTAATTTCATATACATGCGCGCGGTACTGACCACAGAGAGAGAGAGACATACACAACAAGTGTGTGAGAGAGAGAGAGAGAGAGCTAAAATTATTTACTCAATGTACACAGTGAGAGAGAGAGAGAAAACGGCTTGAACATAACGTTTGACAACAAGAGAGTGTGAGAGAGTGAGAGATAGTTTTACTTACATTCAAATGTGAGAGAGAGAGAGAGAGAGAGAGAGAGAGAGAGAGAGAGAGAGAGAGAGAGAGAGAGAGAGAGAGAGAGAGTAACAATTATGATCATATAGTTTGAATTTCCCCCTACAGAAGAGAAAAAATGTTGGCAGATCTGCTCTATACACACACAATAATGTAAGATTGGTAACCCTGATCATATATTTTAATATATACACTATATAACACATATTTGAATTTCCCTCCCCCCGCCACAGAAAATGTTGACAACCCTGCTCATATAAAATATCTATACACTATAATAATAATACAGAGGTTGGTACACCTGATCATATAGATTTAATATACATTATAACACACGACAAATTTGAACTCATGCAAAGGTTGGTACACCTGATCATATATTTTAATATACACTATAATGCATCGAGTTGGAACCACCCCCACCCACCACCACCCACTGATATGAAATAAAAAAACCACCCACCCAACACCACCCACTGATATGCAAATCAGCTTTTTTAAACACTTTACCACACACAGACTTGGCAGTATATTAATTTCTAAATCGTGGTCAATGACTGTCATGTGTCAAAATTAGAAGTAGGACGCAACGAGGTATCGTGATCGATAACTGTGTCTAGAGACAAAGAGAGAGGAGGGGAGAGAGAGTTGATATCGAAGTCGTCAACAGTCATATAATTTACTATACACTATAATGCGTCTGCTAATATAGTTTGAATTTCCCACCGAAGAAAAATGTTGGCAGATCTGTTCTATACACAATAATGCAGGATTAGTAACCCTGATCATATATTTTAATATACACTATAATACACACACATATCAAGTTTGAACCCATACATAGGTTGGTAAACCTGATCATATAGATTTAATATACATTATAACACACAACAAATTTGAACTCATGCAAAGAGTTGATATCGAAGTCGTCAACAGTCATATAATTTACTATACACTATAATGCGTCTGCTAATATAGTTTGAATTTCCCACCGAAGAAAAATGTTGGCAGATCTGTTCTATACACAATAATGCAGGATTGGTAACCCTGATCATATATTTTAATATACACTATAATACACACACATATCAAGTTTGAACCCATACATAGGTTGGTAAACCTGATCATATAGATTTAATATACATTATAACACACAACAAATTTTAACTCATGCAAGGTTGGTAACCCTGATCATATATTTAATATATACACTATAATGCATCAAGTCGGAACCCCCCACCCACCCACCACCTTTGGGATGCTGCGGGTCCAGCTGATAGAAAGTGAAAGTGATCTAGGCTCGCGAAAGGCGGCATATAAAAAAATAACACGGATGCTGTGGTCCAGATACGCGAAAAAGTCGCGGATCTTGACACAGATCAGCGAAAAAGTCGCGGATGCTGTGGTCCAGCTGATAGAAAGTGAAAGTGGGTTTGAACTCTCATTTTCCCTCTACTAAAAATATACTTATGTATACAAAATTTGTATTATTCTATATGTATAAACGTTTCATCTAATTGCGTTACTGCATGTTTGTAAATATCTACTAAATTATCAAATTTTGATTTTACGTATCGAGGAAACATGAATGATGGATCTATTGCTTCGCACTTTTTGGATATTCATAACTTACAATATAAGAATATTATTAATATAGATGTACCATTAGCAATTTACCAACTCGACAGTTACCACAACAATAATATATAAATATTTGCGATCGAAGCCGCGGGACTTAAAAAAATGAGTTTTTTTGCAATAACTTCGGTTCTTTTTAACCCATCATTATCAAATAAAGTGGAAACCCTTCCGTTCGGTACCTGCTATAAGCGTGCAAAGTTTCATTGAAATTGGTTCAGTAGATTCTGAGATTACCGCGGACAAACATAGACCCCCCTAGAGATTTATTAATATAGATAGATTATGCAGCATGATTATTATATATACGGTTGTTATATACTGCTTTGATATCCATAAACGCATTTAATATGCATATTTATTAGATAGATAGGTATTAGATACGCTTATTAGAGACATAGATATTATACCTAAAATACAGCAATTTACAAATGAATTTGTTTCTATATTTCAGAGAAAACTGGGAATTCCTGTCTATCAACTATCCTGAAGACTTCTTTACTATACTTCAAAAAGTAACCCTTAAATTTTCTACAGACGTCCGGCTAACAGAGGTACAACTTCTATAATGTTTCAAGATATTTTTAGTTCTACGAACTTTTTAGAAGCTACAAAGAAAGCAGCTACAATTTACTTCTGGATAAGATATTGTGGTAGAGGGTTTAGATTTCTACAAAAATAAAAAAATAAAAAGAACTTGTTATTTATTCTGTCGTAGTCAGAAGTGCCAAAACGTAAGTAAGTGCTAGGTATCTATATCTAAAATAATTCTGATCATTATTTAGACTTGACCTCTAAACTGTAATAAAAGTGTAGCACAGTAACTGAAAACTGGCGGACACAATTGGTTAATGGTTTCATTGGAACAGCTCAGTGGCCTTCTATATTGACTAACCTTATTCTTTCCCTGTTTAAAACTGACTTACCCACTTCTTGCAAAGGACAGCAAATTTTGTTGTGTTTGTGATTCATGATTGAACTGCTTTCTCTCCAACGTAAAGTGTGCACAATATACTACAGAAGGCATACTATTACCAGTGATAAAATTTAAAAATCGCTACTAAAGTGACTTACCTGATTTTTACCCTGTGCCCTTCTTAATGTTTTGGTCTCACCTTATTTACAATACAACTACTTGTGATTGCAAGTAAGCAACAGAATTTTAAATCAGAAAAGAAAACTCTAGTAAAAAAAAATAGTCCTGATGATTTTGAAAGTAGTGAAAATCATTATAACCTTTCATGAGCATACACAGAGCGAACCAATGAGGAAGATAACATTTTAATATTTTAGTAATATTTAACAATTTTTCATCAAAGCAATACACTATTCCTAAAGTCATCTTCGGATTCCTGCATTTTTTGGTCCATGATGTGTCCATTGTTATTAATTAACTATTGTAATAAGTCGAATATTACGTTTATTACTCCACGTTGTTGGCGTCAATTTGTAACGAGCCTTCATTACTGGGTTTTAAAATACTTATGAATGTCGAATGTCTACTCACCCGTTCGGTCGTTCAGATTCGAATTTACTGCCTCGACGTCTGGTTGACCAACACTGCTTAGTGAATCGAATTCGTAAAGTTTATTCTATATTTTAATTGCTCAAACTTTTATATTGCGTTGAATAAAATCAAACATACAGTTTAAAGTGTGTACTAAGTTTTATTAACAGTTATTGATAGGGTTCGATAATTACAATTTCTTCAAAATATAATGCTTAATTTTGCGCCGGCATGTTTAATTTTTCGCGGTTGGCTATTCTGTCCGCTTGCTGTTATGGTGGGGACTCTTGCATACTGTTGACAATTTCGTTTAATTTAATTCTCAAGTCGAGGTTCTTGTGACTACAGAAAATGTTGTTATACAGACTAATAAAAGCACAAAATCTTACAATATACCTTATAACTACGAGGGTAGGCTGAAAATTACAAGCACACATGCTTGTAGAACACGAACGAAAAGAAATAGCAAGATGGGGCAAAAAGTAAATAAAAGTACATTTCCTTATCTTCAAAATTATATATTTATTTTTCAACATAGTCGCCGTTAAGTCTAACACATTTCTCCCAACGCGTAACAAGTTTTTTTATCCCGTCACTGAAATATTCTTCCGACTTTTCTCGTATCCAGGACGCGACAGCTGCCTTCACCTCATCGTCCGAAGTGCAATGATTACCCTTGAGGTCTCTCTTGAGTAGAGGAAAAAAATAGAAATCGCAAGGCGCGAGATCAGGGGAGTAAGGAGGGTGTGGAATTGGTTAAAACTTCAGGTTTCGCAGAGCCTCTTGGGTTGCGCGCGAGGTGTGTGGACGAGCGTTGTCATGTTGCAAGATTATTGGCGCCAGGCTGCCTCTAACCCGACAAATATGGTTTGCGATACGCTTTTGAGTGATCGCCGGTCATTTTGAATCAAATCGTCGACGAGTTTGCGATGTTCATCGTCTGTGGCAGTGATCGGACGTCCGCTGCGTTTTTCGTCATCAATTACGGCTTTTCCAGGCTCGCAACCACGAAATTTTATTACCCATCAATTCACAGTAGACCTATCAACAGCATCGTCACCATAAACAGCCTTTAAACGACGATGAATCTTATTAGGAATCACATTTTCAGCAGTTAAAAATTCGATAACCGCACGCTGTTTAACTCACGTTGACATAGCACTACAACACGTCTCCATACTTCTGCTACTTAAAGCGTACTGTTGTACGAAACTAGTTCAAGCTGTGGATGCATTTGGAGGGGGAATGTTACTCCCGAATGCCACCAGGTGCGCTTCTGTAGGTAATTTTGTTCGTGTTCTACAAGCATGTCTGCATTACTTTTCAGCCTACCCTCGTATTATTGAACAGGTGATATACTTAAATTATAGTGGTAAATTACCGATATGGGAACTAGTGTTTTATAGGTTATTGATGGTTAGCAACCTTTCCGTTTTTTAAAACATATTCATGAAAAATCAAAGTTGGATTGATATATTTATTCTATTTGAGGTGTTTGTGAAATAAGTTTAAGTTCAAAAGTTTATTAAAGTGATAAGTGAAGTGAAAAGTTTAGTTCACTTATTGTTGATTGTCTGGTGTTTTTTCGGTGAAGTGGTATTTAAATATACTTAACGATCCTTCGTCTCAGCGGTCTGGGGTAATCCTTCTCCCGAATACTGCTGCTTGTCCTTTCTTGGGTAGTTCGGTGAATTCCAAGTTCAAATTTCATTAATGATCTGGTTACGGTGTTTAAATTCCCTCAGTCCTCAGTCCTCGTGTTAAGGTTGGTTCCAAGGTTCAGTTAGGTGTTCATCTATGTTCTTCCTTCTGTGGGTTCTTAATTCTTCACTGGGGCTTCTTCAGCAATTTCTCCAGGTTATTTTTTTATTTTTTATTTCCTTGGTTGAATTTATTTATTTGTTTACTATTAGTGTTATTATTGTTATTTAGTTTATCTTCTTAATTAGTGCTTTAGATAAAATTGAATGATTCAGTTCTTTTTATGTCTTTGTGGGTTTCATACATCCACCCTACTCAAACTCTAATAATGGAATAATAATTTATTAACGAATTTGCTAACTGCTATAATTTTTTTATTGTTCGACTAAGCTTTTCGTCATTACTGACATCTTCAGGTCTTAAACAACGTCTGTCAACTGTACGTTGTAGGCTTTTATACTTTAGGCCCCTCCCCTTATGTCATCGCCCCTCCTATTGGTTCTAGCTGCTACCGCTCTTCACGGGAACTTTGTCTACCTTTTTCCGTTAGGCATTTTTCTAACGTCCGTCAAATTGTTTTAAGAATCTCCCGTTAATTTCTTCATTCTTGACTTATAATTTTTTGTAACCTTTTATATTTCGTCATTTTTTAGTATGTTATTCTTATTATTTTAATTTATTTTTGTTTATTGTTTAATATATAATAAAATATTTCTTCATTTGTAAAATCCACTTTTATATTCATTAATTTATTTTTATCTTCTTTTTTAACTTTAAGTATTTCTAGTTCTTCTATTAATTTTCTTTTTTGCTGATTGTTTTCTATTTTGATTATTTCCATATTTTCATTGGGATTTATGAATTTATGGCCTGATTCGTTGAAATGTCTTGCATATAGTGAGTTCGTTACTCTAACCCCTTCTCCTTTTGCATGTTCATTCATTCTAATTTTAAATTTTCTTCCAGTTTCGCCCAGATATATCTTATTACATTCCCCACATTTTAATTTGTATACGCCGCTTTTTTCTGTTAATGGAATTTCTTCTGTTTTATCATTTTTTATATATTCGAATACATTTTTCGTTTTCTTTATTCCTATCTGTATTTCATATTTTTCGAAACATTTTTGTAACATTTTTGTTTGATATCCTATGTATGTTATTGCTCCTTTATATTTCTTTTCTTCATTTGTTTTTTCTTTTTTGTTATTTTCTATTTCTTTATTTTTCTCTATTTTCTTAACTATTCTATTAATTATTTTAGGGTTGTAATTATTATTTTTTGCTATTTGTTGTATTTTCTTTAATTCTTTTTGTTTGAGTTCTTCATTTTCTAGATAATTTATAGCTCTATAGCAAAATGAATTTAATGCTGCCATTTTATAATTGACTGGATGATATGATTCTTGTGGAATTATTAAATCCGAGTATGTTTCTTTCCTATATATATCGAATTTGAGTTTGTTATCTTCAATTTTTATATTGATATCCAGGAAATTAATTTCTAATCCTCCAATTTCTTCTTGAAATTTTATTGTTTTTTCTATGTTATTTAGTTGTTCCGTAAATTTTTTAAATTCATTTACTTCACCTTCCCAAACTATTTGTATGTCATCTACATACGTGATCCATTTTTTAATTCTTCTTTCTTTATCTATATCTTTTAAAATTTTGATTTCAAAGCTATTCATGAATATCTCTGCCATTAGTGGTGAAAGCGGTGATCCCATTGGTAATCCATTTTCTTGTATGTAAAATTTGTTATTAAATCTGAAGTAGTTCTGGCTTAGGCATAATTCTAATCCTTCTATTATTTCGTTTTTCCATTCTACATTACTTAATTTGTTTTTCTTTATTATTTCTACTGTTTTTGCTATTGGTATGTTGGTGTACATATCTTTTATATCTAATGACATTAATTTTGTCTTATTTGTTATGGTAATTTCTTTTAATCTTTCTATTACCTTTTTACTATTTTCTATGCTGTGGATTTCTTCTTTTTCATATGCCATTTTGATTCTTTTACTTATTTCTTTTGATATTTTGTATGTTGGCGAATTTATAAATGATACTATAGGCCTTAATGGCATTTCTTTTTTATGTAACTTAATTTGACGTCTAAATTTTGGAGCTTCAGGATTATGTTCTATTTTTTGTTTCTTTTGCCATTCTGTTAAATATGTTGTCTTTTTTATCAATTTCTTTGTTTGTGCTTGAAATTTACTTGTGTAATCATATTTTATTTCTTTATATGGTCCTTTTTGTATAAATTGTTCTGCTTGGACGATATAATCTCTTTTGTTCATTACCACTGCTGTGTTACCTTTATCGGCTTTTATAACTATCAAATTGTTCTCCGTGATTTTCTTTTTTAAGAAAAATAAAAAAAAAAAAAAAATTAAAAATTAAAAATTAAAAAATAAAAAAAAAAAAAAAAAAAAAAATTAAAAAATAAAAAATAAAAAAAGTAAAAAATAAAAAATAAAAAAAATAAAAAAGAAAATCACGGAGAACAATTTGATAGTTATAAAAGCCGATAAAGGTAACACAGCAGTGGTAATGAACAAAAGAGATTATATCGTCCAAGCAGAACAATTTATACAAAAAGGACCATATAAAGAAATAAAATATGATTACACAAGTAAATTTCAAGCACAAACAAAGAAATTGATAAAAAAGACAACATATTTAACAGAATGGCAAAAGAAACAAAAAATAGAACATAATCCTGAAGCTCCAAAATTTAGACGTCAAATTAAGTTACATAAAAAAGAAATGCCATTAAGACCTATAGTATCATTTATAAATTCGCCAACATACAAAATATCAAAAGAAATAAGTAAAAGAATCAAAATGGCATATGAAAAAGAAGAAATCCACAGCATAGAAAATAGTAAAAAGGTAATAGAAAGATTAAAAGAAATTACCATAACAAATAAGACAAAATTAATGTCATTAGATATAAAAGATATGTACACCAACATACCAATAGCAAAAACAGTAGAAATAATAAAGAAAAACAAATTAAGTAATGTAGAATGGAAAAACGAAATAATAGAAGGATTAGAATTATGCCTAAGCCAGAACTACTTCAGATTTAATAACAAATTTTACATACAAGAAAATGGATTACCAATGGGATCACCGCTTTCACCACTAATGGCAGAGATATTCATGAATAGCTTTGAAATCAAAATTTTAAAAGATATAGATAAAGAAAGAAGAATTAAAAAATGGATCACGTATGTAGATGACATACAAATAGTTTGGGAAGGTGAAGTAAATGAATTTAAAAAATTTACGAAACAACTAAATAACATAGAAAAAACAATAAAATTTCAAGAAGAAATTGGAGGATTAGAAATTAATTTCCTGGATATCAATATAAAAATTGAAGATAACAAACTCAAATTCGATATATATAGGAAAGAAACATACTCGGATTTAATAATTCCACAAGAATCATATCATCCAGTCAATTATAAAATGGCAGCATTAAATTCATTTTGCTATAGAGCTATAAATTATCTAGAAAATGAAGAACTCAAACAAAAAGAATTAAAGAAAATACAACAAATAGCAAAAAATAATAATTACAACCCTAAAATAATTAATAGAATAGTTAAGAAAATAGAGGAAAATAAAGAAATAGAAAATAACAAAAAAGAAAAAACAAATGAAGAAAAGAAATATAAAGGAGCAATAACATACATAGGATATCAAACAAAAATGTTACAAAAATGTTTTGAAAAATATGAAATACAGATAGGAATAAAGAAAACGAAAAATGTATTCGAATATATAAAAAATGATAAAACAGAAGAAATTCCATTAACAGAAAAAAGCAGCGTATACAAATTAAAATGTGGGGAATGTAATAAGATATATCTGGGCGAAACTGGAAGAAAATTTAAAATTAGAATGAATGAACACACAAAAGGAGAAGGGGTTAGAGTAACGAACTCACTATATGCAAGACATTTCAACGAATCAGGCCATAAATTCATAAATCCCAATGAAAATATGGAAATAATCAAAATAGAAAACAATCAGCAAAAAAGAAAATTAATAGAAGAACTAGAAATACTTAAAGTTAAAAAAGAAGATAAAAATAAATTAATGAATATAAAAGTGGATTTTACAAATGAAGAAATATTTTATTATATATTAAACAATAAACAAAAATAAATTAAAATAATAAGAATAACATACTAAAAAATGACGAAATATAAAAGGTTACAAAAAATTATAAGTCAAAAATGAAGAAATTAACGGGAGATTCTTAAAACAATTTGACGGACGTTAGAAAAATGCCTAACGGAAAAAGGTAGACAAAGTTCCCGTGAAGAGCGGTAGCAGCTAGAACCAATAGGAGGGGCGATGACATAAGGGGAGGGGCCTAAAGTATAAAAGCCTACAACGTACAGTTGACAGATGTTGTTTAAGACCTGAAGATGTCAGTAATGACGAAAAGCTTAGTCGAACAATAAAAAAATTATAGCAGTTAGCAAATTCATAAAAGAAATAGTAAGGATGGCTGTTAATTTAAATAATACGAAGAATTTATTAACGGTTTTCTATGTAACAAGGTTTCGTTGTCATGGCAACTCCCTGTAAAACTGTAACTCCCTTTGGTTGATAATTTATAACATTGTTATATCAAACTAACGTTTTTCTATACACAATTATTAAAATCTTTTAAGTATTATAACTTCCATATACTACTTGTAATATTAAATACAATAACACCATTATTTTGCTTTTTGTTTACAAATTATTTTGATACCACACAAAGTTACCTTTGGTCAACTTATAACAGATTACTAATTTTTCAGTTTGGTGTTTCTTTTGTTAATTACATTTAAACTAATTATTATCTATCCAGTTTTGTACCCTACACTTTTACTTTGAGACCTAAACTGATTATACACTTTATCTTATCATTGGCTATTGTTTTATCTTAAAATTTACAAAATTCTGCTCATCAGTTCTAAGCCTAATGCCTAGAGTTCATAATTCACCTACCCTATACTCATAACAATTGTTTATAGTTATTTATGTTAATTTATTATGTTACTAAACATTATTACTGAAACAAACTAACTTAAAATATAACAATTGATTCCTTTTTTTATTCATTATATAACATATAAATATTTAATACCTCTTTTTAGGTCCATGCCTGTATCTGAATTTTTTTACATGTTTTAAAGGTTTTGTTTTAACATAATTTTTCACCTAACAATACTTTGGTTATATACAATCAAAGAAATCTATAACAAAATTAAATATTAAATACACACTAATATTCCCTGATAAACTCATTTAAGATAAATTAGTGACTAACTCCCCTCACTGTCTTCAATCTAACATATTATTTTTTTTATACTTATTCTATTTGATTAATATAACTCTTAATTTGATTCCTTAACAATAACACAATATATCTTTTATCCTACTCATACGATACTAACATTTATAACTGGGTTAATATATTACTTATAGTCTGTTGTTACAAGTTTATTAGTTGATAGTTGATTACACTGCACTTTCTGAACTAGTGTTTAGGTGGTTCATTCTACTATCACTGGGTCCTATAATGGTATTTTATTGATTATCACACTTTTTATTCATTTATCACCTCTTTCCTAATAACTATTGTTATACATATTGTGTTGTGGTCTCCAAGTTGCATATAACTAACTATATTTAATATTACCTTGTGTATCCAGGTACACTGGTGCTCCTCCTTGCAACTTCAATGTTTCTTTAAAAACTATGCGTTTCGGGACTCATGGTCCCATCATCAGGTTGATAAAAAACAAGAATCACTCACATGGAGTACGTCAACTTAATAAGAAATAAATAAAAAGTTTCACTCGCACATACCGTGTGTATACAATTACACAACTACACGATGCGCATCGTATCGGAACTTGCAAGCGACTAACCGTTACGCGTCGCACTATCTATACCTTTATCTATGTGTTGTTCCAACACGCGTATGGCCGTGTCATACAGTCCGTTGGACTTAAAAGAAAGCTTGTCGTTCAAGAGCTGATTACCTTGGGTTTTTGAGGCCTTATAAATTTCAAATTCTTCCAGCGCGTCCATAAGCCTGCCCTTTTTACAGAAATGCAACGGCTTGAAGCTACTTTGAAAACTCGAGTAATTATGGTTCTGGTTGACTATATGCAAGGCAACGTTGAGGACCGCATTTCTGTTGCGTTACAATATTTATATAAATTACCAGCTCTTTCACAACAAATATTAACAGTTTACAAAAAAAAAAAACAGATGTACAAAAATTAAAATTAATTACATCTTGAGACTGTTGTGGGTAGCTATTCAAATGTATATGGGTCATTCCATATCAATTCAACAAAAAAAAAAAAATCATTTCTCACCCACCATCTCAGATTTTGATGAAACTTGGCTTATTTGTTCTCCCTAGAGAGATAAGTAACCACGCCAAATTTTTTCCCTCTATCTCTCTCCGTTTTCATTGTATAGGCTTTCAAAGTTTTGAAAATTTGGTGTTTTTAACAATCGGATGTTGCAAAACGAGACTTGGTAACCTTTTGAAAATAATTTGTAACTTTTTTATTTATCATCCAATCTTTGTGAAATTTTGTAGTTATATACCGGTACTCTAAAGTATAAGGATAAAATAAAATAAAATAAACCTACGCTCCACAGTCCGTTAAGGACCAAGGTGTACCGCGCGGTTTTTTTTTGTGTTAGTGTGACGGTGTATGGCTAATACTACGCGCCACCAGCCGCTAGTTGCGGTATTCACGGCCAGGAGGCGGCGCTGTTATCTCAGCGCCTACTCAGTTTGCCTCACGACGCTGAGTGCACGCCGTATGGAGCCTCCGCCGGGAATTGAACCCGGGACCACGAGCGCATCAATCGCCCGCATTAGCCACTAGGCCACCTAAAGTATAAGGATTCTAGAAGAAAATACGCAACACCTTTAAGTAAAACTACTAAGGTTGGAAAAAATGTTTTATTTGCATCTTTGTAGTTTTTTTTTGTAAAAAACATGGTTTAGCATTAAACTGAATATCACAGAAAGCGAAAGGGATAATCACAAAAACTTTTTTTCAAAATAATCTTCAATACATGGGCTATCATATGAAAAAATAAAATTGATGGGGTTTCCATTCCTTTGTTGTTGTTTTTTCTGTTAAAGGTAAGTTTTTAAAAAATTTTTATTTGGCGATTTTACTAAGCCATAGAAATTTGAAAGGCTCTTAAGTATTTTTTTTAATAAAACTAAAATTTTAAGTGATTATAAAACAAACAGGCCCTATATTAAAACAAATATAAGTTAGAACAATATCAACAATTTCTCAAGTAATCAATCAAAACTCAAAAAAATCCCTAATTGCATTTTCTTGAGACTTTTTAATTTTTAGGTATAGGCCTAGGTTGAAGAATAAATAACTAATAAATATTTTCATTCATAGGAAATATTCTATTTCAACCTAAATAGGCTTGTTCAAGGATTTTTTTTTAATGCTGACACAAAAGATCAAATATTTTTTAACATTATGTACATTTAATAACAAAGTCTGGAAATTTACCAAAACTGCATTCCAATATTTGTTATTTACAGTATGTACAGTCAAAGAAATTTAATGGAGTAACATTTTTTTCTGAATTGAAGTCATACACTCCTCTGAGAATTGGTAGGTTCTTCCAGTTGATGTGTGAGAAGGCTCAACAATTGCAAGCACATGAGGAATTGGCACCAGGCAAATGTTCTTTCGTTTGGGCCAATGAAATGATGGCGATGGTCCTGCAGGATGCAAAAATTGAACAGTCATATTACCTTCTTCTTTATTTACTTCAGTGATGATTCCAAAGTACCACAGATTGTCATATTTACAAGCTACATAGCATGATGGGTTCAAATTTTCTTCTCTCACAAGTGATGTCTATTTATTCCTTAAATTATACTTAAAGGTGGGTTTCTCATCACTACCGATCACTTGCTCTTCTTTCTCCTGGTCCTCCAATGAATAATTTCTTTACTGCCCTATCCTCTGTCATTCTTTGTATGTGACATTCCCACCTAATTCTACCTTGTTTTATTACTGTGACGATGTCCGGTTCTTTGTGTAGTTCGTATAATTCGGCATTTGTCCTCCTACGCCATATTCCGGCATCTACTACACCTCCATATATCCTTCTCAGAATCTTTCTTTCCCATCTTCTGATCATATCTTCTTTGGAAGATGTCATGGTCCAGGATTCTGAAGCATACAATACTAATGGCAGCAATACAGTTTTGTAAATCTGGCTAGAAATGTTTCTGGACTTTAGGATAGGCAGCAAAGAAAAGTAGCACCTATTTTCCATGGCTAATTTGTCTTGAATTTCCATTGCCATTTGATTTTTTGACGCCAAGATATCTAAAACTATCTAACCTCTCAAATTCACTGCCATTAACTTTAATAGCCTATATAGGATGTAAATTAAATACACAGCTTGGATACTTACAGAGCAACCGCTTGTAAAAACACGGTATAAGTTATAAGCTGCAAGTACCAGACAAATCTGTAGGCCTAATATTTGTTGTGTAGGGGATGTAAATTTTGCAAGTTACAAATCAGGCGATTACCTGGGCTCTACTGCAAAACGGTCTTCTACTTAATAATAAGATTCATAAAACCTTACAGAAGTAGGTAAAATAAAACGTATACTGGAGACCCCCCAACCCACATTCAAAGTAATATTATGAATATTACATAATATATTAAGTGAGTGGTATTCTTAAAATTATTTATCGTATTATTATAACTATTTGTCATTAGAATAATATACAAAGGTTAAGTACTTGGGTTTATGTTACTCACGGTGTATTCACATTACCCACAATTGATGTAAAACTAATGTATATTGACAGACACTATTTATAGAATACACTAGAATGTTCTGTATCAATGTACAATACATTATAGGTAAGTATAAATTGTACATATAAATTACAATACATTATAAATTGTATTAGAAAGTTTTTGATATACAAATGACGCATGTTTGTTAATGATGTCATTACCACCAACTATATAATATAAAACAGTAAGAGACAAAGACTGAGAGTTAGAGTTAGTGTGTGTGGCTGATACCACATTTCTGTGTTATCTTTTTACATACATACGTACATCCTCGGCGCTACAGCCCAGTCCGGGCCCTGGCCTCCAAGAGAAATCGTCCCCACTGGTCTCTACTCCTGGCCAATGTCCAGTTTGCTGCACCCAGCCTCACTACCTCCTTACCAACCTGGTCCAGCCATCTTGTACATGGTCTTCCTTTCCTTCTTCTTCCCATCGGCAAATAATTCATAATTTTTTTGGGGATTCTATCCTCCGCCATTCTCTCCACATGTCCAGCCCAACACAATTTGTTAATTTGTATGAGTTGCACGATCGGAAGATCTTTAAACCTTTCGTACAACTCTCAATTATGCAGTCGCCTCCAAATGTCATTTTCCTTCACAGGGCCATAGATTCTCCTCAGTACCTTCCTCTCAAACACGGATAGTTTCTGCTCATCTAGTTTTTTTTAGCACCCAGCATTCCGAGCAATACATCAGGACTGGCCTGATCAAGGTGTTGTATAGGGTGGCTTTTGTCTCTTTACTTATTAATTTTGACTTAAAATGTTTCACCAGTCTGTAGTAACACCTATTAGCAGATAATATCCGTTTTTCAATGTCTCTAGAGGAGTCATTTCCAGAGTCCACATATGATCCGAGATATGGAAAACTTTGAACTTTTTCAAATTCATAATCATTAATGTGCAGGGACAGGGCACGAGTGTTGGCACCTACAACCATATATTTGGTTTTGCTTTGGTTTATAACCAAGCCCATAGCCTTAGCAGACAACTCCAGTTCCTGAAAGGCTTCCTTTAAGCCAGATTCAGACCTACTTATGATGTCAATGTCATCGGCATATGCCAGAAGCTGTACCTCCTTGTGAAATATGTGTCCGCTAGTTTGAATTCCTGAATCCCTGATGACCTTTTCTAGAGCTATGTTGTACAACAGACATGTTAAGGCAACTCCTTGTTTCATCCCATTCAATGTTTTTAAGGAGTTAGGTAGATTTGATTGTATTCTGATTTGACACTTAGAATTCGGCATAACTACTCCAACCATACGCACCAACTTAGATGGTATATTGAACTCCTTCATAGCTCTATATAGCACTTTCCGGTTGATTGAATCATATGCCGACTGGAAATCCACAAAGAGATGGTGAGTGGCCACTCCATATTCCGTTTTTCCAGGATTTGCCTTAGTGTAAATATTTGGTCTGTTGTTGACCTATTCCTAGTGAATCCACATTGATATTCTTTTATGTTTTCCTCTGCGTAGGGAAGCAGCCTAGAAAATATGATGTTGGACAATACCTTATACGCTGTATTCAGTAGAGAGATGCCCCTATAATTTTTACATATGAGCGGATCACCATTTTTATGTATTAAACACACCACCCCATTGTTCCACTCATCAGCCATTACCCCCTCTAGCCATATTTGCTCTATGAGATGGGCAAATTCCTTTATGAAATCTCCTCCTGCACTCTTTAATAGTTCCCCTGGTAAACCATCGGAACCTGCTGCGTTGTTATTTTTAAGCTTTTCTAGAGCTTCATACACCTCGTCATAGGATGGCACCAACCCCTCTCTATCATCCTCGAATTCTCCCGCTTCCTCTTCATCCTCAGATGCCTCCATCGAAGCCTCCCTAACTGAGCCTAGCAACTCTTCGAAGTGTTCTGTCCATCTCCTGATTACGCCAGCAGTATCACTCACAAGGCCACCATTATTATCCCTACAGGCATTTGTTCTAGGCTGAAATTCCTGTCTCATATCATTCACCTTCCTGTACATATCTCGGCTCAGCCTTTTACTCTTATATTCCTCTATCTTTCTTATCTGTCTCATCATATACTCCCTCTTTTTTCCTTTATGAATCTTCTTTTCCATCCGCCTGGCTTTCCCGTATTCCTCTTGAACAGCCCTAGTGCATTTCTTTTGGATCATTAATTTGTATGTCTTGTTTTTGAATTCAGTTGCCTCTTCACACTCCTTATCAAACCACTCATCTCGCTCATGTTCAAACCAATTATTTCTTCTTCCGTGGTCACTAATAAGTTTTTTAGATTAAGCCAGTGGTTTTCTATATCTAGTTCCTCATGGCATTCAATTCTCCACTGTCTAATTTTCTCATTAGTAACTTCCTCGAACCTCCGTTTTATTTCTTCTTCCTTTAGTATTTCTGTATCGTATCTAACAGTCTTTATTCCTTTTTCATTTCTATTATTGGAGATTCTAGCTCTCAGTTTTGCAACTATGAGATAGTGATCGCTATCCATGTTGGCACTTCTGTAAACTCTAACATCTTGTAAGTCTGACTTATGGCGGCCATCCAATAGAACACGATCTATTTGATTGACTGTTCTCCCATTTGGAGAGGACCATGTGCCCTTGTATATGTCTTTATGATCAAAGAAAGTCCCTCCTATGATCATATTTTGACCAACTGCAAAGTTCAACAGTCTGAAACCATTGTCTGAGTGTTCAGAGTATAAACTATATTTTCCTATACTTCTACAAGTATGGCTGCTTCCTACTTTGGCATTTAAGTCACCTATATGATTATTTTTATGTCATGTCTAGGGCTGCTGGCATACGCATTCTCCAGCAATTTCATAAAAGTCATCTTTCTCCTCCTCTGGCTTATCATCAGTTGGGGCACGCACGTTTATTATAGTATAATTAAAGAAGCTTCTCCTGAGTCTTATTTTACACATTCTAGGTGTAAGGGGTTTAAAATCAATGATGTTTTCTTTCATTCTATGGTTTACCAAGAAGCCAGTTCCAAGCACATGGCCCTGATTCTGACAGCTGTAATACACTGAGTAGTCCCTTCGATCCATGATTCCAGTGCCAGTCCACCTCATCTCCTGCATAGCCAAAAGATCTATCTTATATTTGAGAACCTCTCCTGTTAATATCTTCAAGGCTCCAGGTCTGTATAAGGAACGCAAGTTCCACGTCGCAAGTTTAAAATCTTTGTCCCTTTTCCACGATCCAGTCCCATTTCCATTAATCCATCCGGCTTTTCCTTTTTCTCTTGGTTTCATAACAATAGTTTTTTACTGGGTGGATTGTTAACCCTACGCCCAGCCCCCAACCTGGAGGACCAGGGGTTTTATGTTTAGAGTTCCCGTCTCTTAGATGAGTTGCCTTCACTGAGCTAAGGAGTCTCATCCACCCGTCCACAGTAGATCATACTCACTAGATCTATGGGCGCCGCTGTTGACATTTTTATGTTCTTCCGCCGCCGACCCCGCCATGCATCCTGCTGCCGACACACTACATCTTGGTAAGCCGGGTCCCTGATTACCTCAGAGCTGCCTCGCCCAGACCCCCATCTCTCGTTGGCTCGCCGACCCAAGCTGCCGAAGGGGTTGGTTACGACAACCTTAGCATGGGTTGCTCGACTTAACAGGGCTCGCTTGTAGGTGAGAGTTGGAGTTGGAGAGGAGAGGCTAGTGACCAGCTCTTGCATGTTACGCATCACTCCCCCATTTGAGCCCCTGTGTTATCTTTTTGCTTGTATAAATTACGGTGTGTTGGTATCCACCGTTGTGGATCGAAATTGTATTTTGTCTGTTATAATTTTTCTTTTATTCGTGGAAAAATTATTTGTGATATCGGTAAATAAACAAAGTGACAAGAGTGTTTTATTTCAATCGCTGACTTAAAGAAGACAACAAAAATATTCGAAGCAGAAGGGACCAGTACGAAATTCGAATTACGAAAGTAGGTACAAAAAATTCAAATAAGCGTAGAAAAATCAAATTAAATTTAACCGTAGTTAATTAAAATGGTGCATTATTTTGTTAAAAGCGATCCTTATTTCTACGTATTATGCATATGATTTTTAGTTTACTGCTAAAATAAATAAAAGCCATGGTTGAGGAAAACAACGTTTAATGTGTGTAGGGTACATACAATGCTTTTAACACAGTAATACTTAAAATACAGAACCTACCGATTTTGAGTTTGCAGTTATCAAAACTACAACAGCAAATGTAAACTGAAAAATACAAATATTTATGTTCTTGGATTTCGTTGTCCATGACGTGTCCGTTACTTAACTACATATAATTATTTCACTACGACTCGGAACACAAAACTTTTTATGGGTAAAAACGTAAAATTTTTACTTTATAACCTGAACCGGTTTTCACTTTTAAAAAGCTTCTTCAGAGCTTTGAAGAAGCTTTTTAAAAGTTAAAACCAGTTGAGGTTATAAGGTAAAACTTTTACGTTTTTACCCATAAAAAGTTTTGTGTTCCGAGTCGTAGTGAAATAATTATATTTAGTTAAATATTTATGGTTAATGGAAAACAAAAAAAAAAACAATGTATTAAGGAATGACAACATATGCTTTACATATTGTACATAATGGAGGTTTCTTTTTTGGTAGCCACAAAACGAGTAGGCCTACTTGTTGGAAAACGAATATTACCGAAAGAAACGAGTTCTGCCACAAAAAAGTGTCATAGGCAAGAGGGCTACCCTGCCTTACTTTCGAGTTGGGGTTTTCCTGTACTTTCTGCAAAAAATAGAGTTCTGCTTTACACTCGTATTGCTTTTTCACGTTTTGTTTCAGTTCTCATGTTAACCTAACAACAACGTTTGGCGTCACAGGTACGCAATTCTGCTACATCCTACTACTGCTACGATATTTGTTCCCATTACAAAACGATCTACAGCACCAACAACAATCGTCAACCTATTATTTACGACATAAAAAATTAAGTATAACCACAGTACTGTCGCAAAGGATGATGTACTGTTTTGTCACAGTATACTGTGGTTGTACTGACGTATACCTTATCAGTGGTTAAGTCATTATTACATTGAAGATGGCATCCAGAGGTGAGGCCGAAACGTCTGGCCACGGCCTTAAAATCTGTATAATTCTTTTAACAGCATAAACAAGGTTATGTGCGATATCCATTAAACACTGAAACCAAACAATCGCATTATCGAAAATTACTGCAGGATCAGATAAATGTAGAGTACCTATCTAATTTAGTTGCATATGTTGAAATAAGCCTTATTAATAACTGTAGAAATAAAAGGATTTCAATATTTGTAAATTAACAAAATAAAGTTAGAGTTTTCTTAATGACAATCACTCAAGATCTGATAAATGACGTACCTATTTGCTGCATTAGGCTACACTTATACTGGACGCGGAATCCGACCCGACCCGACCCGACTCAATAGTCTGCTCCGGATTCGTCCGACTCGTGTTCTGCCACTGGTGACGACCCGACCCGTTCCAACTGTGCTTCAGTGTGCGTCCTGGTGTTGTGAATTTACTGTTCAATTCACGTAGATTTATTCCTGTAAAAAATGAGTGATTCTGAAGATGACGTGATTGATTTTTTACTGAGTGAAAAAACCGTTTGTCTTGAACTGGAAAAGAAGAAGCGAATTTGGGTAGAAGAATTTAATGAAGACAGAACTAACGGAGAGTTTTTTAAAACATACTTACCGCTAAACAAATTTCCAATTAAATTTCGGGAATACTATAGGCTAAAAATTGAGACGTTTAACTAGATTTTAGATAATGTTAAAGAAAATCTGACCTCAACAAACTTCAGAGAGTGTATTTCGCCAGAAGAAAAGCTTACTGTGACATTAAGGTAACATTCTTAATATTACTTACACATTTCTCATTAATGCAAAAAATATGTTACGCACACATCTGCCATTATATTAAATACATTTGCGTGTGTCAGTCACTTTTGTCTAAACGCCTATAATGTGATATTGGATGGAGCTACATTTCTTTAAGACTGCGTGCACTGAAAAGTTTTCTAGCTATTATTCTGAAAGAACTACACTTGTTTATCTATTAAATCTTATTGTCAGCTATTAATTTTTATTCAGTTTTGTATGTATTTTTGCACATAACTTAATGGAGTGTACACAAGGTTGCGTAAATAACCAATGCTAAATAAATCACATCATTTATTTATTTGTGCATACGATTTGTGTAATTCTAATTTTCTTTTAAACAAAATGATAAAAACATCACCTTCTTGTATATGTGAGTATCATGGAAAATATTATTTTCTATACTTTGCGTACACTAGTACAATTTCTAGAGGGGAAACTGAGAAAAAACAGAAATATTTACCTGCCGTTGGCACAATAAAAAAATTGTTATTCGTTGGCACAGACACCAAACATACACTTAAGATTAAACTTAAAACTAACTATTTTGTAAACATGTTTTTCAACAACTGTTCATCAGTAACTATTGTTGACACTATGTCAGACACCATATTTCTGGAGTCGTAAGGTACGTCTGTTGTCTGGGCTATTGTAGGAGATGGAGCCGAGAAATAGGATACTTGTGACTGCTGTGTAGTTTGCATTACTATAGGAGACGGAGTCGGGGAGTAGGAAGTTGCAGATGCACTGGTTGGGGAAACTGATGATGCATAGTTTTGTAAGTGAGTCACTGTTGATCCCCGATACTTCTTCTCCTCGATTTTTTTGGTAACTGCACTCAAAAACTCCATTCTTAAATGCATTTTTTGGATGTCATCGAGTTGCTTAATAGATGGAAGGAGGCTCATTAAGAAAAGGTAGTCATCATCATCATCACGGTGCTTTGATCTTTGATCTTCTATCCGCTTCTCTAATAATTGCACTTTACGTTGCTCTATCTCCAGAGCTTTATATTCCAACAATTGGTTAAGTTTTTTAATTTGGTTGTGTTTCTCTTTGCTAGCACTGTAAGTCTGTTTGCTGTTACTCTCTTGTTGTCTATAAGTCATGTTGTCCTCTTCACAGTCACTTCGAGTATCGTCACTGCTGCGTTCTTGTTCATGCATAGAAGAGTCTTCAAGAGTACCGTCAAAAGTCACTTCTTCAGGAGATGTAGAATAAGAAGACGCGCCCACATCCTGAGAACTCAGATTTCCAGAAGACTGCCTGGGGGTGATTATATCTTGCAGAAAATCCATACTGGCGAAAAATTGCCATTTATTATCTCCTTTTGCTTCCTGTCCTGAAGCACATTGTTTCGACTCCTTGAGCTTTCTTCTGTATATATCTCTCAGAGATTCCAAATTTTTTTGTGCTTGCTTAGCTGAAAGTCAAAAATAATAGTAATTTATACTAATCTCTAAACACACACACACACACACACACACACACACACACACACACACACACACACACACACACACACACACACACACACACACACACACACACACACACACACACACCCACAATGTTTCAATCGAGTATTCGCGATGTCAAATGGACGCAGATGTCATAACGGTCGCTGCTACGTGGCGCGTTTAGAAGGTACAAACGGCGAATTTGACATTATGGTAGTTGTAAACAACCTTGTAAATAACTATGGGAAATTAATATTACTAACGTTTTAGAAATATTGGCTTAGTACACTTTTTTTCACTACCGATTTACAGCTGGATTGTACTTACATTCAGAAAAATTATTTGGTCGCATTTTATCGCATTCGTCATTATCAAACGCAATATTTATACCTTCTAATATAGTATACAATTATCTGCACTAGAGGGCAGGTTAGTCGCTTGACATGACGAATACTCTTCTTGTTTACAATGATTTTTATTACATTTAGTTCAAAGATACTTTTCACTTTCTTTTTCCAGATACCTAGCAACTGGTTTATCCTTTCGCTCCATTGGACAATAGTTTAGAATGCATGATTCAACTGTGGGGAAAATCGTATACCAAGTCGTCAATGCGGTTTGGGAGAAGTTGTCTAATGTACACCTAGCAATACCAAATAACAACAATTTTTTAGAAATTACAGCTGGATACGAAGAACGGTGGAATTTTCCAAATGCTGTAGGCAGTATAGACGGTAAACACATTAGAGTAAAATGTCCTGTGAAGAGTGGGTCTTTATATTATAACTATAAACATTTCTTTTCTATCGTGTTGCAAGCTGTTGCGGACTACAACTGTAGATTCACTTTCATTGATGTCGGTGGTTACGGTAAACAAAGTGATGGGGGGAAATTTTCTGCTTCTGCTTTGTACAAGTTTCTTGAGAATCATGAAAAAACATTGCCACCTCCTGCTTGCTTACCGGGGAGTGCAATAGATATGCCTTTTGTTTTACTCGGTGATGACGCCTACCCACTCAAAACCTTTCTTATGAAACCATTCACAAAAAGAAATCTTTCAAATGAAGAGGCTATATTCAATTACCGTCTGTCAAGAGCAAGGAGGACTGTTGAATGCGCTTTTGGGATCATTACTGCTAAATGGAGACTACTGACAAAGCCATTGAGACAACAGTTGAGAAGGCCGAGAGAATCGTAAAATGTGTATGTTTACTCCATAACATATGCATTGACCGTGAAGGAATCTTACCAGCATCAGCTTTCCAGCAGGATTTTAATGAATACCATCGGCAGGGTTCTACCACCAATTGTAACAGAATGTTCAATCGTTCAACCAGAGGAGCACAGGAAGTCAGAGAGGCATTTAAATGTTATTTCAATAGCCCTCAAGGTTCTGTTCCTTGGCAAAACAAGTGCCTAACTCTACATGCCTGATAAGGATTGTTTTTAGAATACTGATTGATACTAATGTTCATGTGTTTCACTTTCCTACATTTTATATTTAAAAACAATGAAGTAATGACGTTATAATATTTAAATAAACTACTTATTGTATTTTTATTAAAAATTATTAATAAGCAGTTTTAAAAATACAATTATGTTTTAATGAATTTGTTCTAAACTCAATGTAAGAACATGTAAAACAATGTAGCCCTCTGTGTAAACCAAATATGATAGCTATTAAGAAACGATAAGTAATTTTGCTTTCAATTGGTTATAAATAAAACACATACCTGGTATATTCAACGCCTCTCCTACTTTTG
Source organism: Magicicada septendecula (assembly GCA_034769895.1). NCBI lineage: Eukaryota > Metazoa > Arthropoda > Insecta > Hemiptera > Cicadidae > Magicicada > Magicicada septendecula. The sequence continues at coordinate 263,512,194 of CM068373.1, forward strand.
CCCAAAGGCTTGGTTTTATATCAAGATTGTGATAATTCTTATCACGCTGACCCCACAAAGCTCTTTCAGTTTGTACTAATTCTATTAATGCACTTTTATCCATCTCGAAACAAAAATCTATACAGTCACAAAATACAAATCTATCAGCAGCCGGCGAGTCGGTTAAAGTCTGGCCAGACTGCGAGAAGAAACAAACACGTTTCAGACTAGTCGGGCGTAGTCGGTTGACGTCATACGTAACCGGTTAGTCGGGTCGAGTGTACTGTAAGCGCTTTCATATGGCTACATTCATTTGTTTTTGTCCCGACTGTCGGTCCGAGTATGGTCAGACTAGTCGGGTCGGGTCGGGTCGGTTTCCGTGTCCAGTGTAAGTGTAACCTTACGCACACGCCAGAAAACAAAGGCGGGGCCTACTATTAATGTACCTTTATCTTTATTGCCCAGACACACTTCCCCTCATAGGCTTGTTTATGTCATGACTCTTTTGATCGAATATCCCCAGTGATTCCAACGGTCGTATTTTTACACGTGTAATGTCAGTTTCTTGACTTTAATTCGGGGAAATGAGAAGACTTGACTGCTGGACTTTATATAACAAACAATGTAATTTAACACTATAAGATGCTTAAAACATTCATAGGATAAACATCCTTAAATTAAAGTGCTAAGGGGTATAATAAAACAACCGGGTTTTTCAAAGCATCTTCAGAAAGACTCTTTCAGAAAGTCTACTAAGAATACATATTTAGAATTAATGTGTGTCCCAATAACGTTAGATTTATTACCTTTAATTCGAATAATTATAATTACAATTAATCGAGATACAAAATTTGGAAATCAGAACTTTTCCATACTTTTTACCCTTTATAATTCACGTTGATTTACTAAAAAAAAACTTTGAGGCGCAACGAAATGTATTTGTAAAAAATTATATAGGAAGAATTCTGAATTTGTCGTTTGTCGTTATGACAAATCCCCCCCCCCACATAGGAGCGTATTATTCTATTGTATAGTTAGTCCTACAATCGTTATAGTTACGCCACTCCAAACCAGCGTTAATTACAATTATCGTTTACACAAGAGTTAAGCCACTGCTGCAGCCTAACGTTCTTTGCAATTATCGTTTACACAAGAGTTAAGCCACTGCTGCAGCCTAACGTTCATTGCAATTATCGTTTACACAAGAGTTAAGCCACTGCTGCAGCCTAACGTTCTTTGCAATTATCGTTTACACAAGAGTTAAGCCACTGCTGCAGCCTAACGTTCATTGCAATTATCGTTTACACAAGAGTTAAGCCACTGCTGCAGCCTAACGTTCATTACAATTATCGTTTACACAAGATTAATTGGCTCGCAATGATTAAAACTACTATCCGTGCTGTAAGGTCGTGGTCTTCCATTTTCTTCGTGTCTAAATGTGTTAACTCATGCAGACGTTTCGGCCTCACCTCTGGATGCCATCTTCAATGTAATAAGGACTTAACGGCTGACAAGGTGTAGCCTACGTCAGCACAACCACAGTACTGTCGCAAAAACAGTACTGTTTTGCCACAGTATACTGTGGTTGTACTGACGTATACCTTATCAGTGGTTAAGTCATTATTACATTGAAGATGGCATCCAGAGGTGAGGCCGAAACGTCTGACCACGGCCTTAAGCACGGATAGTATGAGATCGGCCGTGAAAGGTAAGAAACAGCTTACTTGGTTCAGTCTGTAGTCGTCAAACTTATCCAGACAAGTGGGCAGAAAGACAGGTGGGCAGGAATTAAGGTGTTAGTTCCGAGGCCGCTTTACTGTCGCGACAAACGACACATGCTGAAACGGATTCGAGCTCACTACGGCTCACTTTGGAAGCAGGTACCCCATGGCCGGATTAAGTCTATGTGGGGCCCGGGGCTAATTAAGAGCAGGGGCCCATGTATGAAATTTTTGCGTTTCGCACAATACTTTACTTATTCAGACGATCACTTAATAAATATAATAAACAAAATATTGTTCTTTAACCATAGTTTTACTCACATGTTTTTAATTTTATACTGATTAAATAGATGCTGAAACTGTTTACAACTATTTTATTTCGCAGATTATTTTACAATAGGCCTTATCAACAGTACATATAAATTAGAGAATACAAATAATTTAATTGAAATGTATTTCTTTCTCTCTTCATTTCGGCAAACTCTGCTATCAAAGCATCCAGATTTGCTATCTAACGGAAAATTTTATTTATTCGTTCGGAAACGAGAATTTCGGAGGTCGGGCATCGGGCCCCCCGACAAGCGGGACCGTGGCTTTGGCTCGCTAGCCCCTTTTAATCCGGCACCGAGGTACCCTGATCGTTCGGATTCCAACCAAGTAACTCAGCTGTTCGACAAAAAAACAGATTTTCTAATTTTATATCCATCTCTTGGCGCGTTATCGTACCTCACGAGGCGATAAAGCTGACTTAACGGTGCTGCTAATCTAACGATAGGATTCAAGCACCTGGTTTGTCGCAAGTGTAACTGATAACGCACGCCTTAAACAAACGTTTTCTTGCTAGCTGTGAGCAACATCGCATCCGTTCAGGTAATCAATCACTGTTCTCTTTATATTGTTTAATTTTTTAAGGTAATTGATTTTAGTAAGTTGTCCGATCTGTTGCAATTTAGTAACAGACGGTCAGTGGAACGCGAGAAGTTTATCAAACAATTTCATCAATTCATTAGAAGCATAACCTAAATTACCTGTAGACTTTAACGATTCTAAGCGGGAGGGGGACCTAACTAAGCAGTGGCGTAACTACGGCAGGACGTGTTTACGAGGGTGAGGGGACGAACGGGACCGGACCCCCAGAAGGTCGAAAAATTTGACGAATTTTGTTAATCTCTTAATTTTTTAGGCTCTTTTATTATTCTTTCAGCTAGTAACTCTATTTTTAATTATACAAACAAGTTTATTACACAGAATTTGCGTGTACGTTTTAAACATGAAATGTAGGAAAATCAATTCAGTCAGAATCTTCTCAACAATGTTTCAGTAACGCGTATTTTTATTGTGTCATTACCGTTTACTTTAATGGGATTGATTTCATGATGTTATCACACGTTTTGCATCCGCTTTAAAGATAGTAATGTTGATTAGTGTTAACTTGTTTTTTCTTTTGTGTGAAGCCTATTCGACCGGATCTCGGACTCCCCTCCCCGAAGACCAAATTCTAGATACGCCATTGAACTACGGGTGATCAGGGGATATTAAATTCCCCCAGCGATATTAAAAATTTCAGTGAAATTCCATTATCATTTAACGTAGGCCTGTTTCTAAGCCAGTTGCGTGTGTTAAAATAAGGCCTATAAGTAGCGCTAATTGAATAAATAATTTTACGAGAAGAAGCTTGAAAATCTCACTTGTCCTTAGGAAATTTGGGAGTCCAGCCTTCACACAAGTTTTATCCCCCCCTACCCCGGAGCAACTCATACTTTCGCCACTGAGGCAGAGTACCATTGTTCTGTATTAACAAACCTAATCGTTGAGTCCAGGTTCCTATTGAACAAATAATTAACTAGTTTATTGGCAAGGAGGAAATATGAATTTTCAGTCAGTAAATAAACCCGTCTTCAAATAGACTTTAATGATGATGATGATGATGATTATTATTATTATTATTATGTTACTATAAATTACCGTAACACGGTACGATTACCGCACGGTACGATGTGTATAAATTGCTGTGCCGTGAATCCACAGCACATGGAATCCCCCTTTTCGGATATTAAGGGGGCCGTGATTGCTAAAAGGTTAAGAAACACCGACTGATTTTGTTCCATTGTTTTTCCAAACATAGTAACAGGATTCGTAATGAATACGTCAATTATGTGTTTGCTTGTGTTAACGCTAATAATTTCATTTTAAAAATTATTAATTTCATTTTATTTGTTCATTTCATAATTTCATTTAAAAATTTTCATCACACTAAAATTATTTAATATAGCAATACACTAATATTATTTTCAATAGCAAACAGAATGTTGAAATAACATTTCTGCACATAGTTTGATAAGTAACAAGTAAATTTTTCTACAACATCTTTTGTATTTCTACTTACGTTACATCGGCCAATAATTACGATACGGCCACCTCACAATAAAGCATCATTAATAGTGAAAATTTAACTGGAGTAAATTAGTTCAGTTATTACCACTGATGTGAAATAAGTTTATGTGAAGCTTAAACTACACAAAGAGAGTTAAAATGATGATTTTTGTGTAATTAAGATTATTAATTATTATTGTTGTTGTTGTTATTAATATTCAATCTACTACTAAGTTCTTAGGCTGAAGAACTCGCTCACTATTTTGAACGGAATACATTTATTATTAAATAAATTTAAATATTAGATAATTTTCTGATTTTCAGAAAATTTACGAAAACTCTGATTATTCTGTGTTTTAGTATAATAACAACTGTGAAGCTGACAATCATACGATAAACACTAAAAAATTCGAACTATTGCAATAGCAAGCAATTTTTTTTGTGAAATTTGGGTACTGTACCAATAACCGTACCCGCACTCATTTTCGATATTTCGATTATGTGATTATTGGCATCGATATGTAGTGATATCGCATATAATTTTAGTTAGATAGTAGATACACAAAAATTTATTTGTGTACGTTATAAAATAGTTTGTTGACGATTGAAATCGTGTTTCATTGTCATACTTTTTACGAAAACTGATTCTAGCAATAATACAACTCCGATGTGTGCCTGTGACGCCAACAGTTGGCATTGTTAGGTTATAACATGCAAACTGAAATTACATATGGAAACAAATATGCCTTTAGAATAATACTCGCTTTCTGTGAAATCCACGTAAAAAAAAACTCGAGGTAAGCCAGGGTGGCCCAAGGACCACTCCTTGCTTGTTACTATGACTCCCTTTTTTATGACACAACTCATTTTCTAACAGTATTCGTTTTTTCAATAATATTCGGTTTTCGTGCACATCACAGAAAACGCAACCAACTCGAAGGAAGGCGGGATGATATACATGTACCTATCCAAATTTTTTGTGTTTCGCATAAAATTTGCTTCCAATAGGCCTAAAGTTTCCGAGATTTTGCTGAATAACACTTTCCACCAAACGAATAATAAATCTTGTTTTCATTTGTTAATGCATTTTTGTTTCAAATTTGCTATTTAGAAATAACTGTATTTTTCACTTTATATTTTCTGTTGTTTTTGTTAAAAATACGTTAATGTTCTTTGTTTTCATTGTGTAGACACTTCAAACGTCATATATTTCCTAATATGGCTTTTATTTGTTCAAACAGTAAGCTAAAACCCCAAAACCATTATTATCTAACTTCACGAATGAAAACAATCCGTCTTTTCGCTTTACATCAAGAAATAGAACAATTTACAATTAGTACACTTCTTCTTCTTCTTCTTCACACCGTTAGTATATCGATACAATCGCATATTCAAAACGTCGAAAATGTAGCGCGGGTACGGATATTGGGACTGTTCCAAAATTTGTAATCATAATGCCTAAACGATAACTAATGTAGTCCTAACGTTTAATTTTATGAATGTTTCCATAGATATCCATAGTCCTACATGCAACAGTTTACACAAACGTGCGTAACTGATGTAAAGTTTTTTGTTTTACAAAAATAGCTCACAAACGTTTTGAAGGCCGTCCAAAATATAAAGGCTGTTGAGAGACATTACTTTTGAAAAACTATTAAAGCTACCGAGTTTGTCTTTTGAATTAAATTTCTCATATTTGATGCCCCATATTGGCGTATATAGTTTTCTTAAATTTTTTACTCCCATTCATTTGTGGTGTGTCGCTCGACAATTTATTTACTGTGTCCTAAAAACGTGTTACATTTAGTATGAAGTAGAATTAAGTATTATTAATTTGTTTAAGCATGAAAGAGGGTTTAAAGTACTTGATATTAACAAAAATACGATTACAAACTGAGTGCATAGCGCTACAAGTAATTATGCCGGCGCCCATGCTTATGAGTCCCGTGAAGGTGGGGCCCGGATTTAAAAAGGTTGAGCACCACTGCTCTAGAGTACATTATTATTATTAATTAACTATCTAGAATCATACTGACGAGGAACACAAATTATTATTGTTAAAAATGATTAAATTTTCAACTTACTGCCTAAACTAGCTTTCGCTCGTTAGACGAAACGAGCTGTGACGAAGCTCCAACGAGTGAAAGTTTAGCCAGTAAATTTAGAATTTAATCATTTTGAACAATAGTCTAATAATTTCTGTTCCGTGTCAGTATTTGTCAGTATTATTCTACATACTTAATTGATAACATCGGACACGTCATGAGTAACAAAATCCAGGAATATTATTATCATTATTATAATACTATCACGCTAACAATACATGGTTTCGGTAGTACTATAATTTTATCATTCATAATATATGTCCAGGGGGTCAGCCAGGATTTCCTTCTGTGAGAGGGCGGTTAAATATTCGTAAATAAAACTACAAAAAATATTTTTAAAAACTCGTCATATGTTGCTTTCTTTGTATTCAAGGAGATAAGTGCGGAAACATAAGGGTTACATTAATGATATATAAAATTTAACAGAGTTATGGAAAAATCAAGATGTTACTTTTAATTACAGTGTAAATAAGATAAACGATAGGCCTACTAGAAAACTACCACAGCTTTTCTCCTATCTTACGCAGACGCTGATAAAGTTACATATTTTGTATCAATTTTTTGAAACTTCGCTCCAGTGGTCACGTGTCCGTGAATATTTGCAGAGACGATAAAAGATTTTCATATAATGGGCACGAAAGGTCCACAACCGTATACATTTCAAAATCGCACAATGGAGTGCGTAAATACTACGTGATTGACTACAAATTTTGTTAAACTTACCACACACTTATCACTTTACTAGTAGGCCTATGTTTGTAATCGGGCAGTAATCCGCCAAACCTGATTAAAATATGAACGCGTTTATCAATTTATACTAAATTTGGTTGGGGGGCGGGTCGAGGTAGCAGATTACGAGTCCGAAACCAAAATGATGAAAAACAAAATGGACCAACTACTGCGGTCATAAAAAGTCGTTAACTTGTACGAAAACAAACAGATATATTTTTTTGTCATGATCGTTAGTTATCAGTTTGATATAATATAAATTATAGAATATCGTAATACGGAAGTATTGTAAACCAAACAAATTAACACATAACTACAATTCTAATTTTTAAATTTCCAAAATCTAGTACTAAAACTAATCTGAACTGCAATAAAAATTATTCACAGCGTGGAATGATTCCTACCAGTCAGTTTACAATACTGCCAATATGGTTTTCATAAAGCCAAGCTATCTTATGCTTTATATTTTTTTATATTGTTATTATAAAATTGTCAGAGCCAGTTCATTGTATACGGGCTGTCAATATTTTAGCTCTAAATGATTATGGACTTAAATTATTTAGAATTAATTGTTTTACTTTCTACAAAGGGGAAACATAAAAAAGATAGTTAGGCTTGATAGATAATTTAATTTCGCGAAAAAGGCAGCAATCATCTTGAATTTACAAAAAAATGGACCTTAAGATAGTTTGGTTCTCAGGTACAGATTTCTAACCAGTATTTTAGATCTTTATTATTTCATTATTTTCTAACACATAGGTATCTAATAAGATTTTGTTTCATATGTTTAAGAAGTATATGTACATTGGTGGCAGGTATCATTAAGAAATAAAAGAAAGTAAATAAATAAATAAGAACTTGAAGTCTCGGTACTCGCAGGTGAAACGAGGGATTACTGTACGGTTTCAGGAAAAATTTAACAGATTTTTAAGGTAATACAGTACCAAAGATGTATATATCCATTTAAAAAATCCTAAACTGATTGTTATTACTGAGAGAGAGAGAGAGAGAGAGAGAGACCAGAAACCATTTGCCAAATTGCGATTAGGAAAATGTCTTCTCGCCCACAATTCGAAGCTATTGGTAACGTGTCAATTTTATATTAAAAATTCGTAAATATAATTTACAAAAAACAAAGTTTTTTCTTGGCCACGGTATCGACTTTTTTGTGTTCCGAGTCGGTAGTGAATTAATTATTATATTTAGTTAAGTAACGGACACCTCATGGACAACGAAATCCAAGAATAAAAATTTGTATTTTTTTTTTTAATAAAATTATGTCGCGACGAATTTCAATCACAAACAATGAGATTCCCAGTCATTGCTTCACTTTGCGTAGTTCAGTTATCTACTGAATAAAATACGTATTAACAACATTTTATTGGTAGAAGTGTGTAAATTACAGTAGATTAATCACATGAATGTTATTGAATGAACACTTGTGTGGAAATATCACACTTATTCAATTGTCACCTCTTTATCTCAAAGTTTTTGATAAGATTTAATTCGGTTTAGTAAAAAAATTCTATTGTACGGATAAGATAGGGCTACAAAAAAATTTCAGCCTGACAATGCACTTGACAGGTTCTAAATTTCACGGCCGGTAGCAGGCCTCTTCTCGATCCCCGCGCCAGGGCCCAATTTTGAGACTCGAACACGACACCACACCCACAGTCACTAACTACAGATCTCACCGCATATGCTCACGGTCGTCAAATTTTGTACAAACAATTATAAGTTCAGAAACTATGGGAGCTGAACAAACCAATCGATTTTTACTTCCATGTTCCTTAAGGAAATGGAAGTGTGGTGATGGCAAAAAAATCGTGTTCGAGATTATTGCAGATTCTGATTGTACTACCCTCAAAACATGAAAAAAGTAATTTTTCGAAAAGTGTCTGTGTGTCTATGTGTCTGTGTCTGTGTCTATAGATTTTTTTCTATGGCAAACGATAACAGCCGCAAATTCAAACAAAATCAAATAATTTTTTGCATACAACACTGATTTATAGAGTACTCAAGATGTATTCTTTTTGGTAGAGATCGGTTAATGGAAAGGGGTAGTTTACCAGCAACGTTTTTTATTAATCAAGGGTAATTTTTTTCTATGGCAAACGATAACAGCCGCAAATTCAAACAGAATCAAATAATTTTTTGCACACAGCCCTGAATTGTAGAGTTCTCAAGATCTATTGTTTTTGGTGAACATCGGTTAAGGGAAAGGTATAGTTTACCGGCAACGTTTTATGTTTTAACAAGGGTATTTTCTAGGACAAACGATAACAGCCGCAAATTCAAACATAATCGTATACTTTTTTGCATGCAACTCTGAATTGTAGAGTTCTCAAGACCTATTGTTTTTGGTGAAGATCGGTAAAGAGACAGGGGTAGTTTACCTGCACGGTTTTTTATCAAGGGTAATTTTTACTTCCATGTTCCTTAAGGAAATGGAAGTATGGTGATGGCAAAAAAAATCGTGTTCGAGATTATTGCAGATTCTGATTGTACTACACTCAAAACGTGAAAAAAAGTCGTTTTTCGAAAAGTGTCTGTGTGTGTGACTGTGTGTCTATAGATTTGTTTTCTATGGCAAACGATAACAGCTGCAAATTCAAACAGAATCAAATAATTTTTTGCATACAGCCCTGATTTGTAGAGTACTGGCGACCTATTGTTTTTGGTGAAGATCGGTTAAGGGGAAGGGGTAGTTTACCAGAAACGGTTTTTTTTATCAAGAGTAACTTTGTTTGTTTGGCAAACGATAACAGCCGCAAATTCAAACAGAATCAAATAACGTTTCGCATACAGCCCTAAATTGTACAGTTCTCAAGATCTGTTGATTTTGGTACAGATCGGTTAAGGGAAAGGGGTAGTTTACCTGCAACGTTTTATGTTTTAACAAGGGTATTTCCTATGGCAAACGATAACAGCCGCAAATTCAAACATAATCAAATAATGTTTTGCATACTGCCCCGTATTGTAGAGTTCTCAAGACCTTTTGGTTTTGGTGATGATCGGTTAAGGAAAAGGGGTAGTTTACCTGCAACGTTTTATGTTTTAAAAGGGTATTTTCTATGGCAAACGATAAGAGCCGCAAATTCAAACAGAATCAAATAAGTTTTTGCATACAGCCCTGATTTCTTGAGTACTAAAGACATATTGTTCTTGGTGAAGATCGTTTGAGGGAAAGGGGTAGTTTACCAGCCACGTTTTTGTTTTATCAAGGGTATTTTGTATGGCAAACGATAACAGCCGCAAATTCAAACAAAATCATATAATATTTTACATACAACCCTGAATTGTAGAGTTCTCAAGACCTGTCGTTTTTGGTGAAGATCGGTTAAGGGAAAGGGGTAGTTTACCAGCAACGGTTTTTTATCAAGGGTAATTTTTTTCTAAGGTAAACGGGTAAACGAAAGCAGCCGCAAATTCAAACAGAATCAAATGATGTTTGCATACAGCCCTGTATTGTACAGTTCTCAATACCTATCGGTGTTGGTGAAGATCGGTTAAGGGAAAGGGGTAGTTTACCTGCAACGTTTTATGTTTTAAAAGGGTATTTTCTATGGCAAACGATAAGAGCCGCAAATTCAAACAGAATCATATCATATTTTGCATACAGCCCTGATATGTAGAGTTCTCAAGACCTGTTGGTTTTGGTGAAGATCGGTTAAGGGAATAGGGTTGTTTACCAGCAACATTTTATGTTTTATCAAGGGTAATTTTTTTTATGACGAATGATAACTGCCGTACATTAAAACAGAAACAACTACTCTTCTGCATACCTTTTTGAATTATACAGAACTCAAGGTCTGTTGATTTTGTTGAAGATCGGTTAACGGAAAGGGGTAGTTTACCGGCAACGTTTTATGTTTTAACAAAGGTATTTTTTCTATGACGAACGATAACTGCCGTAAATTCAAAGAGAATCAAATAATTGTTTGCATACAGGCCTGAATTGTAGAGTACCTAAGACCTGTCGTTTTTGGTGAAGATCGGTTAAGGGAAAGGGGTAGTTTACCAGCAACGGTTTTTTATCAAAGGTAATTTTTTTCTATAGTAAACGATAACAGCCGCAAATTCAAACAGAATCAAATGATGTTTTGCATACAGCCCTGTATTGTAGAGTTCTCAATACGTATTGGTGTTGGTGAAGATCGGTTAAGGGAAAGGGGTAGTTTACCAGTAACATTTTATGTTTTTAACAAGGGTAATTTTTTATATGACGAACGGTAACTGCCGAAAATTCAATGAGAATCAAATAATTTTTTGCACCCCCTGAGTTGGAGAGAGCTCAAGGTCTATTGATTTTGGTGAAGATCGGTTAAGGGAAAGGGGTAGTTTACCTGCAACATTTTATGTTGTAACAAGAGAAATGTTTCAATGACGAACGATAACTGCCGCACATTCAAACAGAATCAAATATTTTTTTGCATGCTTCGCTGAATTGTAGAGGACGGAAGGTATGTTGATTTTGGAGAAGATCGGTTAAGAGAAAGGGGTAGTTTACCAGAAACATTTTATGATTTAACAAGAGTAAAGTACTTAATTTTTATAAATAAAGTATCCTGATAAGAAGCTCATAGTAATCCACTGTAGAAACGTAGATGAAATATCTATAAATGAAGAAGTTAGGTGAACGGGGTGGGGGTAATTTTCTATTATTAAAAATTATAGTTGAAGGTGGAGGGGAGAATTTTTTATGTGTACTACGTTATCGGCAACAAAGAAGTAGTTTTTTCTTAAAATTGCTTCCCGGGCTCTTTAGCCGTAGTCCAATGTTTTCTGCAAAACCAGACTTTTCAGCAGTGCCATCGACTGCCATCATCGGTGAAAATCGAGTGCGAAAACGTGAGGTGGTATACGTTAGTGACCACAGTACTGTGGTTAATGCTGAAGCAATAAGTAGAAAGACGTAGTTTCTATGGAAATATTTCATTTCGAATATGATTTTAAATATAAATCTTAGAACATGGAAGTCATGTATGGTTCTCCATACCGATATTTTATATGGTAAACGATAATAGCCGCAAATTCAAACAGAATCAAATAATGTTTTGCATAGAGCCCTGAATTGTAGAGTTCTCAAGACCTGTTGGTTTTGGTGAAGATCGGTTAAGGGAATAGGGTAGTTTACCAGGAACATTTTATGTTTTAACAAGGGTAATTTTTTTATGACGAACGATAACTGCCGTACATTAAAACAGAATCAACTACTCTTCTGCATACCTTTTTGAATTATACAGAACTCAAGGTCTGTTGATTTTGTTGAAGATCGGTTAAGGTTAAAGGGTAGTTTACCTGCAACGTTTTATGTTTTAACAAGGGTATTTTCTATGGCAAATGATAACAGCCGCAAATTCAAACATAATCATATACTTTTTTGCATGAAACTCTGAATTATAGAGTTCTCAAGACCTATTGTTTTGCTGAAGATCGGTTAAGGGAAAGGGATAGTTTACCTGCAACGTTTTAACTTCCGTGTTCCTTAACGAAATGGAAGAATGGTGATGGCAAAAAAATCGTGTTCGAGATTATTGCAGATTCTGATTGTACTACACTCAAAACATGAAAAAAAGTCATTTTTCGAAATGTGTCTGTGTCTGTAGATTTTTTTTCTATGCAAACGATAACAGCCGCAAATTCAAACAGAATCAAATAATTTTTTGCAAACAACCCTGACTTGTAGAGTTCTCAAGATCTATTGTTTTTGGTGAACATCGGTTAAGGGAAAGGTATAGTTTACCGGCAACGTTTTATGTTTTAACAAGGGTATTTTCTAGGACAAACGATAACAGCCGCAAATTCAAACATAATCGTATACTTTTTTGCATGCAACTCTGAATTGTAGAGTTCTCAAGACCTATTGTTTTTGGTGAAGATCGGTAAAGAGACAGGGGTAGTTTACCTGCACGGTTTTTTATCAAGGGTAATTTTTACTTCCATGTTCCTTAAGGAAATGGAAGTATGGTGATGGCAAAAAAAATCGTGTTCGAGATTATTGCAGATTCTGATTGTACTACACTCAAAACATGAAAAAAAGTCGTTTTTCGAAAAGTGTCTGTGTGTGTGACTGTCTGTGTGTCTATAGATTTGTTTTCTATGGCAAACGATAACAGCCGCAAATTCAAACAGAATCAAATAATTTTTTGCATACAGCCCTGATTTGTAGAGTACTCGCGACTTATTGTTTTTGGTGAAGATCGGTTAAGGGGAAGGGGTAGTTTACCGGCAACGGTTTTTTTTTATCAAAGTAACTTTGTTTGTTTGGCAAACGATAACAGCCGCAAATTCAAACAGAATCAAATAACGTTTCGCATACAGCTCTAAATTGTACAGTTCTCAAGATCTGTTGATTTTGGTACAGATCGGTTAAGGGAAAGGGGTAGTTTACCTGCAACGTTTTATGTTTTAACAAGGGTATTTCCTATGGCAAACGATAACAGCCGCAAATTCAAACAGAATCAAATAAGTTTTTGCAAACAGCCCTGACTTCTTGAGTACTAAAGAACTGTTGTTTTTGGTGAAGATCGTTTGATGGAAAGGGGTAGTTTACATGCCACGTTTTTGTTTTATCAAGGGTATTTTGTATGGCAAACGATAACTGCCGTAAATTCAAAGAGAATCAAATAATTGTTTGCATACAGGCCTGAATTGTAGAGTACCTAAGACCTGTCGTTTTTGGTGAAGATCGGTTAAGGGAAAGGGGTAGTTTACCTGCAACGGTTTTTTATCAAGGGTAATTTTTTTCTATAGTAAACGATAACAGCCGCAAATTCAAACAGAATCAAATGATGTTTTGCATACAGCCCTGTATTGTAGAGTTCTCAATACATGTTGGTGTTGGTGAAGATCGGTTAAGGGAAAGGGGTAGTTTACCAGTAACATTTTATGTTTTTAACAAGGGTAATTTTTTATATGACGAACGGTAACTGCCGAAAATTCAATGAGAATCAAATAATTTTTTGCACCCCCTGAGTTGCAGAGAGCTCAAGGTCTATTGATTTTGGTGAAGATCGGTTAAGGGAAAGGGGTAGTTTACCTGCAACATTTTATGTTGTAACAAGAGAAATGTTTCAATGACGAACGATAACTGCCGCACATTCAAACAGAATCAAATATTTTTTTGCATGCTTCGCTGAATTGTAGAGGACGGAAGGTATGTTGATTTTGGAGAAGATCGGTTAAGAGAAAGGGGTAGTTTACCAGAAACATTTTATGATTTAACAAGAGTAAAGTACTTAATTTTTATAAATAAAGTATCCTGATAAGAAGCTCATAGTAATCCACTGTAGAAACGTAGATGAAATATCTATAAATGAAGAAGTTAGGTGAACGGGGTGGGGGTAATTTTCTATTATTAAAAATTATAGTTGAAGGTGGAGGGGAGAATTTTTTATGTGTACTACGTTATCGGCAACAAAGAAGTAGTTTTTTCTTAAAATTGCTTCCCGGGCTCTTTAGCCGTAGTCCAATGTTTTCTGCAAAACCAGACTTTTCGGCAGTGCCATCGACTGCCATCATCGGTGAAAATCGAGTGCGAAAACGTGAGGTGGTATACGTTAGTGACCACAGTACTGTGGTTAATGCTGAAGCAATAAGTAGAAAGACGTAGTTTCTATGGAAATATTTCATTTCGAATATGATTTTAAATATAAATCTTAGAACATGGAAGTCATGTATGGTTCTCCATACCGATATTTTATATGGTAAACGATAATAGCCGCAAATTCAAACAGAATCAAATAATGTTTTGCATAGAGCCCTGAATTGTAGAGTTCTCAAGACCTGTTGGTTTTGGTGAAGATCGGTTAAGGGAATAGGGTAGTTTACCAGGAACATTTTATGTTTTAACAAGGGTAATTTTTTTATGACGAACGATAACTGCCGTACATTAAAACAGAATCAACTACTCTTCTGCATACCTTTTTGAATTATACAGAACTCAAGGTCTGTTGATTTTGTTGAAGATCGGTTAAGGTTAAAGGGTAGTTTACCTGCAACGTTTTATGTTTTAACAAGGGTATTTTCTATGGCAAATGATAAAAGCCGCAAATTCAAACATAATCATATACTTTTTTGCATGAAACTCTGAATTATAGAGTTCTCAAGACCTATTGTTTTGCTGAAGATCGGTTAAGGGAAAGGGATAGTTTACCTGCATCGTTTTAACTTCCGTGTTCCTTAACGAAATGGAAGTATGGTGATGGCAAAAAAATCGTGTTCGAGATTATTGCAGATTCTGATTGTACTACACTCAAAACATGAAAAAAAGTCATTTTTCGAAATGTGTCTGTGTCTGTAGATTTTTTTTCTATGGCAAACGATAACAGCCGCAAATTCAAACAGAATCAAATAATTTTTTGCAAACAACCCTGACTTGTAGAGTTCTCAAGATCTATTGTTTTTGGTGAACATCGGTTAAGGGAAAGGTATAGTTTACCGGCAACGTTTTATGTTTTAACAAGGGTATTTTCTAGGACAAACGATAACAGCCGCAAATTCAAACATAATCGTATACTTTTTTGCATGCAACTCTGAATTGTAGAGTTCTCAAGACCTATTGTTTTTGGTGAAGATCGGTAAAGAGACAGGGGTAGTTTACCTGCACGGTTTTTATCAAGGGTAATTTTTACTTCCATGTTCCTTAAGGAAATGGAAGTATGGTGATCGCAAAAAAAATCGTGTTCGAGATTATTGCAGATTCTGATTGTACTACACTCAAAACATGAAAAAAAGTCGTTTTTCGAAAAGTGTCTGTGTGTGTGACTGTCTGTGTGTCTATAGATTTGTTTTCTATGGCAAACGATAACAGCCGCAAATTCAAACAGAATCAAATAATTTTTTGCATACAGCCCTGATTTGTAGAGTACTCGCGACTTATTGTTTTTGGTGAAGATCGGTTAAGGGGAAGGGGTAGTTTACCGGCAACGGTTTTTTTTTATCAAGAGTAACTTTGTTTGTTTGGCAAACGATAACAGCCGCAAATTCAAACAGAATCAAATAACGTTTCGCATACAGCCCTAAATTGTACAGTTCTCAAGATCTGTTGATTTTGGTACAGATCGGTTAAGGGAAAGGGGTAGTTTACCTGCAACGTTTTATGTTTTAACAAGGGTATTTCCTATGGCAAACGATAACAGCCGCAAATTCAAACAGAATCAAATAAGTTTTTGCAAACAGCCCTGATTTCTTGAGTACTAAAGAACTGTTGTTTTTGGTGAAGATCGTTTGATGGAAAGGGGTAGTTTACCTGCCACGTTTTTGTTTTATCAAGGGTATTTTGTATGGCAAACGATAACTGCCGTAAATTCAAAGAGAATCAAATAATTGTTTGCATACAGGCCTGAATTGTAGAGTACCTAAGACCTGTCGTTTTTGGTGAAGATCGGTTAAGGGAAAGGGGTAGTTTACCTGCAACGGTTTTTTATCAAGGGTAATTTTTTTCTATAGTAAACGATAACAGCCGCAAATTCAAACAGAATCAAATGATGTTTTGCATACAGCCCTGTATTGTAGAGTTCTCAATACGTGTTGGTGTTGGTGAAGATCGGTTAAGGGAAAGGGGTAGTTTACCAGTAACATTTTATGTTTTTAACAAGGGTAATTTTTTATATGACGAACGGTAACTGCCGAAAATTCAATGAGAATCAAATAATTTTTTGCACCCCCTGAGTTGCAGAGAGCTCAAGGTCTATTGATTTTGGTGAAGATCGGTTAAGGGAAAGTGGTAGTTTACCTGCAACATTTTATGTTGTAACAAGAGAAATGTTTCAATGACGAACGATAACTGCCGCACATTCAAACAGAATCAAATATTTTTTTGCATGCTTCGCTGAATTGTAGAGGACGGAAGGTATGTTGATTTTGGAGAAGATCGGTTAAGAGAAAGGGGTAGTTTACCAGAAACATTTTATGATTTAACAAGAGTAAAGTACTTAATTTTTATAAATAAAGTATCCTGATAAGAAGCTCATAGTAATCCACTGTAGAAACGTAGATGAAATATCTATAAATGAAGAAGTTAGGTGAACGGGGTGGGGGTAATTTTCTATTATTAAAAATTATAGTTGAAGGTGGAGGGGAGAATTTTTTATGTGTACTACGTTATCGGCAACAAAGAAGTAGTTTTTTCTTAAAATTGCTTCCCGGGCTCTTTAGCCGTAGTCCAATGTTTTCTGCAAAACCAGACTTTTCGGCAGTGCCATCGACTGCCATCATCGGTGAAAATCGAGTGCGAAAACGTGAGGTGGTATACGTTAGTGACCACAGTACTGTGGTTAATGCTGAAGCAATAAGTAGAAAGACGTAGTTTCTATGGAAATATTTCATTTCGAATATGATTTTAAATATAAATCTTAGAACATGGAAGTCATGTATGGTTCTCCATACCGATATTTTATATGGTAAACGATAATAGCCGCAAATTCAAACAGAATCAAATAATGTTTTGCATAGAGCCCTGAATTGTAGAGTTCTCAAGACCTGTTGGTTTTGGTGAAGATCGGTTAAGGGAATAGGGTAGTTTACCAGGAACATTTTATGTTTTAACAAGGGTAATTTTTTTATGACGAACGATAACTGCCGTACATTAAAACAGAATCAACTACTCTTCTGCATACCTTTTTGAATTATACAGAACTCAAGGTCTGTCGATTTTGTTGAAGATCGGTTAAGGTTAAAGGGTAGTTTACCTGCAACGTTTTATGTTTTAACAAGGGTATTTTCTATGGCAAATGATAACAGCCGCAAATTCAAACATAATCATTACTTTTTTGCATGAAACTCTGAATTATAGAGTTCTCAAGACCTATTGTTTTGCTGAAGATCGGTTAAGGGAAAGGGATAGTTTACCTGCAACGTTTTAACTTCCGTGTTCCTTAACGAAATGGAAGTATGGTGATGGCAAAAAAATCGTGTTCGAGATGATTGCAGATTCTGATTGTACTACACTCAAAACATGAAAAAAAGTCATTTTTCGAAATGTGTCTGTGTCTGTAGATTTTTTTTCTATGGCAAACGATAACAGCCGCAAATTCAAACAGAATCAAATAATTTTTTGCAAACAACCCTGACTTGTAGAGTTCTCAAGATCTATTGTTTTTGGTGAACATCGGTTAAGGGAAAGGTATAGTTTACCGGCAGCGTTTTATGTTTTAACAAGGGTATTTTCTAGGACAAACGATAATAGCCGCAAATTCAAACATAATCGTATACTTTTTTGCATGCAACTCTGAATTTTAGAGTTCTCAAGACCTTTTGTTTTTGGTGAAGATCGGTAAAGAGACAGGGGTAGTTTACCTGCACGGTTTTTTATCAAGGGTAATTTTTACTTCCATGTTCCTTAAGGAAATGGAAGTATGGTGATGGCAAAAAAAATCGTGTTCGAGATTATTGCAGATTCTGATTGTACTACACTCAAAACATGAAAAAAAGTCGTTTTTCGAAAAGTGTCTGTGTGTGTGACTGTCTGTGTGTCTATAGATTTGTTTTCTATGGCAAACGATAACAGCCGCAAATTCAAACAGAATCAAATAATTTTTTGCATACAGCCCTGATTTGTAGAGTACTCGCGACTTATTGTTTTTGGTGAAGATCGGTTAAGGGGAAGGGGTAGTTTACCGGCAACGGTTTTTTTTTATCAAGAGTAACTTTGTTTGTTTGGCAAACGATAACAGCCGCAAATTCAAACAGAATCAAATAACGTTTCGCATACAGCCCTAAATTGTACAGTTCTCAAGATCTGTTGATTTTGGTACAGATCGGTTAAGGGAAAGGGGTAGTTTACCTGCAACGTTTTATGTTTTAACAAGGGTATTTCCTATGGCAAACGATAACAGCCGCAAATTCAAACATAATCAAATAATGTTTTGCATACTGCCCTGTATTGTAGAGTTCTCAAGACCTTTTGGTTTTGGTGAAGATCGGTTAAGGAAAAGGGGTAGTTTACCTGCAACGTTTTATGTTTTAAAAGGGTATTTTCTATGGCAAACGATAACAGCCGCAAATTCAAACAGAATCAAATAAGTTTTTGCAAACAGCCCTGATTTCTTGAGTACTAAAGAACTATTGTTTTTGGTGAAGATCGTTTGATGGAAAGGGGTAGTTTACCTGCCACGTTTTTGTTTTATCAAGGGTATTTTGTATGGCAAACGATAACTGCCGTAAATTCAAAGAGAATCAAATAATTGTTTGCATACAGGCCTGAATTGTAGAGTACCTAAGACCTGTCGTTTTTGGTGAAGATCGGTTAAGGGAAAGGGGTAGTTTACCAGCAACGGTTTTTTATCAAGGGTAATTTTTTTCTATAGTAAACGATAACAGCCGCAAATTCAAACAGAATCAAATGATGTTTTGCATACAGCCCTGTATTGTAGAGTTCTCAATACGTATTGGTGTTGGTGAAGATCGGTTAAGGGAAAGGGGTAGTTTACCAGTAACATTTTATGTTTTTAACAAGGGTAATTTTTTATATGACGAACGGTAACTGCCGAAAATTCAATGAGAATCAAATAATTTTTTGCACCCCCTGAGTTGCAGAGAGCTCAAGGTCTATTGATTTTGGTGAAGATCGGTTAAGGGAAAGGGGTAGTTTACCTGCAACATTTTATGTTGTAACAAGAGAAATGTTTCAATGACGAACGATAACTGCCGCACATTCAAACAGAATCAAATATTTTTTTGCATGCTTCGCTGAATTGTAGAGGACGGAAGGTATGTTGATTTTGGAGAAGATCGGTTAAGAGAAAGGGGTAGTTTACCAGAAACATTTTATGATTTAACAAGAGTAAAGTACTTAATTTTTATAAATAAAGTATCCTGATAAGAAGCTCATAGTAATCCACTGTAGAAGCGTAGATAAAATATCTATAAATGAAGAAGTTAGGTGAACGGGGTGGGGGTAATTTTCTATTATTAAAAATTATAGTTGAAGGTGGAGGGGAGAATTTTTTATGTGTACTACGTTATCGGCAACAAAGAAGTAGTTTTTTCTTAAAATTGCTTCCCGGGCTCTTTAGCCGTAGTCCAATGTTTTCTGCAAAACCAGACTTTTCGGCAGTGCCATCGACTGCCATCATCGGTGAAAATCGAGTGCGAAAACGTGAGGTGGTATACGTTAGTGACCACAGTACTGTGGTTAATGTTGAAGCAATAAGTAGAAAGACGTAGTTTCTATGGAAATATTTCATTTCGAATATGATTTTAAATATAAATCTTAGAACATGGAAGTCATGTATGGTTCTCCATACCGATATTTTATATGGTAAACGATAATAGCCGCAAATTCAAACAGAATCAAATAATGTTTTGCATAGAGCCCTGAATTGTAGAGTTCTCAAGACCTGTTGGTTTTGGTGAAGATCGGTTAAGGGAATAGGGTAGTTTACCAGGAACATTTTATGTTTTAACAAGGGTAATTTTTTTATGACGAACGATAACTGCCGTACATTAAAACAGAATCAACTACTCTTCTGCATACCTTTTTGAATTATACAGAACTCAAGGTCTGTTGATTTTGTTGAAGATCGGTTAAGGTTAAAGGGTAGTTTACCTGCAACGTTTTATGTTTTAACAAGGGTATTTTCTATGGCAAATGATAAAAGCCGCAAATTCAAACATAATCATATACTTTTTTGCATGAAACTCTGAATTATAGAGTTCTCAAGACCTATTGTTTTGCTGAAGATCGGTTAAGGGAAAGGGATAGTTTACCTGCAACGTTTTAACTTCCGTGTTCCTTAACGAAATGGAAGTATGGTGATGGCAAAAAAATCGTGTTCGAGATTATTGCAGATTCTGATTGTACTACACTCAAAACATGAAAAAAAGTCATTTTTCGAAATGTGTCTGTGTCTGTAGATTTTTTTTCTATGGCAAACGATAACAGCCGCAAATTCAAACAGAATCAAATAATTTTTTGCAAACAACCCTGACTTGTAGAGTTCTCAAGATCTATTGTTTTTGGTGAACATCGGTTAAGGGAAAGGTATAGTTTACCGGCAACGTTTTATGTTTTAACAAGGGTATTTTCTAGGACAAACGATAACAGCCGCAAATTCAAACATAATCGTATACTTTTTTGCATGCAACTCTGAATTGTAGAGTTCTCAAGACCTATTGTTTTTGGTGAAGATCGGTAAAGAGACAGGGGTAGTTTACCTGCACGGTTTTTATCAAGGGTAATTTTTACTTCCATGTTCCTTAAGGAAATGGAAGTATGGTGATCGCAAAAAAAATCGTGTTCGAGATTATTGCAGATTCTGATTGTACTACACTCAAAACATGAAAAAAAGTCGTTTTTCGAAAAGTGTCTGTGTGTGTGACTGTCTGTGTGTCTATAGATTTGTTTTCTATGGCAAACGATAACAGCCGCAAATTCAAACAGAATCAAATAATTTTTTGCATACAGCCCTGATTTGTAGAGTACTCGCGACTTATTGTTTTTGGTGAAGATCGGTTAAGGGGAAGGGGTAGTTTACCGGCATCGGTTTTTTTTTATCAAGAGTAACTTTGTTTGTTTGGCAAACGATAACAGCCGCAAATTCAAACAGAATCAAATAACGTTTCACATACAGCCCTAAATTGTACAGTTCTCAAGATCTGTTGATTTTGGTACAGATCGGTTAAGGGAAAGGGGTAGTTTACCTGCAACGTTTTATGTTTTAACAAGGGTATTTCCTATGGCAAACGATAACAGCCGCAAATTCAAACATAATCAAATAATGTTTTGCATACTGCCCTGCATTGTAGAGTTCTCAAGACCTTTTGGTTTTGGTGAAGATCGGTTAAGGAAAAGGGGTAGTTTACCTGCAACGTTTTATGTTTTAAAAGGGTATTTTCTATGGCAAACGATAACAGCCGCAAATTCAAACAGAATCAAATAAGTTTTTGCAAACAGCCCTGATTTCTTGAGTACTAAAGAACTATTGTTTTTGGTGAAGATCGTTTGATGGAAAGGTGTAGTTTACCTGCCACGTTTTTGTTTTATCAAGGGTATTTTGTATGGCAAACGATAACTGCCGTAAATTCAAAGAGAATCAAATAATTGTTTGCATACAGGCCTGAATTGTAGAGTACCTAAGACCTGTCGTTTTTGGTGAAGATCGGTTAAGGGAAAGGGGTAGTTTACCTGCAACGGTTTTTTATCAAGGGTAATTTTTTTCTATAGTAAACGATAACAGCCGCAAATTCAAACAGAATCAAATGATGTTTTGCATACAGCCCTGTATTGTAGAGTTCTCAATACGTATTGGTGTTGGTGAAGATCGGTTAAGGGAAACGGGTAGTTTACCAGTAACATTTTATGTTTTTAACAAGGGTAATTTTTTATATGACGAACGGTAACTGCCGAAAATTCAATGAGAATCAAATAATTTTTTGCACCCCCTGAGTTGCAGAGAGCTCAAGGTCTATTGATTTTGGTGAAGATCGGTTAAGGGAAAGGGGTAGTTTACCTGCAACATTTTATGTTGTAACAAGAGAAATGTTTCAATGACGAACGATAACTGCCGCACATTCAAACAGAATCAAATATTTTTTTGCATGCTTCGCTGAATTGTAGAGGACGGAAGGTATGTTGATTTTGGAGAAGATCGGTTAAGAGAAAGGGGTAGTTTACCAGAAACATTTTATGATTTAACAAGAGTAAAGTACTTAATTTTTATAAATAAAGTATCCTGATAAGAAGCTCATATTAATCCACTGTAGAAACGTAGATGAAATATCTATAAATGAAGAAGTTAGGTGAACGGGGTGGGGGTAATTTTCTATTATTAAAAATTATAGTTGAAGGTGGAGGGGAGAATTTTTTATGTGTACTACGTTATCGGCAACAAAGAAGTAGTTTTTTCTTAAAATTGCTTCCCGGGCTCTTTAGCCGTAGTCCAATGTTTTCTGCAAAACCAGACTTTTCGGCAGTGCCATCGACTGCCATCATCGGTGAAAATCGAGTGCGAAAACGTGAGGTGGTATACGTTAGTGACCACAGTACTGTGGTTAATGCTGAAGCAATAAGTAGAAAGACGTAGTTTCTATGGAAATATTTCATTTCGAATATGATTTTAAATATAAATCTTAGAACATGGAAGTCATGTATGGTTCTCCATACCGATATTTTATATGGTAAACGATAATAGCCGCAAATATAAACAGAATCAAATAATGTTTTGCATAGACCCCTGAATTGTAGAGTTCTCAAGGCCTGTTGGTTTTGGTGAAGATCGGTTAAGGGAATAGGGTAGTTTACCAGGAACATTTTATGTTTTAACAAGGGTAATTTTTTTATGACGAACGATAACTGCCGTACATTAAAACAGAATCAACTACTCTTCTGCATACCTTTTTGAATTATACAGAACTCAAGGTCTGTTGATTTTGTTGAAGATCGGTTAAGGTTAAAGGGTAGTTTACCTGCAACGTTTTATGTTTTAACAAGGGTATTTTCTATGGCAAATGATAACAGCCGCAAATTCAAACATAATCATATACTTTTTTGCATGAAACTCTGAATTATAGAGTTCTCAAGACCTATTGTTTTGCTGAAGATCGGTTAAGGGAAAGGGATAGTTTACCTGCAACGTTTTAACTTCCGTGTTCCTTAACGAAATGGAAGTATGATGATGGCAAAAAAATCGTGTTCGAGATGATTGCAGATTCTGATTGTACTACACTCAAAACATGAAAAAAAGTCATTTTTCGAAATGTGTCTGTGTCTGTAGATTTTTTTTCTATGGCAAAAGATAACAGCCGCAAATTCAAACAGAATCAAATAATTTTTTGCAAACAACCCTGACTTGTAGAGTTCTCAAGATCTATTGTTTTTGGTGAACATCGGTTAAGGGAAAGGTATAGTTTACCGGCAACGTTTTATGTTTTAACAAGGGTATTTTCTAGGACAAACGATAACAGCCGCAAATTCAAACATAATCGTATACTTTTTTGCATGCAACTCTGAATTGTAGAGTTCTCAAGACCTATTGTTTTTGGTGAAGATCGGTAAAGAGACAGGGGTAGTTTACCTGCACGGTTTTTATCAAGGGTAATTTTTACTTCCATGTTCCTTAAGGAAATGGAAGTATGGTGATCGCAAAAAAAATCGTGTTCGAGATTATTGCAGATTCTGATTGTACTACACTCAAAACATGAAAAAAAGTCGTTTTTCGAAAAGTGTCTGTGTGTGTGACTGTCTGTGTGTCTATAGATTTGTTTTCTATGGCAAACGATAACAGCCGCAAATTCAAACAGAATCAAATAATTTTTTGCATACAGCCCTGATTTGTAGAGTACTCGCGACTTATTGTTTTTGGTGAAGATCGGTTAAGGGGAAGGGGTAGTTTACCGGCATCGGTTTTTTTTATCAAGAGTAACTTTGTTTGTTTGGCAAACGATAACAGCCGCAAATTCAAACAGAATCAAATAACGTTTCGCATACAGCCCTAAATTGTACAGTTCTCAAGATCTGTTGATTTTGGTACAGATCGGTTAAGGGAAAGGGGTAGTTTACCTGCAACGTTTTATGTTTTAACAAGGGTATTTCCTATGGCAAACGATAACAGCCGCAAATTCAAACATAATCAAATAATGTTTTGCATACTGCCCTGTATTGTAGAGTTCTCAAGACCTTTTGGTTTTGGTGAAGATCGGTTAAGGAAAAGGGGTAGTTTACCAGCAACGTTTTATGTTTTAAAAGGGTATTTTCTATGGCAAACGATAACAGCCGCAAATTCAAACAGAATCAAATAAGTTTTTGCAAACAGCCCTGATTTCTTGAGTACTAAAGAACTATTGTTTTTGGTGAAGATCGTTTGATGGAAAGGGGTAGTTTACCTGCCACGTTTTTGTTTTATCAAGGGTATTTTGTATGGCAAACGATAACTGCCGTAAATTCAAAGAGAATCAAATAATTGTTTGCATACAGGCCTGAATTGTAGAGTACCTAAGACCTGTCGTTTTTGGTGAAGATCGGTTAAGGGAAAGGGGTAGTTTACCTGCAACGGTTTTTTATCAAGGGTAATTTTTTTCTATAGTAAACGATAACAGCCGCAAATTCAAACAGAATCAAATGATGTTTTGCATACAGCCCTGTATTGTAGAGTTCTCAATACGTATTGGTGTTGGTGAAGATCGGTTAAGGGAAACGGGTAGTTTACCAGTAACATTTTATGTTTTTAACAAGGGTAATTTTTTATATGACGAACGGTAACTGCCGAAAATTCAATGAGAATCAAATAATTTTTTGCACCCCCCGAGTTGCAGAGAGCTCAAGGTCTATTGATTTTGGTGAAGATCGGTTAAGGGAAAGGGGTAGTTTACCTGCAACATTTTATGTTGTAACAAGAGAAATGTTTCAATGACGAACGATAACTGCCGCACATTCAAACAGAATCAAATATTTTTTTGCATGCTTCGCTGAATTGTAGAGGACGGAAGGTATGTTGATTTTGGAGAAGATCGGTTAAGAGAAAGGGGTAGTTTACCAGAAACATTTTATGATTTAACAAGAGTAAAGTACTTAATTTTTATAAATAAAGTATCCTGATAAGAAGCTCATAGTAATCCACTGTAGAAACGTAGATGAAATATCTATAAATGAAGAAGTTAGGTGAACGGGGTGGGGGTAATTTTCTATTATTAAAAATTATAGTTGAAGGTGGAGGGGAGAATTTTTTATGTGTACTACGTTATCGGCAACAAAGAAGTAGTTTTTTCTTAAAATTGCTTCCCGGGCTCTTTAGCCGTAGTCCAATGTTTTCTGCAAAACCAGACTTTTCGGCAGTGCCATCGACTGCCATCATCGGTGAAAATCGAGTGCGAAAACGTGAGGTGGTATACGTTAGTGACCACAGTACTGTGGTTAATGCTGAAGCAATAAGTAGAAAGACGTAGTTTCTATGGAAATATTTCATTTCGAATATGATTTTAAATATAAATCTTAGAACATGGAAGTCATGTATGGTTCTCCATACCGATATTTTATATGGTAAACGATAATAGCCGCAAATTCAAACAGAATCAAATAATGTTTTGCATAGAGCCCTGAATTGTAGAGTTCTCAAGACCTGTTGGTTTTGGTGAAGATCGGTTAAGGGAATAGGGTAGTTTACCAGGAACATTTTATGTTTTAACAAGGGTAATTTTTTTATGACGAACGATAACTGCCGTACATTAAAACAGAATCAACTACTCTTCTGCATACCTTTTTGAATTATACAGAACTCAAGGTCTGTTGATTTTGTTGAAGATCGGTTAAGGTTAAAGGGTAGTTTACCTGCAACGTTTTATGTTTTAACAAGGGTATTTTCTATGGCAAATGATAACAGCCGCAAATTCAAACATAATCATATACTTTTTTGCATGAAACTCTGAATTATAGAGTTCTCAAGACCTATTGTTTTGCTGAAGATCGGTTAAGGGAAAGGGATAGTTTACCTGCAACGTTTTAACTTCCGTGTTCCTTAACGAAATGGAAGTATGGTGATGGCAAAAAAATCGTGTTCGAGATGATTGCAGATTCTGATTGTACTACACTCAAAACATGAAAAAAAGTCATTTTTCGAAATGTGTCTGTGTCTGTAGATTTTTTTTCTATGGCAAACGATAACAGCCGCAAATTCAAACAGAATCAAATAATTTTTTGCAAACAACCCTGACTTGTAGAGTTCTCAAGATCTATTGTTTTTGGTGAACATCGGTTAAGGGAAAGGTATAGTTTACCGGCAACGTTTTATGTTTTAACAAGGGTATTTTCTAGGACAAACGATAACAGCCGCAAATTCAAACATAATCGTATACTTTTTTGCATGCAACTCTGAATTGTAGAGTTCTCAAGACCTATTGTTTTTGGTGAAGATCGGTAAAGAGACAGGGGTAGTTTACCTGCACGGTTTTTATCAAGGGTAATTTTTACTTCCATGTTCCTTAAGGAAATGGAAGTATGGTGATCGCAAAAAAAATCGTGTTCGAGATTATTGCAGATTCTGATTGTACTACACTCAAAACATGAAAAAAAGTCGTTTTTCGAAAAGTGTCTGTGTGTGTGACTGTCTGTGTGTCTATAGATTTGTTTTCTATGGCAAACGATAACAGCCGCAAATTCAAACAGAATCAAATAATTTTTTGCATACAGCCCTGATTTGTAGAGTACTCGCGACTTATTGTTTTTGGTGAAGATCGGTTAAGGGGAAGGGGTAGTTTACCGGCATCGGTTTTTTTTTATCAAGAGTAACTTTGTTTGTTTGGCAAACGATAACAGCCGCAAATTCAAACAGAATCAAATAACGTTTCACATACAGCCCTAAATTGTACAGTTCTCAAGATCTGTTGATTTTGGTACAGATCGGTTAAGGGAAAGGGGTAGTTTACCTGCAACGTTTTATGTTTTAACAAGGGTATTTCCTATGGCAAACGATAACAGCCGCAAATTCAAACATAATCAAATAATGTTTTGCATACTGCCCTGCATTGTAGAGTTCTCAAGACCTTTTGGTTTTGGTGAAGATCGGTTAAGGAAAAGGGGTAGTTTACCTGCAACGTTTTATGTTTTAAAAGGGTATTTTCTATGGCAAACGATAACAGCCGCAAATTCAAACAGAATCAAATAAGTTTTTGCAAACAGCCCTGATTTCTTGAGTACTAAAGAACTATTGTTTTTGGTGAAGATCGTTTGATGGAAAGGGGTAGTTTACCTGCCACGTTTTTGTTTTATCAAGGGTATTTTGTATGGCAAACGATAACTGCCGTAAATTCAAAGAGAATCAAATAATTGTTTGCATACAGGCCTGAATTGTAGAGTACCTAAGACCTGTCGTTTTTGGTGAAGATCGGTTAAGGGAAAGGGGTAGTTTACCTGCAACGGTTTTTTATCAAGGGTAATTTTTTTCTATAGTAAACGATAACAGCCGCAAATTCAAACAGAATCAAATGATGTTTTGCATACAGCCCTGTATTGTAGAGTTCTCAATACGTATTGGTGTTGGTGAAGATCGGTTAAGGGAAACGGGTAGTTTACCAGTAACATTTTATGTTTTTAACAAGGGTAATTTTTTATATGACGAACGGTAACTGCCGAAAATTCAATGAGAATCAAATAATTTTTTGCACCCCCTGAGTTGCAGAGAGCTCAAGGTCTATTGATTTTGGTGAAGATCGGTTAAGGGAAAGGGGTAGTTTACCTGCAACATTTTATGTTGTAACAAGAGAAATGTTTCAATGACGAACGATAACTGCCGCACATTCAAACAGAATCAAATATTTTTTTGCATGCTTCGCTGAATTGTAGAGGACGGAAGGTATGTTGATTTTGGAGAAGATCGGTTAAGAGAAAGGGGTAGTTTACCAGAAACATTTTATGATTTAACAAGAGTAAAGTACTTAATTTTTATAAATAAAGTATCCTGATAAGAAGCTCATATTAATCCACTGTAGAAACGTAGATGAAATATCTATAAATGAAGAAGTTAGGTGAACGGGGTGGGGGTAATTTTCTATTATTAAAAATTATAGTTGAAGGTGGAGGGGAGAATTTTTTATGTGTACTACGTTATCGGCAACAAAGAAGTAGTTTTTTCTTAAAATTGCTTCCCGGGCTCTTTAGCCGTAGTCCAATGTTTTCTGCAAAACCAGACTTTTCGGCAGTGCCATCGACTGCCATCATCGGTGAAAATCGAGTGCGAAAACGTGAGGTGGTATACGTTAGTGACCACAGTACTGTGGTTAATGCTGAAGCAATAAGTAGAAAGACGTAGTTTCTATGGAAATATTTCATTTCGAATATGATTTTAAATATAAATCTTAGAACATGGAAGTCATGTATGGTTCTCCATACCGATATTTTATATGGTAAACGATAATAGCCGCAAATTCAAACAGAATCAAATAATGTTTTGCATAGACCCCTGAATTGTAGAGTTCTCAAGGCCTGTTGGTTTTGGTGAAGATCGGTTAAGGGAATAGGGTAGTTTACCAGGAACATTTTATGTTTTAACAAGGGTAATTTTTTTATGACGAACGATAACTGCCGTACATTAAAACAGAATCAACTACTCTTCTGCATACCTTTTTGAATTATACAGAACTCAAGGTCTGTTGATTTTGTTGAAGATCGGTTAAGGTTAAAGGGTAGTTTACCTGCAACGTTTTATGTTTTAACAAGGGTATTTTCTATGGCAAATGATAACAGCCGCAAATTCAAACATAATCATATACTTTTTTGCATGAAACTCTGAATTATAGAGTTCTCAAGACCTATTGTTTTGCTGAAGATCGGTTAAGGGAAAGGGATAGTTTACCTGCAACGTTTTAACTTCCGTGTTCCTTAACGAAATGGAAGTATGATGATGGCAAAAAAATCGTGTTCGAGATGATTGCAGATTCTGATTGTACTACACTCAAAACATGAAAAAAAGTCATTTTTCGAAATGTGTCTGTGTCTGTAGATTTTTTTTCTATGGCAAAAGATAACAGCCGCAAATTCAAACAGAATCAAATAATTTTTTGCAAACAACCCTGACTTGTAGAGTTCTCAAGATCTATTGTTTTTGGTGAACATCGGTTAAGGGAAAGGTATAGTTTACCGGCAACGTTTTATGTTTTAACAAGGGTATTTTCTAGGACAAACGATAACAGCCGCAAATTCAAACATAATCGTATACTTTTTTGCATGCAACTCTGAATTGTAGAGTTCTCAAGACCTATTGTTTTTGGTGAAGATCGGTAAAGAGACAGGGGTAGTTTACCTGCACGGTTTTTATCAAGGGTAATTTTTACTTCCATGTTCCTTAAGGAAATGGAAGTATGGTGATCGCAAAAAAAATCGTGTTCGAGATTATTGCAGATTCTGATTGTACTACACTCAAAACATGAAAAAAAGTCGTTTTTCGAAAAGTGTCTGTGTGTGTGACTGTCTGTGTGTCTATAGATTTGTTTTCTATGGCAAACGATAACAGCCGCAAATTCAAACAGAATCAAATAATTTTTTGCATACAGCCCTGATTTGTAGAGTACTCGCGACTTATTGTTTTTGGTGAAGATCGGTTAAGGGGAAGGGGTAGTTTACCGGCATCGGTTTTTTTTATCAAGAGTAACTTTGTTTGTTTGGCAAACGATAACAGCCGCAAATTCAAACAGAATCAAATAACGTTTCGCATACAGCCCTAAATTGTACAGTTCTCAAGATCTGTTGATTTTGGTACAGATCGGTTAAGGGAAAGGGGTAGTTTACCTGCAACGTTTTATGTTTTAACAAGGGTATTTCCTATGGCAAACGATAACAGCCGCAAATTCAAACATAATCAAATAATGTTTTGCATACTGCCCTGTATTGTAGAGTTCTCAAGACCTTTTGGTTTTGGTGAAGATCGGTTAAGGAAAAGGGGTAGTTTACCAGCAACGTTTTATGTTTTAAAAGGGTATTTTCTATGGCAAACGATAACAGCCGCAAATTCAAACAGAATCAAATAAGTTTTTGCAAACAGCCCTGATTTCTTGAGTACTAAAGAACTATTGTTTTTGGTGAAGATCGTTTGATGGAAAGGGGTAGTTTACCTGCCACGTTTTTGTTTTATCAAGGGTATTTTGTATGGCAAACGATAACTGCCGTAAATTCAAAGAGAATCAAATAATTGTTTGCATACAGGCCTGAATTGTAGAGTACCTAAGACCTGTCGTTTTTGGTGAAGATCGGTTAAGGGAAAGGGGTAGTTTACCTGCAACGGTTTTTTATCAAGGGTAATTTTTTTCTATAGTAAACGATAACAGCCGCAAATTCAAACAGAATCAAATGATGTTTTGCATACAGCCCTGTATTGTAGAGTTCTCAATACGTATTGGTGTTGGTGAAGATCGGTTAAGGGAAACGGGTAGTTTACCAGTAACATTTTATGTTTTTAACAAGGGTAATTTTTTATATGACGAACGGTAACTGCCGAAAATTCAATGAGAATCAAATAATTTTTTGCACCCCCTGAGTTGCAGAGAGCTCAAGGTCTATTGATTTTGGTGAAGATCGGTTAAGGGAAAGGGGTAGTTTACCTGCAACATTTTATGTTGTAACAAGAGAAATGTTTCAATGACGAACGATAACTGCCGCACATTCAAACAGAATCAAATATTTTTTTGCATGCTTCGCTGAATTGTAGAGGACGGAAGGTATGTTGATTTTGGAGAAGATCGGTTAAGAGAAAGGGGTAGTTTACCAGAAACATTTTATGATTTAACAAGAGTAAAGTACTTAATTTTTATAAATAAAGTATCCTGATAAGAAGCTCATAGTAATCCACTGTAGAAACGTAGATGAAATATCTATAAATGAAGAAGTTAGGTGAACGGGGTGGGGGTAATTTTCTATTATTAAAAATTATAGTTGAAGGTGGAGGGGAGAATTTTTTATGTGTACTACGTTATCGGCAACAAAGAAGTAGTTTTTTCTTAAAATTGCTTCCCGGGCTCTTTAGCCGTAGTCCAATGTTTTCTGCAAAACCAGACTTTTCGGCAGTGCCATCGACTGCCATCATCGGTGAAAATCGAGTGCGAAAACGTGAGGTGGTATACGTTAGTGACCACAGTACTGTGGTTAATGCTGAAGCAATAAGTAGAAAGACGTAGTTTCTATGGAAATATTTCATTTCGAATATGATTTTAAATATAAATCTTAGAACATGGAAGTCATGTATGGTTCTCCATACCGATATTTTATATGGTAAACGATAATAGCCGCAAATTCAAACAGAATCAAATAATGTTTTGCATAGAGCCCTGAATTGTAGAGTTCTCAAGACCTGTTGGTTTTGGTGAAGATCGGTTAAGGGAATAGGGTAGTTTACCAGGAACATTTTATGTTTTAACAAGGGTAATTTTTTTATGACGAACGATAACTGCCGTACATTAAAACAGAATCAACTACTCTTCTGCATACCTTTTTGAATTATACAGAACTCAAGGTCTGTTGATTTTGTTGAAGATCGGTTAAGGTTAAAGGGTAGTTTACCTGCAACGTTTTATGTTTTAACAAGGGTATTTTCTATGGCAAATGATAACAGCCGCAAATTCAAACATAATCATATACTTTTTTGCATGAAACTCTGAATTATAGAGTTCTCAAGACCTATTGTTTTGCTGAAGATCGGTTAAGGGAAAGGGATAGTTTACCTGCAACGTTTTAACTTCCGTGTTCCTTAACGAAATGGAAGTATGGTGATGGCAAAAAAATCGTGTTCGAGATGATTGCAGATTCTGATTGTACTACACTCAAAACATGAAAAAAAGTCATTTTTCGAAATGTGTCTGTGTCTGTAGATTTTTTTTCTATGGCAAACGATAACAGCCGCAAGTTCAAACAGAATCAAATAATTTTTTGCAAACAACCCTGACTTGTAGAGTTCTCAAGATCTATTGTTTTTGGTGAACATCGGTTAAGGGAAAGGTATAGTTTACCGGCAACGTTTTATGTTTTAACAAGGGTATTTTCTAGGACAAACGATAACAGCCGCAAATTCAAACATAATCGTATACTTTTTTGCATGCAACTCTGAATTGTAGAGTTCTCAAGACCTATTGTTTTTGGTGAAGATCGGTAAAGAGACAGGGGTAGTTTACCTGCACGGTTTTTTATCAAGGGTAATTTTACTTCCATGTTCCTTAAGGAAATGGAAGTATGGTGATGGCAAAAAAAATCGTGTTCGAGATTATTGCAGATTCTGATTGTACTACACTCAAAACATGAAAAAAAGTCGTTTTTCGAAAAGTGTCTGTGTGTGTGACTGTCTGTGTGTCTATAGATTTGTTTTCTATGGCAAACGATAACAGCCGCAAATTCAAACAGAATCAAATAATTTTTTGCATACAGCCCTGATTTGTAGAGTACTCGCGACTTATTGTTTTTGGTGAAGATCGGTTAAGGGGAAGGGGTAGTTTACCGGCATCGGTTTTTTTTTATCAAGAGTAACTTTGTTTGTTTGGCAAACGATAACAGCCGCAAATTCAAACAGAATCAAATAACGTTTCGCATACAGCCCTAAATTGTACAGTTCTCAAGATCTGTTGATTTTGGTACAGATCGGTTAAGGGAAAGGGGTAGTTTACCTGCAACGTTTTATGTTTTAACAAGGGTATTTCCTATGGCAAACGATAACAGCCGCAAATTCAAACATAATCAAATAATGTTTTGCATACTGCCCTGTATTGTAGAGTTCTCAAGACCTTTTGGTTTTGGTGAAGATCGGTTAAGGAAAAGGGGTAGTTTACCAGCAACGTTTTATGTTTTAAAAGGGTATTTTCTATGGCAAACGATAACAGCCGCAAATTCAAACAGAATCAAATAAGTTTTTGCAAACAGCCCTGATTTCTTGAGTACTAAAGAACTATTGTTTTTGGTGAAGATCGTTTGATGGAAAGGGGTAGTTTACCTGCCACGTTTTTGTTTTATCAAGGGTATTTTGTATGGCAAACGATAACTGCCGTAAATTCAAAGAGAATCAAATAATTGTTTGCATACAGGCCTGAATTGTAGAGTACCTAAGACCTGTCGTTTTTGGTGAAGATCGGTTAAGGGAAAGGGGTAGTTTACCTGCAACGGTTTTTTATCAAGGGTAATTTTTTTCTATAGTAAACGATAACAGCCGCAAATTCAAACAGAATCAAATGATGTTTTGCATACAGCCCTGTATTGTAGAGTTCTCAATACGTATTGGTGTTGGTGAAGATCGGTTAAGGGAAACGGGTAGTTTACCAGTAACATTTTATGTTTTTAACAAGGGTAATTTTTTATATGACGAACGGTAACTGCCGAAAATTCAATGAGAATCAAATAATTTTTTGCACCCCCTGAGTTGCAGAGAGCTCAAGGTCTATTGATTTTGGTGAAGATCGGTTAAGGGAAAGGGGTAGTTTACCTGCAACATTTTATGTTGTAACAAGAGAAATGTTTCAATGACGAACGATAACTGCCGCACATTCAAACAGAATCAAATATTTTTTTGCATGCTTCGCTGAATTGTAGAGGACGGAAGGTATGTTGATTTTGGAGAAGATCGGTTAAGAGAAAGGGGTAGTTTACCAGAAACATTTTATGATTTAACAAGAGTAAAGTACTTAATTTTTATAAATAAAGTATCCTGATAAGAAGCTCATATTAATCCACTGTAGAAACGTAGATGAAATATCTATAAATGAAGAAGTTAGGTGAACGGGGTGGGGGTAATTTTCTATTATTAAAAATTATAGTTGAAGGTGGAGGGGAGAATTTTTTATGTGTACTACGTTATCGGCAACAAAGAAGTAGTTTTTTCTTAAAATTGCTTCCCGGGCTCTTTAGCCGTAGTCCAATGTTTTCTGCAAAACCAGACTTTTCGGCAGTGCCATCGACTGCCATCATCGGTGAAAATCGAGTGCGAAAACGTGAGGTGGTATACGTTAGTGACCACAGTACTGTGGTTAATGCTGAAGCAATAAGTAGAAAGACGTAGTTTCTATGGAAATATTTCATTTCGAATATGATTTTAAATATAAATCTTAGAACATGGAAGTCATGTATGGTTCTCCATACCGATATTTTATATGGTAAACGATAATAGCCGCAAATTCAAACAGAATCAAATAATGTTTTGCATAGACCCCTGAATTGTAGAGTTCTCAAGGCCTGTTGGTTTTGGTGAAGATCGGTTAAGGGAATAGGGTAGTTTACCAGGAACATTTTATGTTTTAACAAGGGTAATTTTTTTATGACGAACGATAACTGCCGTACATTAAAACAGAATCAACTACTCTTCTGCATACCTTTTTGAATTATACAGAACTCAAGGTCTGTTGATTTTGTTGAAGATCGGTTAAGGTTAAAGGGTAGTTTACCTGCAACGTTTTATGTTTTAACAAGGGTATTTTCTATGGCAAATGATAACAGCCGCAAATTCAAACATAATCATATACTTTTTTGCATGAAACTCTGAATTATAGAGTTCTCAAGACCTATTGTTTTGCTGAAGATCGGTTAAGGGAAAGGGATAGTTTACCTGCAACGTTTTAACTTCCGTGTTCCTTAACGAAATGGAAGTATGATGATGGCAAAAAAATCGTGTTCGAGATGATTGCAGATTCTGATTGTACTACACTCAAAACATGAAAAAAAGTCATTTTTCGAAATGTGTCTGTGTCTGTAGATTTTTTTTCTATGGCAAAAGATAACAGCCGCAAATTCAAACAGAATCAAATAATTTTTTGCAAACAACCCTGACTTGTAGAGTTCTCAAGATCTATTGTTTTTGGTGAACATCGGTTAAGGGAAAGGTATAGTTTACCGGCAACGTTTTATGTTTTAACAAGGGTATTTTCTAGGACAAACGATAACAGCCGCAAATTCAAACATAATCGTATACTTTTTTGCATGCAACTCTGAATTGTAGAGTTCTCAAGACCTATTGTTTTTGGTGAAGATCGGTAAAGAGACAGGGGTAGTTTACCTGCACGGTTTTTATCAAGGGTAATTTTTACTTCCATGTTCCTTAAGGAAATGGAAGTATGGTGATCGCAAAAAAAATCGTGTTCGAGATTATTGCAGATTCTGATTGTACTACACTCAAAACATGAAAAAAAGTCGTTTTTCGAAAAGTGTCTGTGTGTGTGACTGTCTGTGTGTCTATAGATTTGTTTTCTATGGCAAACGATAACAGCCGCAAATTCAAACAGAATCAAATAATTTTTTGCATACAGCCCTGATTTGTAGAGTACTCGCGACTTATTGTTTTTGGTGAAGATCGGTTAAGGGGAAGGGGTAGTTTACCGGCATCGGTTTTTTTTATCAAGAGTAACTTTGTTTGTTTGGCAAACGATAACAGCCGCAAATTCAAACAGAATCAAATAACGTTTCGCATACAGCCCTAAATTGTACAGTTCTCAAGATCTGTTGATTTTGGTACAGATCGGTTAAGGGAAAGGGGTAGTTTACCTGCAACGTTTTATGTTTTAACAAGGGTATTTCCTATGGCAAACGATAACAGCCGCAAATTCAAACATAATCAAATAATGTTTTGCATACTGCCCTGTATTGTAGAGTTCTCAAGACCTTTTGGTTTTGGTGAAGATCGGTTAAGGAAAAGGGGTAGTTTACCAGCAACGTTTTATGTTTTAAAAGGGTATTTTCTATGGCAAACGATAACAGCCGCAAATTCAAACAGAATCAAATAAGTTTTTGCAAACAGCCCTGATTTCTTGAGTACTAAAGAACTATTGTTTTTGGTGAAGATCGTTTGATGGAAAGGGGTAGTTTACCTGCCACGTTTTTGTTTTATCAAGGGTATTTTGTATGGCAAACGATAACTGCCGTAAATTCAAAGAGAATCAAATAATTGTTTGCATACAGGCCTGAATTGTAGAGTACCTAAGACCTGTCGTTTTTGGTGAAGATCGGTTAAGGGAAAGGGGTAGTTTACCTGCAACGGTTTTTTATCAAGGGTAATTTTTTTCTATAGTAAACGATAACAGCCGCAAATTCAAACAGAATCAAATGATGTTTTGCATACAGCCCTGTATTGTAGAGTTCTCAATACGTATTGGTGTTGGTGAAGATCGGTTAAGGGAAACGGGTAGTTTACCAGTAACATTTTATGTTTTTAACAAGGGTAATTTTTTATATGACGAACGGTAACTGCCGAAAATTCAATGAGAATCAAATAATTTTTTGCACCCCCTGAGTTGCAGAGAGCTCAAGGTCTATTGATTTTGGTGAAGATCGGTTAAGGGAAAGGGGTAGTTTACCTGCAACATTTTATGTTGTAACAAGAGAAATGTTTCAATGACGAACGATAACTGCCGCACATTCAAACAGAATCAAATATTTTTTTGCATGCTTCGCTGAATTGTAGAGGACGGAAGGTATGTTGATTTTGGAGAAGATCGGTTAAGAGAAAGGGGTAGTTTACCAGAAACATTTTATGATTTAACAAGAGTAAAGTACTTAATTTTTATAAATAAAGTATCCTGATAAGAAGCTCATAGTAATCCACTGTAGAAACGTAGATGAAATATCTATAAATGAAGAAGTTAGGTGAACGGGGTGGGGGTAATTTTCTATTATTAAAAATTATAGTTGAAGGTGGAGGGGAGAATTTTTTATGTGTACTACGTTATCGGCAACAAAGAAGTAGTTTTTTCTTAAAATTGCTTCCCGGGCTCTTTAGCCGTAGTCCAATGTTTTCTGCAAAACCAGACTTTTCGGCAGTGCCATCGACTGCCATCATCGGTGAAAATCGAGTGCGAAAACGTGAGGTGGTATACGTTAGTGACCACAGTACTGTGGTTAATGCTGAAGCAATAAGTAGAAAGACGTAGTTTCTATGGAAATATTTCATTTCGAATATGATTTTAAATATAAATCTTAGAACATGGAAGTCATGTATGGTTCTCCATACCGATATTTTATATGGTAAACGATAATAGCCGCAAA
Organism: Magicicada septendecula; assembly: GCA_034769895.1. Lineage (NCBI taxonomy): Eukaryota > Metazoa > Arthropoda > Insecta > Hemiptera > Cicadidae > Magicicada > Magicicada septendecula. Next base: position 263,549,531 of record CM068373.1, read on the forward strand.
TTCAAACAGAATCAAATAATGTTTTGCATAGAGCCCTGAATTGTAGAGTTCTCAAGACCTGTTGGTTTTGGTGAAGATCGGTTAAGGGAATAGGGTAGTTTACCAGGAACATTTTATGTTTTAACAAGGGTAATTTTTTTATGACGAACGATAACTGCCGTACATTAAAACAGAATCAACTACTCTTCTGCATACCTTTTTGAATTATACAGAACTCAAGGTCTGTTGATTTTGTTGAAGATCGGTTAAGGTTAAAGGGTAGTTTACCTGCAACGTTTTATGTTTTAACAAGGGTATTTTCTATGGCAAATGATAACAGCCGCAAATTCAAACATAATCATATACTTTTTTGCATGAAACTCTGAATTATAGAGTTCTCAAGACCTATTGTTTTGCTGAAGATCGGTTAAGGGAAAGGGATAGTTTACCTGCAACGTTTTAACTTCCGTGTTCCTTAACGAAATGGAAGTATGGTGATGGCAAAAAAATCGTGTTCGAGATGATTGCAGATTCTGATTGTACTACACTCAAAACATGAAAAAAAGTCATTTTTCGAAATGTGTCTGTGTCTGTAGATTTTTTTTCTATGGCAAACGATAACAGCCGCAAGTTCAAACAGAATCAAATAATTTTTTGCAAACAACCCTGACTTGTAGAGTTCTCAAGATCTATTGTTTTTGGTGAACATCGGTTAAGGGAAAGGTATAGTTTACCGGCAACGTTTTATGTTTTAACAAGGGTATTTTCTAGGACAAACGATAACAGCCGCAAATTCAAACATAATCGTATACTTTTTTGCATGCAACTCTGAATTGTAGAGTTCTCAAGACCTATTGTTTTTGGTGAAGATCGGTAAAGAGACAGGGGTAGTTTACCTGCACGGTTTTTTATCAAGGGTAATTTTTACTTCCATGTTCCTTAAGGAAATGGAAGTATGGTGATGGCAAAAAAAATCGTGTTCGAGATTATTGCAGATTCTGATTGTACTACACTCAAAACATGAAAAAAAGTCGTTTTTCGAAAAGTGTCTGTGTGTGTGACTGTCTGTGTGTCTATAGATTTGTTTTCTATGGCAAACGATAACAGCCGCAAATTCAAACAGAATCAAATAATTTTTTGCATACAGCCCTGATTTGTAGAGTACTCGCGACTTATTGTTTTTGGTGAAGATCGGTTAAGGGGAAGGGGTAGTTTACCGGCATCGGTTTTTTTTTATCAAGAGTAACTTTGTTTGTTTGGCAAACGATAACAGCCGCAAATTCAAACAGAATCAAATAACGTTTCGCATACAGCCCTAAATTGTACAGTTCTCAAGATCTGTTGATTTTGGTACAGATCGGTTAAGGGAAAGGGGTAGTTTACCTGCAACGTTTTATGTTTTAACAAGGGTATTTCCTATGGCAAACGATAACAGCCGCAAATTCAAACATAATCAAATAATGTTTTGCATACTGCCCTGTATTGTAGAGTTCTCAAGACCTTTTGGTTTTGGTGAAGATCGGTTAAGGAAAAGGGGTAGTTTACCAGCAACGTTTTATGTTTTAAAAGGGTATTTTCTATGGCAAACGATAACAGCCGCAAATTCAAACAGAATCAAATAAGTTTTTGCAAACAGCCCTGATTTCTTGAGTACTAAAGAACTATTGTTTTTGGTGAAGATCGTTTGATGGAAAGGGGTAGTTTACCTGCCACGTTTTTGTTTTATCAAGGGTATTTTGTATGGCAAACGATAACTGCCGTAAATTCAAAGAGAATCAAATAATTGTCTGCATACAGGCCTGAATTGTAGAGTACCTAAGACCTGTCGTTTTTGGTGAAGATCGGTTAAGGGAAAGGGGTAGTTTACCTGCAACGGTTTTTTATCAAGGGTAATTTTTTTCTATAGTAAACGATAACAGCCGCAAATTCAAACAGAATCAAATGATGTTTTGCATACAGCCCTGTATTGTAGAGTTCTCAATACGTATTGGTGTTGGTGAAGATCGGTTAAGGGAAACGGGTAGTTTACCAGTAACATTTTATGTTTTTAACAAGGGTAATTTTTTATATGACGAACGGTAACTGCCGAAAATTCAATGAGAATCAAATAATTTTTTGCACCCCCTGAGTTGCAGAGAGCTCAAGGTCTATTGATTTTGGTGAAGATCGGTTAAGGGAAAGGGGTAGTTTACCTGCAACATTTTATGTTGTAACAAGAGAAATGTTTCAATGACGAACGATAACTGCCGCACATTCAAACAGAATCAAATATTTTTTTGCATGCTTCGCTGAATTGTAGAGGACGGAAGGTATGTTGATTTTGGAGAAGATCGGTTAAGAGAAAGGGGTAGTTTACCAGAAACATTTTATGATTTAACAAGAGTAAAGTACTTAATTTTTATAAATAAAGTATCCTGATAAGAAGCTCATAGTAATCCACTGTAGAAACGTAGATGAAATATCTATAAATGAAGAAGTTAGGTGAACGGGGTGGGGGAATTTTCTATTATTAAAAATTATAGTTGAAGGTGGAGGGGAGAATTTTTTATGTGTACTACGTTATCGGCAACAAAGAAGTAGTTTTTTCTTAAAATTGCTTCCCGGGCTCTTTAGCCGTAGTCCAATGTTTTCTGCAAAACCAGACTTTTCGGCAGTGCCATCGACTGCCATCATCGGTGAAAATCGAGTGCGAAAACGTGAGGTGGTATACGTTAGTGACCACAGTACTGTGGTTAATGCTGAAGCAATAAGTAGAAAGACGTAGTTTCTATGGAAATATTTCATTTCGAATATGATTTTAAATATAAATCTTAGAACATGGAAGTCATGTATGGTTCTCCATACCGATATTTTATATGGTAAACGATAATAGCCGCAAATTCAAACAGAATCAAATAATGTTTTGCATAGAGCCCTGAATTGTAGAGTTCTCAAGACCTGTTGGTTTTGGTGAAGATCGGTTAAGGGAATAGGGTAGTTTACCAGGAACATTTTATGTTTTAACAAGGGTAATTTTTTTATGACGAACGATAACTGCCGTACATTAAAACAGAATCAACTACTCTTCTGCATACCTTTTTGAATTATACAGAACTCAAGGTCTGTTGATTTTGTTGAAGATCGGTTAAGGTTAAAGGGTAGTTTACCTGCAACGTTTTATGTTTTAACAAGGGTATTTTCTATGGCAAATGATAACAGCCGCAAATTCAAACATAATCATATACTTTTTTGCATGAAACTCTGAATTATAGAGTTCTCAAGACCTATTGTTTTGCTGAAGATCGGTTAAGGGAAAGGGATAGTTTACCTGCAACGTTTTAACTTCCGTGTTCCTTAACGAAATGGAAGTATGGTGATGGCAAAAAAATCGTGTTCGAGATGATTGCAGATTCTGATTGTACTACACTCAAAACATGAAAAAAAGTCATTTTTCGAAATGTGTCTGTGTCTGTAGATTTTTTTTCTATGGCAACGATAACAGCCGCAAGTTCAAACAGAATCAAATAATTTTTTGCAAACAACCCTGACTTGTAGAGTTCTCAAGATCTATTGTTTTTGGTGAACATCGGTTAAGGGAAAGGTATAGTTTACCGGCAACGTTTTATGTTTTAACAAGGGTATTTTCTAGGACAAACGATAACAGCCGCAAATTCAAACATAATCGTATACTTTTTTGCATGCAACTCTGAATTGTAGAGTTCTCAAGACCTATTGTTTTTGGTGAAGATCGGTAAAGAGACAGGGGTAGTTTACCTGCACGGTTTTTTATCAAGGGTAATTTTTACTTCCATGTTCCTTAAGGAAATGGAAGTATGGTGATGGCAAAAAAAATCGTGTTCGAGATTATTGCAGATTCTGATTGTACTACACTCAAAACATGAAAAAAAGTCGTTTTTCGAAAAGTGTCTGTGTGTGTGACTGTCTGTGTGTCTATAGATTTGTTTTCTATGGCAAACGATAACAGCCGCAAATTCAAACAGAATCAAATAATTTTTTGCATACAGCCCTGATTTGTAGAGTACTCGCGACTTATTGTTTTTGGTGAAGATCGGTTAAGGGGAAGGGGTAGTTTACCGGCAACGGTTTTTTTTTATCAAGAGTAACTTTGTTTGTTTGGCAAACGATAACAGCCGCAAATTCAAACAGAATCAAATAACGTTTCGCATACAGCCCTAAATTGTACAGTTCTCAAGATCTGTTGATTTTGGTACAGATCGGTTAAGGGAAAGGGGTAGTTTACCTGCAACGTTTTATGTTTTAACAAGGGTATTTCCTATGGCAAACGATAACAGCCGCAAATTCAAACATAATCAAATAATGTTTTGCATACTGCCCTGTATTGTAGAGTTCTCAAGACCTTTTGGTTTTGGTGAAGATCGGTTAAGGAAAAGGGGTAGTTTACCTGCAACGTTTTATGTTTTAAAAGGGTATTTTCTATGGCAAACGATAACAGCCGCAAATTCAAACAGAATCAAATAAGTTTTTGCAAACAGCCCTGATTTCTTGAGTACTAAAGAACTATTGTTTTTGGTGAAGATCGTTTGATGGAAAGGGGTAGTTTACCTGCCACGTTTTTGTTTTATCAAGGGTATTTTGTATGGCAAACGATAACTGCCGTAAATTCAAAGAGAATCAAATAATTGTTTGCATACAGGCCTGAATTGTAGAGTACCTAAGACCTGTCGTTTTTGGTGAAGATCGGTTAAGGGAAAGAGGTAGTTTACCTGCAACGGTTTTTTATCAAGGGTAATTTTTACTTCCATATTCCTTAAGGAATGGAAGTATGGTTTTCTATAGTAAACGATAACAGCCGCAAATTCAAACAGAATCAAATGATGTTTTGCATACAGCCCTGTATTGTAGAGTTCTCAATACGTATTGGTGTTGGTGAAGATCGGTTAAGGGAAAGGGGTAGTTTACCAGTAACATTTTATGTTTTTAACAAGGGTAATTTTTTATATGACGAACGGTAACTGCCGAAAATTCAATGAGAATCAAATAATTTTTTGCACCCCCTGAGTTGGAGAGAGCTCAAGGTCTATTGATTTTGGTGAAGATCGGTTAAGGGAAAGGGGTAGTTTACCTGCAACATTTTATGTTGTAACAAGAGAAATGTTTCAATGACGAACGATAACTGCCGCACATTCAAACAGAATCAAATATTTTTTTGCATGCTTCGCTGAATTGTAGAGGACGGAAGGTATGTTGATTTTGGAGAAGATCGGTTAAGAGAAAGGGGTAGTTTACCAGAAACATTTTATGATTTAACAAGAGTAAAGTACTTAATTTTTATAAATAAAGTATCCTGATAAGAAGCTCATAGTAATCCACTGTAGAAACGTAGATGAAATATCTATAAATGAAGAAGTTAGGTGAACGGGGTGGGGGTAATTTTCTATTATTAAAAATTATAGTTGAAGGTGGAGGGGAGAATTTTTTATGTGTACTACGTTATCGGCAACAAAGAAGTAGTTTTTTCTTAAAATTGCTTCCCGGGCTCTTTAGCCGTAGTCCAATTTTTTTCTGCAAAACCAGACTTTTCGGCAGTGCCATCGACTGCCATCATCGGTGAAAATCGAGTGCGAAAACGTGAGGTGGTATACGTTAGTGACCACAGTACTGTGGTTAATGCTGAAGCAATAAGTAGAAAGACGTAGTTTCTATGGAAATATTTCATTTCGAATATGATTTTAAATATAAATCTTAGAACATGGAAGTCATGTATGGTTCTCCATACCGATATTTTATATGGTAAACGATAATAGCCGCAAATTCAAACAGAATCAAATAATGTTTTGCATAGAGCCCTGAATTGTAGAGTTCTCAAGGCCTGTTGGTTTTGGTGAAGATCGGTTAAGGGAATAGGGTAGTTTACCAGCAACATTTTATGTTTTAACAAGGGTAATTTTTTTATGACGAACGATAACTGCCGTACATTAAAACAGAATCAACTACTCTTCTGCATACCTTTTTGAATTATACAGAACTCAAGGTCTGTTGATTTTGTTGAAGATCGGTTAAGGTTAAAGGGTAGTTTACCTGCAACGTTTTATGTTTTAACAAGGGTATTTTCTATGGCAAATGATAACAGCCGCAAATTCAAACATAATCATATACTTTTTTGCATGAAACTCTGAATTATAGAGTTCTCAAGACCTATTGTTTTGCTGAAGATCGGTTAAGGGAAAGGGATAGTTTACCTGCAACGTTTTAACTTCCGTGTTCCTTAACGAAATGGAAGTATGATGATGGCAAAAAAATCGCGTTCGAGATGATTGCAGATTCTGATTGTACTACACTCAAAACATGAAAAAAAGTCATTTTTCGAAATGTGTCTGTGTCTGTAGATTTTTTTTCTATGGCAAACGATAACAGCCGCAAATTCAAACAGAATCAAATAATTTTTTGCAAACAACCCTGACTTGTAGAGTTCTCAAGATCTATTGTTTTTGGTGAACATCGGTTAAGGGAAAGGTATAGTTTACCGGCAACGTTTTATGTTTTAACAAGGGTATTTTCTAGGACAAACGATAACAGCCGCAAATTCAAACATAATCGTATACTTTTTTGCATGCAACTCTGAATTGTAGAGTTCTCAAGACCTATTGTTTTTGGTGAAGATCGGTAAAGAGACAGGGGTAGTTTACCTGCACGGTTTTTTATCAAGGGTAATTTTTACTTCCATGTTCCTTAAGGAAATGGAAGTATGGTGATGGCAAAAAAAATCGTGTTCGAGATTATTGCAGATTCTGATTGTACTACACTCAAAACATGAAAAAAAGTCGTTTTTCGAAAAGTGTCTGTGTGTGTGACTGTCTGTGTGTCTATAGATTTGTTTTCTATGGCAAACGATAACAGCCGCAAATTCAAACAGAATCAAATAATTTTTTGCATACAGCCCTGATTTGTAGAGTACTCGCGACTTATTGTTTTTGGTGAAGATCGGTTAAGGGGAAGGGGTAGTTTACTGGCAACGGTTTTTTTTTATCAAGAGTAACTTTGTTTGTTTGGCAAACGATAACAGCCGCAAATTCAAACAGAATCAAATAACGTTTCGCATACAGCCCTAAATTGTACAGTTCTCAAGATCTGTTGATTTTGGTACAGATCGGTTAAGGGAAAGGGGTAGTTTACCTGCAACGTTTTATGTTTTAACAAGGGTATTTCCTATGGCAAACGATAACAGCCGCAAATTCAAACATAATCAAATAATGTTTTGCATACTGCCCTGTATTGTAGAGTTCTCAAGACCTTTTGGTTTTGGTGAAGATCGGTTAAGGAAAAGGGGTAGTTTACCTGCAACGTTTTATGTTTTAAAAGGGTATTTTCTATGGCAAACGATAACAGGCGCAAATTCAAACAGAATCAAATAAGTTTTTGCAAACAGCCCTGATTTCTTGAGTACTAAAGAACTATTGTTTTTGGTGAAGATCGTTTGATGGAAAGGGGTAGTTTACCTGCCACGTTTTTGTTTTATCAAGGGTATTTTGTATGGCAAACGATAACTGCCGTAAATTCAAAGAGAATCAAATAATTGTTTGCATACAGGCCTGAATTGTAGAGTACCTAAGACCTGTCGTTTTTGGTGAAGATCGGTTAAGGGAAAGGGGTAGTTTACCTGCAACGGTTTTTTATCAAGGGTAATTTTTTTCTATAGTAAACGATAACAGCCGCAAATTCAAACAGAATCAAATGATGTTTTGCATACAGCCCTGTATTGTAGAGTTCTCAATACGTATTGGTGTTGGTGAAGATCGGTTAAGGGAAAGGGGTAGTTTACCAGTAACATTTTATGTTTTTAACAAGGGTAATTTTTTATATGACGAACGGTAACTGCCGAAAATTCAATGAGAATCAAATAATTTTTTGCACCCCCTGAGTTGCAGAGAGCTCAAGGTCTATTGATTTTGGTGAAGATCGGTTAAGGGAAAGGGGTAGTTTACCTGCAACATTTTATGTTGTAACAAGAGAAATGTTTCAATGACGAACGATAACTGCCGCACATTCAAACAGAATCAAATATTTTTTTGCATGCTTCGCTGAATTGTAGAGGACGGAAGGTATGTTGATTTTGGAGAAGATCGGTTAAGAGAAAGGGGTAGTTTACCAGAAACATTTTATGATTTAACAAGAGTAAAGTACTTAATTTTTATAAATAAAGTATCCTGATAAGAAGCTCATAGTAATCCACTGTAGAAACGTAGATGAAATATCTATAAATGAAGAAGTTAGGTGAACGGGGTGGGGGTAATTTTCTATTATTAAAAATTATAGTTGAAGGTGGAGGGGAGAATTTTTTATGTGTACTACGTTATCGGCAACAAAGAAGTAGTTTTTTCTTAAAATTGCTTCCCGGGCTCTTTAGCCGTAGTCCAATGTTTTCTGCAAAACCAGACTTTTCGGCAGTGCCATCGACTGCCATCATCGGTGAAAATCGAGTGCGAAAACGTGAGGTGGTATACGTTAGTGACCACAGTACTGTGGTTAATGCTGAAGCAATAAGTAGAAAGACGTAGTTTCTATGGAAATATTTCATTTCGAATATGATTTTAAATATAAATCTTAGAACATGGAAGTCATGTATGGTTCTCCATACCGATATTTTATATGGTAAACGATAATAGCCGCAAATTCAAACAGAATCAAATAATGTTTTGCATAGAGCCCTGAATTGTAGAGTTCTCAAGGCCTGTTGGTTTTGGTGAAGATCGGTTAAGGGAATAGGGTAGTTTACCAGCAACATTTTATGTTTTAACAAGGGTAATTTTTTTATGACGAACGATAACTGCCGTACATTAAAACAGAATCAACTACTCTTCTGCATACCTTTTTGAATTATACAGAACTCAAGGTCTGTTGATTTTGTTGAAGATCGGTTAAGGTTAAAGGGTAGTTTACCTGCAACGTTTTATGTTTTAACAAGGGTATTTTCTATGGCAAATGATAACAGCCGCAAATTCAAACATAATCATATACTTTTTTGCATGAAACTCTGAATTATAGAGTTCTCAAGACCTATTGTTTTGCTGAAGATCGGTTAAGGGAAAGGGATAGTTTACCTGCAACGTTTTAACTTCCGTGTTCCTTAACGAAATGGAAGTATGATGATGGCAAAAAAATCGTGTTCGAGATGATTGCAGATTCTGATTGTACTACACTCAAAACATGAAAAAAAGTCATTTTTCGAAATGTGTCTGTCTGTAGATTTTTTTTCTATGGCAAACGATAACAGCCGCAAATTCAAACAGAATCAAATAATTTTTTGCAAACAACCCTGACTTGTAGAGTTCTCAAGATCTATTGTTTTTGGTGAACATCGGTTAAGGGAAAGGTATAGTTTACCGGCAACGTTTTATGTTTTAACAAGGGTATTTTCTAGGACAAACGATAACAGCCGCAAATTCAAACATAATCGTATACTTTTTTGCATGCAACTCTGAATTGTAGAGTTCTCAAGACCTATTGTTTTTGGTGAAGATCGGTAAAGAGACAGGGGTAGTTTACCTGCACGGTTTTTTATCAAGGGTAATTTTTACTTCCATGTTCCTTAAGGAAATGGAAGTATGGTGATGGCAAAAAAAATCGTGTTCGAGATTATTGCAGATTCTGATTGTACTACACTCAAAACATGAAAAAAAGTCGTTTTTCGAAAAGTGTCTGTGTGTGTGACTGTCTGTGTGTCTATAGATTTGTTTTCTATGGCAAACGATAACAGCCGCAAATTCAAACAGAATCAAATAATTTTTTGCATACAGCCCTGATTTGTAGAGTACTCGCGACTTATTGTTTTTGGTGAAGATCGGTTAAGGGGAAGGGGTAGTTTACTGGCAACGGTTTTTTTTTATCAAGAGTAACTTTGTTTGTTTGGCAAACGATAACAGCCGCAAATTCAAACAGAATCAAATAACGTTTCGCATACAGCCCTAAATTGTACAGTTCTCAAGATCTGTTGATTTTGGTACAGATCGGTTAAGGGAAAGGGGTAGTTTACCTGCAACGTTTTATGTTTTAACAAGGGTATTTCCTATGGCAAACGATAACAGCCGCAAATTCAAACATAATCAAATAATGTTTTGCATACTGCCCTGTATTGTAGAGTTCTCAAGACCTTTTGGTTTTGGTGAAGATCGGTTAAGGAAAAGGGGTAGTTTACCTGCAACGTTTTATGTTTTAAAAGGGTATTTTCTATGGCAAACGATAACAGGCGCAAATTCAAACAGAATCAAATAAGTTTTTGCAAACAGCCCTGATTTCTTGAGTACTAAAGAACTATTGTTTTTGGTGAAGATCGTTTGATGGAAAGGGGTAGTTTACCTGCCACGTTTTTGTTTTATCAAGGGTATTTTGTATGGCAAACGATAACTGCCGTAAATTCAAAGAGAATCAAATAATTGTTTGCATACAGGCCTGAATTGTAGAGTACCTAAGACCTGTCGTTTTTGGTGAAGATCGGTTAAGGGAAAGGGGTAGTTTACCTGCAACGGTTTTTTATCAAGGGTAATTTTTTTCTATAGTAAACGATAACAGCCGCAAATTCAAACAGAATCAAATGATGTTTTGCATACAGCCCTGTATTGTAGAGTTCTCAATACGTATTGGTGTTGGTGAAGATCGGTTAAGGGAAAGGGGTAGTTTACCAGTAACATTTTATGTTTTTAACAAGGGTAATTTTTTATATGACGAACGGTAACTGCCGAAAATTCAATGAGAATCAAATAATTTTTTGCACCCCCTGAGTTGCAGAGAGCTCAAGGTCTATTGATTTTGGTGAAGATCGGTTAAGGGAAAGGGGTAGTTTACCTGCAACATTTTATGTTGTAACAAGAGAAATGTTTCAATGACGAACGATAACTGCCGCACATTCAAACAGAATCAAATATTTTTTTGCATGCTTCGCTGAATTGTAGAGGACGGAAGGTATGTTGATTTTGGAGAAGATCGGTTAAGAGAAAGGGGTAGTTTACCAGAAACATTTTATGATTTAACAAGAGTAAAGTACTTAATTTTTATAAATAAAGTATCCTGATAAGAAGCTCATAGTAATCCACTGTAGAAACGTAGATGAAATATCTATAAATGAAGAAGTTAGGTGAACGGGGTAGGGGTAATTTTCTATTATTAAAAATTATAGTTGAAGGTGGAGGGGAGAATTTTTTATGTGTACTACGTTATCGGCAACAAAGAAGTAGTTTTTTCTTAAAATTGCTTCCCGGGCTCTTTAGCCGTAGTCCAATGTTTTCTGCAAAACCAGACTTTTCGGCAGTGCCATCGACTGCCATCATCGGTGAAAATCGAGTGCGAAAACGTGAGGTGGTATACGTTAGTGACCACAGTACTGTGGTTAATGCTGAAGCAATAAGTAGAAAGACGTAGTTTCTATGGAAATATTTCATTTCGAATATGATTTTAAATATAAATCTTAGAACATGGAAGTCATGTATGGTTCTCCATACCGATATTTTATATGGTAAACGATAATAGCCGCAAATTCAAACAGAATCAAATAATGTTTTGCATAGAGCCCTGAATTGTAGAGTTCTCAAGACCTGTTGGTTTTGGTGAAGATCGGTTAAGGGAATAGGGTAGTTTACCAGGAACATTTTATGTTTTAACAAGGGTAATTTTTTTATGACGAACGATAACTGCCGTACATTAAAACAGAATCAACTACTCTTCTGCATACCTTTTTGAATTATACAGAACTCAAGGTCTGTTGATTTTGTTGAAGATCGGTTAAGGTTAAAGGGTAGTTTACCTGCAACGTTTTATGTTTTAACAAGGGTATTTTCTATGGCAAATGATAACAGCCGCAAATTCAAACATAATCATATACTTTTTTGCATGAAACTCTGAATTATAGAGTTCTCAAGACCTATTGTTTTGCTGAAGATCGGTTAAGGGAAAGGGATAGTTTACCTGCAACGTTTTAACTTCCGTGTTCCTTAACGAAATGGAAGTATGGTGATGGCAAAAAAATCGTGTTCGAGATGATTGCAGATTCTGATTGTACTACACTCAAAACATGAAAAAAAGTCATTTTTCGAAATGTGTCTGTGTCTGTAGATTTTTTTTCTATGGCAAACGATAACAGCCGCAAGTTCAAACAGAATCAAATAATTTTTTGCAAACAACCCTGACTTGTAGAGTTCTCAAGGTCTATTGTTTTTGGTGAACATCGGTTAAGGGAAAGGTATAGTTTACCGGCAACGTTTTATGTTTTAACAAGGGTATTTTCTAGGACAAACGATAACAGCCGCAAATTCAAACATAATCGTATACTTTTTTGCATGCAACTCTGAATTGTAGAGTTCTCAAGACCTATTGTTTTTGGTGAAGATCGGTAAAGAGACAGGGGTAGTTTACCTGCACGGTTTTTTATCAAGGGTAATTTTTACTTCCATGTTCCTTAAGGAAATGGAAGTATGGTGATGGCAAAAAAAATCGTGTTCGAGATTATTGCAGATTCTGATTGTACTACACTCAAAACATGAAAAAAAGTCGTTTTTCGAAAAGTGTCTGTGTGTGTGACTGTCTGTGTGTCTATAGATTTGTTTTCTATGGCAAACGATAACAGCCGCAAATTCAAACAGAATCAAATAATTTTTTGCATACAGCCCTGATTTGTAGAGTACTCGCGACTTATTGTTTTTGGTGAAGATCGGTTAAGGGGAAGGGGTAGTTTACCGGCAACGGTTTTTTTTTATCAAGAGTAACTTTGTTTGTTTGGCAAACGATAACAGCCGCAAATTCAAACAGAATCAAATAACGTTTCGCATACAGCCCTAAATTGTACAGTTCTCAAGATCTGTTGATTTTGGTACAGATCGGTTAAGGGAAAGGGGTAGTTTACCGGCAACGTTTTATGTTTTAACAAGGGTATTTCCTATGGCAAACGATAACAGCCGCAAATTCAAACATAATCAAATAATGTTTTGCATACTGCCCTGTATTGTAGAGTTCTCAAGACCTTTTGGTTTTGGTGAAGATCGGTTAAGGAAAAGGGGTAGTTTACCTGCAACGTTTTATGTTTTAAAAGGGTATTTTCTATGGCAAACGATAACAGCCGCAAATTCAAACAGAATCAAATAAGTTTTTGCAAACAGCCCTGATTTCTTGAGTACTAAAGAACTATTGTTTTTGGTGAAGATCGTTTGATGGAAAGGGGTAGTTTACCTGCCACGTTTTTGTTTTATCAAGGGTATTTTGTATGGCAAACGATAACTGCCGTAAATTCAAAGAGAATCAAATAATTGTTTGCATACAGGCCTGAATTGTAGAGTACCTAAGACCTGTCGTTTTTGGTGAAGATCGGTTAAGGGAAAGGGGTAGTTTACCTGCAACGGTTTTTTATCAAGGGTAATTGTTTTCTATAGTAAACGATAACAGCCGCAAATTCAAACAGAATCAAATGATGTTTTGCATACAGCCCTGTATTGTAGAGTTCTCAATACGTATTGGTGTTGGTGAAGGTTAAAGGGTAGTTTACCTGCAACGTTTTATGTTTTAACAAGGGTATTTTCTATGGCAAATGATAACAGCCGCAAATTCAAACATAATCATATACTTTTTTGCATGCAACTCTGAATTATAGAGTTCTCAAGACCTATTGTTTTGCTGAAGATCGGTTAAGGGAAAGGGATAGTTTACCTGCAACGTTTTAACTTCCGTATTCCTTAACGAAATGGAAGTATGGTGATGGCAAAAAAATCGTGTTCGAGATTATTGCAGATTCTGATTGTACTACACTCAAAACATGAAAAAAAGTCATTTTTCGAAATGTGTCTGTGTCTGTAGATTTTTTTTCTATGGCAAACGATAACAGCCGCAAATTCAAACAGAATCAAATAATTTTTTGCAAACAACCCTGACTTGTAGAGTACTCAAGACCTATTGTTTTTGGTGAAGATCGGTTAAGGGAAAGGAGTAGTTTACCTTCAACATTGTATGTTTTAACAAGGGTACTTTCTATGGCAAACGATATCAGCCGCAAACTCAAACATAATCCAATAAATTTTTGCATGCAGCCCTGATTTATAGAGTACTCAAGACCTCTGATTTTTGGTGAAGATCGGTTAAGGGAAAGGGGTAGTTTACCTGCAACGGTTTTTTATCAAGGGTAATTTTTTTCTATGGCAAACGATAACAGCCGCAAATTCAAACAGAATCAAATGATATTTTGCATACAGGCCTGTATTGTAGAGTTCTCAATACTTATTGGTGTTGGTGAAGATGGGTTAAGGGAAAGGGGTATTTTACCGGTAACATTTTATGTTTTAACAAGGGTAATTTTTTATATGACGAACGATAACTGCCGTAAATTCAAACAGAATCAACTACGTTTTTGCATACCTTTTTGTACTAAAGAGGACTCAAGGTCTGTTGATTTTGATGAAGATCGGTTAAGGTAAAGGGGTAGTTTATCAGCAACCGTTTATGTTTTAAAAAGGGTAATTTTTTTATGACGAACGATAACTGCCGAAAATTCAAAGAGAATCAAATACATTTTTGCACACTTTCCTGTGTTTTGGAGATCTCAAGGTCTTTTGATTTTGGTGAACATCGGTTAAGGGAAAGGGGTAGTTTACCTGCAACATTTTAAGCTGTAACAAGAGAAATGGTTCCATCACAAACGATAACTGCCGCACATTCAAATAGAATCAAATATTTTTTTGCAAGCATTCCTGAATTGTAGAGGACTGAAGGTCTATTGATTTTGGAGAAGATTGGTTGAGAGAAAGGTGTAGTTTACCTGCAACGGGTTTTTATCAATGGTAATTTTTTTCTATGGCAAACCATAACAGCCGCAAATTCAAACAGAATCAAATGATATTTTCCATACAGGCCTGTATTGTAGAGTTCTCAATACCTATTGGTGTTGGTGAAGATCGGTTAAGGGAAAGCGGTATTTTACCTGCAACATTTTATGTTTTAACAAGGGTAATTTTTTTATGACGAACAATAACTGCCGAAAATTCAAAGAGAATCAAATAATTTTTTCCACTCTTTCCTGAGTCAAGAAACTGAGTCAACAGACTCAAGGTCTGCTGATTTTGGTGAAGATCGGTTAAGGGAAATGGGTAGTTTACCTGCAACATTTTAAGCTGTAACAAGAGAAATGTTGCCATGACAAACGATAACTGCCGCACATTCAAATAGAATCAAATATTTTTTTGCATGCATTCCTGAATTGTAGAGGACTGAAGGTCTATTGATTTTGGAGAAGATCGGTTGAGAGAAAGGGGTAGTTTACCAGCAACGGTTTTTTAACAATGGTAATTTTTTTCTATGGCAAACCATAACAGCCGCAAATTCAAACAGAATCAAATGATATTTTCCATACAGGCCTGTATTGTAGAGTTCTCAATACCTATTGGTGTTGGTGAAGATGGGTTAAGGGAAAGGGTATTTTACCTGCAACATTTTATGTTTTAACAAGGTAATTTTTTATGACGAACGATAACTGCCGAAAATTCAAAGAGAATCAAATAATTTTTTGCACACTTTCCTGAGTCAAGAAACTGAGTCAATAGACTCAAGGTCTGTTGATTTTGGTGAAGATCGGTTAAGGGAAAGGGGTAGTTTACCTGCAACATTTTAAGTTGTAACAAGAGAAATGTTTCCATGACGAACGATAACTGCCGCACATTCAAACAGAATCAAATATTTTTTTGCAGCATTCCTGAAATTAGAGGACGGAAGGTCCACTGATTTTGGACCTGCAACGGTTTTTTATCAAGGGTAATTTTTTATATGGTAAACGATAATAGCCGCAAATTCAAACAGAATCAAATACTGTTTCGCATAGAGCCCTGAATTGTACAGTTCTCAAGACATGTTGGTTTTGGTGAAGAGCGGTTAAGGGAGTAGGGTAGTTTACCTGCAACATTTTATGTTTTAACAAGGGTAATTTTTTTTTATGACGAACGATAACTGCCGTACATTAAAACAGAATCAACTACTCTTCTGCATACCGTTTTGAATTATACAGAACTCAAGGTCTGTTGATTTTGTTGAAGATCGGTTAACGGAAAAGGGTAGTTTACCTGCAACGATTTATGTTTTAACAAGGGTATTTTCTATGCCAAACGATAACAGCCGCAAATTCAAACAGAATCAAATGATAATTTGCATACAGCCCTAAATTGTAGATTTCTCAAGGCTTTTGTTTTTGGTGAAGATCGGGTAAGGGAAAGAGGTAGTTTACCTGCAACGATTTTTTTTTAATCAAGGGTAATTTTTTTCTATGCCAAGCGATAACAGCCGCAAATTCAAACAGAATCAACTACTCTTTTGCACACAGCCCAGAATTGTAGAGTACTCAAGACCTGTTGTTTTAGGTGAAGATCGGTTAAGGGAAACGGGTAGTTTACCTGCAACGTTTTAAGTTGTAACAAGAGAAATGTTTCCATGACGAACGATAACTGCCGCACACAGAGCAAACAGAATCAAAAATTTTTTTGCATGCATCCCTGAATTGTAGAGGACTGAAGGTCTATTGATTTTGGAGAAGATCGGTTAAGAGAAAGGGGTAGTTTACCAGAAACATTTTATGCTTTAACAAGAGTAAAGTAATTAATTTTTATAAAAAAATTATCCTGATAAGAAGCTCATAATAATCCACTGTAGAAACGTAGATGAAATATCTAAAATGAAGAGGTTAGGTGAACAGGGTGGGGGTAATTTTCTATTATTAATAATTATAGTTGAAAGTGGAGGGGAGAATTTTTTATTTGTACTACGTTATCGGCAACAAAGAAGTAGTTTTTGGTTAAAATTGCTTCCCGGGCTGGTTAGCCGTGGTCCAAAGTTTTCTGCAAAACCAGACTTTTCGGCAGTGCCATCGACTTCCATCTCAGTGAAAAAAGAGTGCGAAAACGTGAGGTGGTATACGTTAGTGACCACAGTACTGTGGTTAATGCTGAAGCAATAAGTAGAAAGACGAAGTTTCTATGGAAATATTTAATTTCGAATATGATTTTAAATATAAATCTTAGAACATGGAAGTCATGTATGGTTCTCCATACCGATATTTTGTTTGAACAAGTGTAATTTTTTTTATGGCAAACGATAACAGCCGCAACTTCAAACACAATCAAATAATGTTTTGCATACAGCCCTGAATTGTAGAGTTCTCAAGATTTATTGTTTTTGGTGAACATCGGTTAAAGGGAAGGGGTAGTTTACCTGCAACGTTTTATGTTTTAACAAGGGTATTTTATATGGCAAACGATAACAGCCGCAAATTCAAACATAATCATATACTTTTTTGCATGCAACTCTGAATTGTAGAGTTCTCAAGACCTATTGTTTTTGGTGAAGATCGGTAAAGGGAAAGGGATAGTTTACCTGCAACTTTTTTTGTTTTAACAAGTGTAATTTTTACTTCCATGTTCCTTAAGGAAATGGAAGTATGGTGATGGCAAAAAAAATCGTGTTCGAGATTATTGCAGATTCTGATTGTACTACACTCAAAACATGAAAAAAAGTCGTTTTTCGAAAAGTGTGTGTGTGTGTGTGTGTGTCTGTCTGTTTGTGTGTCTGTAGATTTTTTTCTATGGTAAACGATAACAGCTGCAAATTCAATCAGAATCAAATAATTTTTTGCATACAGCTCTGATTTGTAGAGTACTATTGGTTTTGGTGAAGATCGGTTGAGGGGAAGGGGTAGTTTACTGGCAACGGTTTTTTTTTTATCAAGGGTAATTTTGTTTGTTTGGCAAACGATAACAGCCGTAAATTCAAACAGAATCAAATAATGTTTCGCATACAGCCCTGAACTGAAGAGTTCTCAAGATCTGTTGATTTTGGTAAAGATCGGTTAAGGGAAAGGGGTAGTTTACCAGCAACGTTTTATGTTTTAACAAGGGTATTTTCTATGGAAAACGATAACAGCCGCAAATTCAAACAGAATCAAATAGTGTTTTGCATACAACACTGAATTGTAGAGTTCTCAAGACCTTTTGGTTTTTGTGAAGATCGGTTAAGGGAATAGGGTAGTTTACCGGTAACATTTTATGTTTTATCAAGGGTAATTTTTTTTATGACGAATGATAACTGCCGTACATTTAAACAGAATCAACTACTCTTCTGCATACCGTTTTGAATTATACAGAACTCAAGGTCTGTTGATTTTGTTGAAGATCGGTTAAGGGAAAAGGATAGCTTACCTGCAACGTTTTATGTTTTAACAAGGGTATTTTCTATGGCAAACGATAACAGCCGCATATTCAAACAGAATCAAATGATAATTTGCATACAGCCCTAAATTGTAGATTTCTCAAGGCTTTTGTTTTTGGTGAAGATCGGGTAAGGGAAAGAGGTAATTAACCTGCAACGATTTTTTTTTAATCAAGGGTAATTTTTTTCTATGCCAAGGGATAACAGCCGCAAATTCAAACAGAATCAACTACTCTTTTGCACACAGCCCAGAATTGTAGAGTACTCAAGACCTGTTGTTTTAGGTGAAGATCGGTTAAGGGAAACGGGTAGTTTACCTGCAACGTTTTAAGTTGTAACAAGAGAAATGTTTCCATGACGAACGATAACTGCCGCACACAGAACAAACAGAATCAAATATTTTTTTGCATGCATCCCTGAATTGTAGAGGACTGAAGGTCTATTGATTTTGGAGAAGATCGGTTAAGAGAAAGGGGTAGTTTACCAGAAACATTTTATGCTTTAACAAGAGTAAAGTACTTAATTTTTATAAAAAAATTATCCTGTTAAGAAGCTCATAATAATCCACTGTAGAAACGTAGATGAAATATCTATAAATGAAGAGGTTAGGTGAACAGGGTGGGGGTAATTTTCTATTATTAATAATTATAGTTGAAAGTGGAGGGGAGAATTTTTTATTTGTACTACGTTATCGGCAACAAAGAAGTAGTTTTTGGTTAAAATTACTTCCCGGGCTGTTTAGCCGTAGTCCAAAGTTTTCTGCAAAACCAGACTTTTCGGCAGTGCCATCGACTTCCATCTCAGTGAAAAAAGAGTGCGAAAACGTGAGGTGGTATACGTTAGTGACCACAGTACTGTGGTTAATGCTGAAGCAATAAGTAGAAAGACGTAGTTTCTATGGAAATATTTCATTTCGAATATGATTTTAAATATAAATCTTAGAACATGGAAGTCATGTATGGTTCTCCATACCGATATTTTATTTGAACAAGTGTAATTTTTTGTATGGCAAACGATAACTGCCGCAACTTCAAACACAATCAAATAATGTTTTGCATACAGCTCTGAATTGTAGAGTTTTCAAGATCTGTTGATTTTGGTAAAGATCGGTTAAGGGAAAGGGGTAGTTTACCAGCAACGTTTTATGTTTTAACAATGGTATTTTCTATGGCAAACGATAACAGCCGCAAATTCAAACATAAACAAATAATGTTTTGCATACTGCCCTGAATTGTAGAGTTCTCAACCTTTCGTTTTTGGTGAAGATCGGTAAAGGGAAAGGGGTAGTTTACCTGCAACGTTTTATGTTTTAACAAGGGTATTTTCTATGGAAAACGATAACAGCCGCAAATTCAAACAGAATCAAATAATGTTTTGCATACAACCCTGAATTGTAGAGTGCTCAAGACCTTTTGGTTTTGGTGAAGATCGGTTAAGGGAATAGAGTTGTTTACCTGCAACATTTTATGTTTTATCAAGGGTAATTTTTTTTATGACGCGTGATAACTGCCGTACATTAAAACAGAATAAACTACTCTTCTGCATACCTTTTTGATTTATACAGAACTCAAGGTCTGTTGATTTTGTTGAAGATCGGTTAAGGGAAAGGGGTAGTTTACCTGCAACGTTTTATGATTTAACAAGGGTATTTTTTCTTTGACGAACGATAACTGCCGTAAATTCAAACAGAATCAAATGATGTCTTGCATACAGCCCTGTATTGTAGAGTTCTCAATATCTATTGGTGTTGGTGAAGATCGGTTATGGGAAAGGGATAGTTTACCAGCAACATTTTATGTTTTAACAAGGGTAATTTTTTATATGACGAACGATAACTGCCGTAAATTCAAACAGAATCAACTAGGTTTTTGCATACCTTTTTGAACTAAAGAGAACTCAAGGTCTGTTGATTTTGTTGAAGATGGGTTAAGGGAAGGGTTAGTTTATCAGTAACGTTTTATGTTTTAAAAAGGGTAATTTTTTTATGACGAACGATAACTGCCGAAAATTCAAAGAGGATCAAATAATTTTTTGCACCCTTTCCTGAGTTGCAGAGAGCTCAAGACCTGTTGTTTTAGGTGAAGATCGGTTAAGGGAAAGGGGTAGTTTACCTGCAACATTTTATGTTGCAACAAGAGAAACGTTTCCATGACGAACGATAACTGCCGCACATTCAAACAGAATCAAATATTTTTTTGCATGCATCCCTGAAATGTAGAGGACGGAAGGTCTATTAATTTTGGAGAAGATCGGTTAAGAGAAGGGTGTAGTTTACCAGAAACATTTTATGATTTAACAAGAGTAAAGTACTTAATTTTTATAAATAAAGTATCCTGATAAGAAGCTCATAGTAATCCACTGTAGAAACGTAGATGAAATATCTATAAATGAAGAGGTTAGGTGAACGGGGTGGGGGTAATTTTCTATTATTAAAAATTATAGTTGAAGGTGGAGGGGAGAATATTTTATATGTGTACTACGTTATCGGCAACAAGGAAGTAGTTTTTTGTTAAAATTGCTTCCCGGGCTCTTTAGCCGTAGTCCAATGTTTTCTGCAAAACCAGACTTTTCGGCAATGCCATCGACTGCCATCATCGGTGAAAATCGAGTGCGAAAACGTAAGGTGGTATACGTTAGTGACCACAGTACTGTGGTTAATGCTGAAGCAATAAGTAGAAAGACGTAGTTTCTATGGAAATATTTCATTTCGAATATGATTTTAAATATAAATCTTAGAACATGGAAGTCATGTATGGTTGCCCATACCGATATTTTTCTATGGCAAACGATAACAGCCGCAACTTCAGACACAATCAAATAATTTTTTGCATGCAACTCTGAATTGTAGAGTTCTCAAGACTTTTTGGTTTTGGTGAAAATCGGTTAAGGGAAAGGGGTAGTTTACCTGCCACATTTTATGTTTTAACAAGGGGAATTTTTCTATGACGAACGATAACAGCCGCAAATTCAAACAGAATCAAATAATGTTTTGCATACAACCCTGAATTGTAGAGTTCTCAAGACCTTTTGGTTTTGGTGAAGATCGGTTAAGGGAATAGAGTTGTTTACCGGCAACATTTTATGTTTTATCAAGGGTAATTTTTTTTATGACGCTTGATAACTGCCGTACATTAAAACAGAATCAACTACTCTTCTGCATACCTTTTTGAATTATACAGAACTCAAGGTCTGTTGATGTTGTTGAAGATCGGTTAAGGGAAAGGGGTAGTTTACCTGCAACGTTTTATGATTTAACAAGGGTATTTTTTCTATGACGAACGATAACTGCCGTAAATTCAAACAGAATCAAATGATGTTTTGCATACAGCCCTGTATTGTAGAGTTCTCAATATCTATTGGTGTTGGTGAAGATCGGTTAAGGGAAAGGGATAGTTTACCAGCAACATTTTATGTTTTAACAAGGGTAATTTTTTATATGACGAACGATAACTGCCGTAAATTCAAACAGAATCAACTAGATTTTTGCATACCTTTTTGAACTAAAGAGAACTCAAGGTCTGTTGATTTTGTTGACGATGGGTTAAGGGAAGGGGTAGTTTATCAGTAACGTTTTATGTTTTAAAAAGGGAAATTTTTTTATGACGAACGATAACTGCCGAAAATTCAAAGAGGATCAAATAATTTTTTGCACCCTTTCCTAAGTTGCAGAGAGCTCAAGACCTGTTGTTTTAGGTGAAGATCGGTTAAGGGAAAGGGGTAGTTTACCTGCAACATTTTATGTTGCAACAAGAGAAACGTTTCCATGACGAACGATAACTGCCGCACATTCAAACAGAATCAAATATTTTTTTGCATGCATCCCTGAAATGTAGAGGACGGAAGGTCTATTGATTTTGGAGAAGATTGGTTAAGAGAAAGGGGTAGTTTACCAGAAACATTTTATGATTTAACAAGAGTAAAGTACTTAATTTTTATAAATAAAGTATCCTGATAAGAAGCTCATAGTAATCCACTGTAGAAACGTAGATGAAATATCTATAAATGAAGAGGTTAGGTGAACGGGGTGGGGGTAATTTTCTATTATTGAAAATTATAGTTGAAGGTGGAGGGGAGAATTTTTTATATGTGTACTACGTTATCGGCAACAAAGAAGTAGTTTTTTGTTAAAATTGCTTCCCGGGCTCTTAGCCGTAGTCCAATGTTTTCTGCAAAACCAGACTTTTCGGCACTGCCATCATCGGTGAAAATCGAGTGCGAAAACGTGAGGTGGTATACGTTAGTGACCACAGTACTGTGGTTAATGCTGAAGCAATAAGTAGAAAGACGTAGTTTCTATGGAAATATTTTATTTCGAATATGATTTTAAATATAAATCTTAGAACATGGAAGTCATGTATGGTTGCCCATACCGATATTTTTCTATGGCAAACGATAACAGCCGCAACTTCAAACACAATCAAATAATTTTTTGCATGCAACTCTGAATTGTAGAGTTCTCAAGACTTTTTGGTTTTGGTGAAAATCGGTTAAGGGAAAGGGGAAGTTTACCTGCCAAATTTTATGTTTTAACAAGGGGAATTTTTCTATGACGAACGATAACTGCCGCACATTCAAACAAAATCAAATAATGTTTTGCATGCATCCCTGAGTCATAGAGATCTGAAGGTCTGTTGATTTTGGTGAAGATTGGGTAAGAGAAAGGGGTAGTTTACCTGCAACGTTTTATGTTTTAACAAGGGTAATTTGTTCTATGACGAACGATAACTGCCGTAAATTCAAACATAATCAAATAAGTTTTTGCATACACCCATAGATTGTATAGATCTCAAGGCCTGTTGATTTTGGTGAAGATTGGTTAAGGGAAAGGGGTAGTTTACCTGGAACATCTTATGTCGTAACACGAGAAATATTTTCATGACGAACGATAACTGCCGCAAATTCAAACAGAATCAAATAATCTTTTACATATGTGCCTGAGTTGTAAAAGACTCAAGGCCTATTGATTTTGGTGAAGATCGGTTACGGGGAAAGGGCAGTGTACCAGAAACATTTTTTGTTGTAACAAGAGTAAAGTACTTCATTTTGATAAATAAATTATCCTGATAAGAAGATCTTAATAATACACTGTAGAAACGTATATGAAATATCTATAAATGAAGAGGCTAGTTGAACGGGGTGGGCATAATTTTCTATAAATGAAAATTATAGTTGAAGGAGGAGGGGATAATTTTTATTTATATGTCACGTGTACTACGCTATCGGCAACAAAGAAGTAGTTTGTTGTTAAAATTCCTTCCCGGGCTGTTTGGCCGTAGTCCAATGTTTTCTGCAAAACCAGACGTTTCGTCAGTGCCATCGACTGCCATCATCAGTGAAAATCGAGTGCGAAAACATGAGGTGGTATACGTAAGTGACTACAGTACTGTGGTTAAGCTTGAAGAAAGAAGTAGTGTCTATGGAAATATTTCTTTTCGAAAATGATTTTAAATATAAATCTTAGAACATGGAAGTCATGTATGGTTCTCCATACCGATATTTAGCTATTAATTTAGAGGGAACTGTCCCAATATCCGTACCCGCACTATATTTTCGACATTTTGAATATGCCAATGTATCCATATACTACGATGTGAAGAAGAAGAAGAAGTACACTAATTGTAAATTATTCTATTTCTTAATATAAAGCGAAAATACATATTGTTTTCATTTGTGAGGTTGGATAATAATGTTTTTTTTAATTTTTAGCTTTTATTTAGTATTTAATGGTTTAGTTTAAAGAAATAAAAACCATGGTTAGGAATATATAATGTTTAATGTGTATACACAATGTTTGAGAGACACATTAAAACAATAGAACATAACGTATTTTTAACAAAAGCATGAACAAAAAATATAAAATCAAAAACACAATTAATTATTTATGAATAGCAAGATTAAACCAAAAAACAACCTTGGGCCTATTGACAAATGAAAACAAGATTTGTTATCGTTAGGTGGTCAATATTCTTTTATGTTATTCAGTAAAGTCTCGAAAACTTCATTGGAAGCAAATTTTCCGCGAAACACAAAAAACTGGAGAAAAACAAGTTCTGCCACAAAAAGGGAAACAAGTATAGTAATAGACAAGGGGTGGGCCACCCCGCCTTACTTCCGAGTTGGTTGCTTTTTCTGTGATACACACAAACACCGAATACTATAGAAAAAAAGAGAGTACTGTTGAAAAAATGTCACAAACGAGATATGTATAGTAACCTTACATGTTATAGCCTTACTTCGAGTTGGGGTTTTTACGTGGATTTCACAAAAAGCGAGTATTATTTTATAGGCGTCACAGGCACACATCGGAGTTATTCTATTGCTATATAGAAACATTTTTCATAAAAAGTATGACAATGAAACATGATTGCTATCGTCAACAAACTATTTTATAACATACACAAATAAATTTTCACGATTCCTATTATCTAACAAAAATTATACGCGATATTCACTACATATTGATGCCAATAATCGCAGAATCGAAATACGGTATCGAAAATGAGTGTGAGTACAGTTGTTGGGACAGTAGCATTTAGAAGTACCTAGTTCGATTCTCTCATCCATCCATGCTTGTATAGCCGTCCTGCACGCCAGCCTGAGGTTCCAGTCTCTTCGTTGTAAACCTCTTTTCTCCATCTCACATAGACGTTTTCCTTCCATGAGCCTCTGGGTCTATCTCGTTTCTGTCAACCCACACTCCCATTCTTACCTACGGTCATCATCATATCGTCGGTACAGATGTCGCGTGTCGCGTACGATTGTAATAATCGGCGATTGAAGCATAAAAGTCTATAAAAGCGTATGTAAAGAATGGTGCTGATATAATCACGTGATCCGCTGCCAGGACTCAACTGTACGAATGCTTTACCCCACTCTTGGCTGAGAAGTACGAAATCCAATATCTGCAAGCCAACTCGACTGAGCAGCCTTCCAGACCTAGGCCCGCGAGTTTGTGCCCTTAGCATCTTTGCGAGAGCCACAGACCTGACGCCCCAGGGAGCTTGACCCCACGTTTAAACTGAAATTACTTAAAAGAAATTACACTTAGCAGCCACAGAGTATAAATACGCTTTTTGCATTTGTATACAAATAAAAGATACATAATAGAAATTTTTGTTTCTTTTTTGTCCATTTCTGTCAGTTTAGACTGTATAATTTTCACAAGAACGACAAGGAAATGCACTATCCACTATGTTGTTTAATTTGCTTTAGGGAGCAGCCATTCAAAATTAGATACACGAGTTAGTTATAAAAGTTAGTTACGAGTTGAAACCAGACGCGGATCCAAGGGGGAATCCCCCCCCTTCCAGAAATGATCACATCAGACCAACGTATTTCTCCTTGTCTTGCGATTGTACAATGGTTTTGTGATTGTGAACATGCACACAATTCGTATCACGTTATGTAGATTCATGGTTTTATTCTAAAATTACTTTTAAGTTTTAACTGTACCTTACCACCATGTTATTTTTGTTTGGTAGTGTGTATTTTTACTTCCATGTTCCATAAGGAAATGGAAGTATGGTGATGGCAAAATATCGGTATGGAGAACCATACATGACTTCCATGTTCTAAGATTTATATTTAAAATCATATTCGAAATGAAATATTTCCATAGAAACTACGTCTTTCTACTTATTGCTTCAGCATTAACAACAGTACTGTGGTCACTAACGTATACCACCTCAAGTTTTCGCACTCGATTTTCACTGATGATGGCAGTCGATGGCACTGCAGAAAAGTCTGGTTTTACAGAAAACATTGGACTACGGCTAAACAGCCCGGGAAGCAATTTTAACAAAGAACTACTTCTTTGTTGCCGATAACGTAGTACATATAAAAAATTCTCCCCTCCACCTTCAACTATAATTTTTAATAATAGAAAATAACCCCCACCCCGTTCACCCAACCTCTTCATTTATAGATATTTCATCTACGTTTCTACAGTGGATTATTATGAGCTTCTTATCAGGATACTTTATTTATAAAAATTAAGTACTTTACTCTTGTTAAATCATAAAATGTTTCAGGTAAACTACCCCTTTCTCTCAACAGATCTTCTCCAAAATCAATAGACCTTCAGTACTCTACAATTCAGGGATGCATGAAAAAAAATATTTGATTCTGTTTGAATGTGCGGCAGTTATCGTTCGTCATGGAAACATTTCTCTTGTTACAACTTAAAATGTTGCAGGTAAACTACCCCTTTCCCTTAACCGATCTTCACCTAAAACAACAGGTCTTGAGCTCTCTGCAACTCAGGAAAGGGTGCAAAAAATTATTTGATTCTCTTTGAATTTTCGGCAGTTATCGTTCGTCATAAAAAAATTACCCTTTTTAAAACATAAACGGTTGCTGATAAACTACCCCTTTGCCTTAACCGATCTTCAACAAATCAACAGACCTTGAGTTCTGTATAATTCAAAATATCGGTATGGAGAACCATACATGACTTCCATGTTCTAAGATTTATATTTAAAATCATATTCGAAATGAAAAATTTTCATAGAAACTACGTCTTTCTACTTATTGCTTCAGCATTAACCACAGTACTGTGGTCACTAACGTATACCACCACACGTTTTCGCACTCGATTTTCACTGATGATGGCAATCGATGCCTCTGCCGAAAAGTCTGGTTTTGCAGAAAACATTGGACTACGGCTAAACAGCCCGGGAAGCAATTTTAACATAAAACTACTTCTTTGTTGCTGATAACGTAGTACACATATAAAAAATTCTCCCCTCCACCTTGAACTATAAATTTAAATAATAGAAAATTACCCCCACCCCGTTCACCTAACCTCCTCATTTATAGATATTTCATCTACGTTTCTACAGTGGATTATTATGAGCTTCTTATCAGGATACTTTATTTATAAAAATTAAGTACTTTACTCTTGTTAAATCATAAAATGTTTCAGGTAAACTACCCCTTTCTCTTAACCGATCTTCTCCAAAATCAATAGACCTTCAGTCCTCTAAAATTCAGGGATGCATGCAAAAAAATATTTGATTCTGTTTGAATGTGCGGCAGTTATCGATCGTCATGGAAACATTTCTCTTGTTACAACATAAAATGTTACAGGTGAACTACCCCTTTCCCTTAACCGATCTTAACCAAAATCAACAGACCTTGAGTACTCTAGAATTCAGGGCTGTATGCAAAAAATTATTTGATTCTGTTTGAATTTGCGGCTCTTATCTTTTGCCATAAGAAATACCCTTGTTAAAATATAAAATGTTGCAGGTAAACTACCCCTTCCCCTTAACCGATCTTCAACAAAATCAACAGACCTTGAGTTCTCTTTAATTGAAAAAGGTGTGCAAAAACGTAGTCGATTCTGTTTGAATTTGCGGCAGTTATCGTTCGTCATATAAAAAATTACCCTTGTTAAAACATAAAATGTTGCAGGTAAACTACCCCTTTACCGTAACCGATCTTCACCAACACCAACAGGTATTGAGAACTCTACAATTCAGTTCTGTATGCAAGACATCATTTGATTCTGTTTGAATTTGCGGCAGTTATCGTTCGTCATATAAAAAATTACCCTTCTTAAAACATAAAATGTTGCTGGTAAACTACCCCTTTCCCTTAACCGATCTTCACCAACACACATAGGTCTTGAGAACTCTACAATACAGGGCTGTATGCAAAGTATTATTTGATTCTGTTTGAATTTGCGACTCTTATCGTTTGCCATAAAAAATACCCTTTTACTTACTTCTTACTTCTTCCTACAGGCGTCCAGCTTCAACTGTAGCCGATAGCCCGATGTCCATGGTAGATCATAGAAGCAATAGCCCAGTACTTCTTATTGCTCATGATTTCTTGCCATCCCGACACTTGCATCCTTAAGATATCCCTTGCGGCAATCGGGTAATGACATTTTATAAGTATATGTTCAAGGTTCTCCTCTCCGTCTTCACACAATAAGCATTGTGGCGTATCCGTGAGATTGAACCTAAAGAGATATTCTTGGGTAACGATATGGCCGGTACGTGCCCTCGCAGCAAAAGCAGCTATCGGACGCGCTACTCCCTTGTAGATGTCTTCCTTGGCCGGCACAGGTTGTATTTGGTATAAGCTGCGACCTGTGGTTGCTGATTTCCAACTGTCCTCCCAAGAGCTCCTGAAGTGTCGGTCACGCGAGCTTCTGCACTGCAGCAGGGAGAACTTCTTTAGGTTAGTTGGATACATTGTGCACGCTTCCCTCGCGATCCCATCTGCTATTTCATTTCCGGGGACTCCACAGTGGGATGGAACCCATTGAAAGGTGATCATTTTTCATTCATTGTGTAGCTGGAGGAATAGTTTCCTTATTTCATTAATACGAAAGAAGTACGCACTCGTGCCAGATTTTGATAGCGCTCTAATGATGATTTGGAGTCAGTCAAGATACAGATGAGCTTTTGCTCAATGGAAAGACAGCAGGTTAATGCCGCGTTTATAGCCAATAATTCGGCGTCCATACTGGACTGTGCGTTAGCTGGAATATAGTACCGTTCGCCATTACTCTGGTTGAAATACCCTGCACCTGACTTCCCGCTTTCGATGTCCACCGATCCATCTGTGAAGATCTTCGTATGATTTTTATACTGCTCGTCAATCATCTCTAGTGTTTCTGCTCTAAGTATATCTGGATGACTCATTTTGCCGAATTTGTGTGGAAGATCCACGATCACTTTTATTCCCGGCCAGCTACGTGGCGGTTCATCGTACACAGGTGGAATTTGCTCCGGCACATTATACGATAACGTTGTCGACAGTATGTTCGTTTGATAGTTGAACGAATTTTTAATGCTTATCTGATTGGCACACAAGTTGTATAATGGGTGAGTTATTGGTAATGTATTGACTTTCAAAAGTTTTGTCCACATTTGTCTTCTAATGTACATTTCGATCGGCTCAACACCTAAGTCAACTTGCATAGCAGCTATCGTGGTGGTTTTTGTACAACCCAGGCAAAGACGTAGGGCCGCTGATTGGATCGCCTGAATTTTGTTTATGTGGGTTTTTGCAGCTGAATCCCAAACTTCACAACAGTAAACAGCCTTCGACCTCACGAATGCAAGATAAAACATTTTCAGCGTTGAAGTGTCAGCGCCCCAGTTGCGACTGGCTACCGCTTTCAATGCGTTCAATCTTGGGGTACATGCCTTTATTACATATTCCACGTGTGCTGACCACCGAAGTTTTGGATCAAGAACCAACCCCAACAGTTTTGGATTTCTGTTATGCTGAAGTATTTTGTCTAGAAGGGTAAGGAGAGGCACATAGTTTGCGAGCTTATTACATCTGGTGAAAAATGCGCATTCAGTTTTCTGGGTTGAAATCTTTAAAGACCATTTTTGACACCACCTGCTTATAACATTGAGGGCTAGCTGAATGGATTCCGTTGCTTTCTAGTGGTTGGTATCCGTCGCCCAAATAGTTTTATCATCCGCAAAAGTAACACTGTGTACATCAGGTGGAAGTTCATTTGAGATATCTCGTAAGGCAATGTTGAAAAGCGACGGACAGATTATTCCGCCCTGTGGTATTCCATTCTCTATTCTGTGGCTCAAAGAGTTTGTGTCATTTACTACAGTTTCTATTTGGCGGTTTTCAAGAAATTTTACTATGAACTGCAATAATCTTCCCCTAATCCCAATTTTCATACACTGTAGGATGACTGTGGCATGTGGTATTTTGTCGAACGCGGCTTCAAAGTCAATCATGACCGCAACCGTGGACTTCTTGCATTCAAAGCCTTCGTAAACTTTATTTGTGAAGTATAGCAGGGCGTCCGTGGTACTTCGTTGAGGCCGAAATCCAAACTGATATTTGTCCAAAAGGTTTTGAGACTCCAACCTCCAAGTCAACCTTTTGTTGACTAGGCACTCCATTAATTTCCCAAAACAAGAAGTTAATGAGATGGGTCTGTAGGAGGCCAATTTCGATTCGTCCTTTCCAGGTTTTAATAAGGGAATAACTCTGGCCGTTTTCCATTTTTGAGGGATTTCGCCTGTCTTCCAGATATCGTTAAATAGGTCCAAGATCTTCGTCAACATTTCGGGGGAACAGTTACTCAACATTTCGTTGTGGATGTTGTCCGAACCTGGAGCTGAGCGTTTAAGCTTTCCCACACAATCTGTTAGCTCCGCCAGTATAAAAGGGACGTCATCGGGGTCCGCGCACCTATAGAGATGTTCCATTCGGCAAGACAGGAATTGCTCATCTCGGCTTAACTGTTTTGGCCATGAAATCTTGCGACCCGACCTATCCGAGAGGAATTTGCTGAAGGCTTCCGCTTTTAAGTCATCGTCCAGGAGGAGATTCCCGTTTGGTTGACTAATTGCATTTATCCTTTTTGAGGATTCTCCATTTGTTGCTCTGAACTTTTTCCATACTGTACTTGAAGGGGTGTTTGTGTTCATGGAGCTGACGAACTCCCTCCACGACCCTCGCTTAGCCTCAAGAATAGCTTTGCGGAGCATGGCATTGCATTTGTTGAACTGACTTCGGTTTACAGCTATTCTTGTTTTCTTCCATTTTTTCCGAGCGTTATTCCGCGCTCTTCTTAGCTCCTGAAGCTCGTTGTTCCACCAGCTACTCATGTACTTGTGCTTGGCTTTTCCTTACTGTTTTGGGATACTTTTGTCGGCTGCGTTAATGATAATTGTTTCTATTTCCTCCAACGTAGCTATGTCTTGAGTTGGAATTTTTGTTGTTTCATCTTTGAAGGAATCCCAGTCCGCTTTCTTCATTTTATACCTGCTGTGTACTGTGGTGTTATTTCTTATCTGAGTGTTTCCCGCGTCGAGTTCCAAGAAGACCGGGAAGTGGTCGCTACCAAGATCTTGTCCCACATGCCAGCCTACAACCTTCCCCCACATACCTGGAGTGACTATCGATAAATCCAGGGTACTGAGTGTACCTGTTGAGGCTGATTGGAACGTGGCTGTGTGATTTTTATTCAATAGAATTTGGTTGCTTCCTAACAGCCATTCATAGAGGATCTTTCCATTTCGATTTGATGAGCCACTGTTCCAAGTGTGATGTTTGCTGTTGAAGTCACCAACAATTACTGTTTTCTCTTCCGTCGGCAGCAACGTCAGTAGGTCTTCTTTCCGTAGTCCTTGCCCAGGTACATACACATTGTAGAGTGTAAAAGCCTCATTATTGCTAATTCTAATCCTCAGTTTTGCAACTTCCATTTCGGGGGTTATATCACCCTCAATACGCTCTACAGTCAGTGATTCATGGATTAGCGTCACTAAGCCTCCACCACTACGGTTTTCTCTCGATGCGTGATACATTTTGAAGCCACTAAATTTCGGGTGATAAGTTTCGATTTGTGGTAATGAAGCTTCTTGTATACACGCAATTTTCACTCTTTTCTCTTCCAAGATTTTTCTCAGCTCATCAGATTTATTTCGGAGCGACCTTGCATTCCAGTGCATCATAATAATACCATTCACTGTTTGTGATGTCATGTTGTTATTCCTCTTTAATTTCAGTTTCCTTTCTCTAAATGTTGTACCCAAAGATACATGCCCATTTTCATGTTTAGCTTTCACTTTAATTTCGCACATTAAAGTGTTTGCGAATGTTCTGGTCGGGCACCAAATTTCGTATCTTTTGAAGCCCCCACACCTCTCTCTCTCATTATGAGATCTTTGTCAATTCTGTATTTCAGCCGCATTGCTCTAATGCTTTGTCCTTTTAAATTCCATAATAAAACCTTAAGTCGGTCAGGATGTTCTCGTCTCACCGATGGTGAGACACGTCGAGAATCCTGAAAAGGACTGTTTGAGAGGCTCGTTTTGTTATTCGCTTCGTTCATGGGACTTTCACAAGGAAAGCTAATGCTGGTGTTCAGTTCACTGTAAACAGCTATCCAGGGGCAGGACGAGGACCAACCAGCTCACCCCCAAAAAATACCCTTTTAAAACATAAAACGTTGCCAGTAAACTACCCCTTTCCCTTAACCGATCTTCACCTAAAACAATAGGTCTTGAGTACTCTACAGATCAGGGCTGTATTCAAAACATTATTTGATTCTGTTTGAATTTGCGGCTCTTATCGTTTGCCATAGAAAATACCCTTTTAAAACATAAAACGTAGCAGGTAAACTACCCCTTTCCCTTAACCGATCTTCACCAAAATCAATAGGTCTTGAGAACTCTACAATTTATGGCAGTATGCAAATAATCATTTGATTCTGTTTGAATTTGCGGCTATTATCGTTTACCATATAAATTATCGGTATGGAGAACCATACATGACTTCCATGTTCTAAGATTTATATTTAAAATCATGTTTAAAAGGAATAAATTCCAAATGTTTAGTACCAAGCCACGTGTTGTTCAATCAAATATATTGGAACTTACCGTCTGCGGCTTTCCAGAAACAGCGTCTTTATAAATTTACATGTTTCGGGACCCTTGTCCCATCATCAGAATTTAAAAGTAATTGTGTATCATTTAAATATGATACACTTGTCAAACACTTAAAATATTAAAATCTAATATAAAATAACTTAATATAACATATTATAATATTTACAACGAGTACGAAGGTTACCGATGTACATCGTATGAAAACCGACCGCGCACTAATCTATGTCTCGCTCCCACCACGACAGTAGCGCAAGGCAGTGTTGTACAATACATTTGATTTGAAGACCAATTTATCATTTAAAACATGCGGCTTGGTACCAATATTATTGTGTGCTTTATAAATTTCGTATTCTTCAAGAGCGTTCAAATATCGCCCTTTCTTACATATGTGAAGGGGTTTCAAATTAGTTTTAAAATTTGTGTAGCTATGATTTTCGGAAATGAGGTGTTCTGCAAATTTTGACTTGACACTGTCCAAACTGTGAAAATGTATAGGCGGCCTATGTTCTAAAAATCTTTTTAAAAAACCACGTCCTGTCTGGCCCACATAAAAAGCGTCGCAATCGTCACATATCAATTTGTAAACACCAGTTTTGTGTTCAAGGCTGGTGGTTCTGCGGACACGAAGATTATTTATAATACTCTTAGTGGTCTTATAAGTGACCTTGATATTACTGGTTTTACCAAAAATTGACCCAAAGATCTGTGGCATAAGGTATGTGTACGGTGTTGCAATATATTTGCGTGTTGTATTTTCGCGTGTTTTACGTCCGATAATGTTGCTATGTCCTTTCTTATGTTTTCGAAGGATGTTATTCACCATATTGACATCATAACCATTAGCGACAGCAATGTGTTTAATGGTGTCCAACTCTTCACGGTATTCTTTATCACCGAGGGGCAAAGATAAAAGTCTGTAAAATCATACTGTGGAAGGCAGCTAATTTTTGTGATAAAGGATGAAACGACTTAGCATGTATTACAATGTCAGTCGTTGTGGGTTTTCTATATATGTCAAATTGCAACTTTTTATTATTATTGTCCTTAGCAACAGTCAAATCTAGAAAATTCAGTTTACCATTTTCTTCACTTTCAAGCGTGAACCGCATTTTGTTATTGATATTATTCAAATGATTATGTAAATTATCAATTTGTCTTTGTGTACCTTTGTATATTAAAAAGGTATCATCAACATACCTGCCGTAAAATATTATGTTACTCCTGTGTTTGTTATTAGTAAGAATGAATGAATTTTCGAAATTATTTAGGTATATATCTGCAAGAAGACCTGAAAGTGGACAACCCATTTTGTTGTCTGAAAAATTGATTATTGTGGGTAAAGTAATTTTGATCAAGAACTAACTCCAAAATGTGCATCAATTCATTTATATTATTAATATCCAATTTATTAGTATTAATAAGGTTAGTCATAAGTATACGCAAGGTCTCCGCTACTGGTATATTCGTATACAAATCCACAATATCAAAGGAAATAAGTTTGTGGGTCGGTTCAACTATTAAATTTTTAACTTTATTCACAAAGTCAACGCCATTAATCAGACTATGATCATTAATTATATGTATATTGTGTTTTATTATGGTGACTAACTTTTTAGCTGTTTTATACCCCGGAGCAGTAGTGAAATTTACTAACGGTCTCAAGGGGATAGCATCCTTGTGGAGTTTGGGTAATCCTGTTAAAACGGGTGCTTTTGAATTTATTGGTTTTAAAGATCTTCTTGTTTGTTCATCAAACAAATGGGTGCATCTGTTTATACATTGATTTAATTGTTTTAAATAATTTTCTGTTGGGTCCGAATTTAGTAAATCAATGCTGTTGTTAATAATGAAATTTTGTATTTTATTGTTATAATCTTCACTGTCCATAATAACCACAGTATTGCCTTTGTCAGCTTTAGTGACAAGAGCTTTATTGTCAGATAATTTTTGTTTTAATCCTATTAAAATTTTCCGTTCTTTATTATAATTATTATTTGTTAAAGGAATAGAGGAATGAACATTATTATACCGATTTTTAATGATTTTATTAAATTTTTCGTTTATTAAGAAACGTATCTGGTCTTGATCCTTCTGATCAACCATTGCCTTAACAACAGTCTCTGCATTGATAATTTCTGCAATAATTTGCTTACGATCAAGACTCGATTTGTGTACAGGATGATTATAATTCAAACCTTTACTCAATAAATCAGTTTCATCAGTATTTAAAACAAGGGACGTTAAATTCTGTAACCGCGTATGAAATTTGTGTTTACATTTGATATTGTTGGATGTCGGTAACTGATCATTCAACAACCTTTGTAGTTTATCTGATTGTTTTATACGCATTTGATAAACTATTCGCCTGACGTCATTGTTTATAAAATCCAGATAATGATTCAGTACGGCTGGATGCGTGTTATCTAATAATTGTAGATGTAACTTGTATAATGTATAATTTAAGTTTGACTTTTTAGTGTATAGAGATTTAATTTCTTCTTTAACTCTATAAATTTCTGCGTATTTTTTGGTTTTTGCTTCAGCAATAGATGAACCTTTAAGTCTAATAATAGCATACTTCGGTATAACCTTGTTCTCCAAACACGATTTGTTGAACTTAATGTGTAAAATAGTTTTGTGTAATTGGACTTTAATATTTTGAAATTTTCGTACTAAGTTTGCACGACTTGGAGTATTCATGTTTAAAAGGAATAAATTCCAAATGTTTAGTACCAAGCCACGTGTTGTTCAATCAAATATATTGGAACTTACCGTCTGCGGCTTTCCAGAAACAGCGTCTTTATAAATTTACATGTTTCGGGACCCTTGTCCCATCATCAGAATTTAAAAGTAATTGTGTATCATTTAAATATGATACACTTGTCAAACACTTAAAATATTAAAATCTAATATAAAATAACTTAATATAACATATTATAATATTTACAACGAGTACGAAGGTTACCGATGTACATCGTATGAAAACCGACCGCGCACTAATCTATGTCTCGCTCCCACCACGACAGTAGCGCAAGGCAGTGTTGTACAATACATTTGATTTGAAGACCAATTTATCATTTAAAACATGCGGCTTGGTACCAATATTATTGTGTGCTTTATAAATTTCGTATTCTTCAAGAGCGTTCAAATATCGCCCTTTCTTACATATGTGAAGGGGTTTCAAATTAGTTTTAAAATTTGTGTAGCTATGATTTTCGGAAATGAGGTGTTCTGCAAATTTTGACTTGACACTGTCCAAACTGTGAAAATGTGTAGGCGGCCTATGTTCTAAAAATCTTTTTAAAAAACCACGTCCTGTCTGGCCCACATAAAAAGCGTCGCAATCGTCACATATCAATTTGTAAACACCAGTTTTGTGTTCAAGGCTGGTGGTTCTGCGGACACGAAGATTATTTATAATACTCTTAGTGGTCTTATAAGTGACCTTGATATTACTGGTTTTACCAAAAATTGACCCAAAGATCTGTGGCATAAGGTATGTGTACGGTGTTGCAATATATTTGCGTGTTGTATTTTCGCGTGTTTTACGTCCGATAATGTTGCTATGTCCTTTCTTATGTTTTCGAAGGATGTTATTCACCATATTGACATCATAACCATTAGCGACAGCAATGTGTTTAATGGTGTCCAACTCTTCACGGTATTCTTTATCACCGAGGGGCAAAGATAAAAGTCTGTAAAATCATACTGTGGAAGGCAGCTAATTTTTGTGATAAAGGATGAAACGACTTAGCATGTATTACAATGTCAGTCGTTGTGGGTTTTCTATATATGTCAAATTGCAACTTTTTATTATTATTGTCCTTAGCAACAGTCAAATCTAGAAAATTCAGTTTACCATTTTCTTCACTTTCAAGCGTGAACCGCATTTTGTTATTGATATTATTCAAATGATTATGTAAATTATCAATTTGTCTTTGTGTACCTTTGTATATTAAAAAGGTATCATCAACATACCTGCCGTAAAATATTATGTTACTCCTGTGTTTGTTATTAGTAAGAATGAATGAATTTTCGAAATTATTTAGGTATATATCTGCAAGAAGACCTGAAAGTGGACAACCCATTTTGTTGTCTGAAAAATTGATTATTGTGGGTAAAGTAATTTTGATCAAGAACTAACTCCAAAATGTGCATCAATTCATTTATATTATTAATATCCAATTTATTAGTATTAATAAGGTTAGTCATAAGTATACGCAAGGTCTCCGCTACTGGTATATTCGTATACAAATCCACAATATCAAAGGAAATAAGTTTGTGGGTCGGTTCAACTATTAAATTTTTAACTTTATTCACAAAGTCAACGCCATTAATCAGACTATGATCATTAATTATATGTATATTGTGTTTTATTATGGTGACTAACTTTTTAGCTGTTTTATACCCCGGAGCAGTAGTGAAATTTACTAACGGTCTCAAGGGGATAGCATCCTTGTGGAGTTTGGGTAATCCTGTTAAAACGGGTGCTTTTGAATTTATTGGTTTTAAAGATCTTCTTGTTTGTTCATCAAACAAATGGGTGCATCTGTTTATACATTGATTTAATTGTTTTAAATAATTTTCTGTTGGGTCCGAATTTAGTAAATCAATGCTGTTGTTAATAATGAAATTTTGTATTTTATTGTTATAATCTTCACTGTCCATAATAACCACAGTATTGCCTTTGTCAGCTTTAGTGACAAGAGCTTTATTGTCAGATAATTTTTGTTTTAATCCTATTAAAATTTTCCGTTCTTTATTATAATTATTATTTGTTAAAGGAATAGAGGAATGAACATTATTATACCGATTTTTAATGATTTTATTAAATTTTTCGTTTATTAAGAAACGTATCTGGTCTTGATCCTTCTGATCAACCATTGCCTTAACAACAGTCTCTGCATTGATAATTTCTGCAATAATTTGCTTACGATCAAGACTCGATTTGTGTACAGGATGATTATAATTCAAACCTTTACTCAATAAATCAGTTTCATCAGTATTTAAAACAAGGGACGTTAAATTCTGTAACCGCGTATGAAATTTGTGTTTACATTTGATATTGTTGGATGTCGGTAACTGATCATTCAACAACCTTTGTAGTTTATCTGATTGTTTTATACGCATTTGATAAACTATTCGCCTGACGTCATTGTTTATAAAATCCAGATAATGATTCAGTACGGCTGGATGCGTGTTATCTAATAATTGTAGATGTAACTTGTATAATGTATAATTTAAGTTTGACTTTTTAGTGTATAGAGATTTAATTTCTTCTTTAACTCTATAAATTTCTGCGTATTTTTTGGTTTTTGCTTCAGCAATAGATGAACCTTTAAGTCTAATAATAGCATACTTCGGTATAACCTTGTTCTCCAAACACGATTTGTTGAACTTAATGTGTAAAATAGTTTTGTGTAATTGGACTTTAATATTTTGAAATTTTCGTACTAAGTTTGCACGACTTGGAGTATTCATGTTTAAAAGGAATAAATTCCAAATGTTTAGTACCAAGCCACGTGTTGTTCAATCAAATATATTGGAACTTACCGTCTGCGGCTTTCCAGAAACAGCGTCTTTATAAATTTACATGTTTCGGGACCCTTGTCCCATCATCAGAATTTAAAAGTAATTGTGTATCATTTAAATATGATACACTTGTCAAACACTTAAAATATTAAAATCTAATATAAAATAACTTAATATAACATATTATAATATTTACAACGAGTACGAAGGTTACCGATGTACATCGTATGAAAACCGACCGCGCACTAATCTATGTCTCGCTCCCACCACGACAGTAGCGCAAGGCAGTGTTGTACAATACATTTGATTTGAAGACCAATTTATCATTTAAAACATGCGGCTTGGTACCAATATTATTGTGTGCTTTATAAATTTCGTATTCTTCAAGAGCGTTCAAATATCGCCCTTTCTTACATATGTGAAGGGGTTTCAAATTAGTTTTAAAATTTGTATAGCTATGATTTTCGGAAATGAGGTGTTCTGCAAATTTTGACTTGACACTGTCCAAACTGTGAAAATGTGTAGGCGGCCTATGTTCTAAAAATCTTTTTAAAAAACCACGTCCTGTCTGGCCCACATAAAAAGGACATAGCAACATTATCGGACGTAAAACACGCGAAAATACAACACGCAAATATATTGCAACACCGTACACATACCTTATGCCACAGATCTTTGAGTCAATTTTTGGTAAAACCAGTAATATCAAGGTCACTTATAAGACCACTAATAGTATTATAAATAATCTTCGTGTCCGCAGAACCACCAGCCTTGAACACAAAACTGGTGTTTACAAATTGATATGTGACGATTGCGACGCTTTTTATGTGGGCCAGACAGGACGTGGTTTTTTAAAAAGATTTTTAGAACATAGGCCGCCTACACATTTTCACAGTTTGGACAGTGTCAAGTCAAAATTTGCAGAACACCTCATTTCCGAAAATCATAGCTACACAAATTTTAAAACTAATTTGAAACCCCTTCACATATGTAAGAAAGGGCGATATTTGAACGCTCTTGAAGAATACGAAATTTATAAAGCACACAATAATATTGGTACCAAGCCGCATGTTTTAAATGATAAATTGGTCTTCAAATCAAATGTATTGTACAACACTGCCTTGCGCTACTGTCGTGGTGGAGCGAGACATAGATTAGTGCGCGGTCGGTTTTCATACGATGTACATCGGTAACCTTCGTACTCGTTGTAAATATTATAATATGTTATATTAAGTTATTTTATATTAGATTTTAATATTTTAAGTGTTTGACAAGTGTATCATATTTAAATGATACACAATTACTTTTAAATTCTGATGATGGGACAAGGGTCCCGAAACATGTAAATTTATAAAGACGCTGTTTCTGGAAAGCCGCAGACGGTAAGTTCCAATATATTTGATTGAACAACACGTGGCTTGGTACTAAACATTTGGAATTTATTCCTTTTAAACATGAATACTCCAAGTCGTGCAAACTTAGTACGAAAATTTCAAAATATTAAAGTCCAATTACACAAAACTATTTTACACATTAAGTTCAACAAATCGTGTTTGGAGAACAAGGTTATACCGAAGTATGCTATTATTAGACTTAAAGGTTCATCTATTGCTGAAGCAAAAACCAAAAAATACGCAGAAATTTATAGAGTTAAAGAAGAAATTAAATCTCTATACACTAAAAAGTCAAACTTAAATTATACATTATACAAGTTACATCTACAATTATTAGATAACACGCATCCAGCCGTACTGAATCATTATCAGGATTTTATAAACAATGACGTCAGGCGAATAGTTTATCAAATGCGTATAAAACAATCAGATAAACTACAAAGGTTGTTGAATGATCAGTTACCGACATCCAACAATATCAAATGTAAACACAAATTTCATACGCGGTTACAGAATTTAACGTCCCTTGTTTTAAATACTGATGAAACTGATTTATTGAGTAAAGGTTTGAATTATAATCATCCTGTACACAAATCGAGTCTTGATCGTAAGCAAATTATTGCAGAAATTATCAATGCAGAGACTGTTGTTAAGGCAATGGTTGATCAGAAGGATCAAGACCAGATACGTTTCTTAATAAACGAAAAATTTAATAAAATCATTAAAAATCGGTATAATAATGTTCATTCCTCTATTCCTTTAACAAATAATAATTATAATAAAGAACGGAAAATTTTAATAGGATTAAAACAAAAATTATCTGACAATAAAGCTCTTGTCACTAAAGCTGACAAAGGCAATACTGTGGTTATTATGGACAGTGAAGATTATAACAATAAAATACAAAATTTCATTATTAACAACAGCATTGATTTACTAAATTCGGACCCAACAGAAAATTATTTAAAACAATTAAATCAATGTATAAACAGATGCACCCATTTGTTTGATGAACAAACAAGAAGATCTTTAAAACCAATAAATTCAAAAGCACCCGTTTTAACAGGATTACCCAAACTCCACAAGGATGCTATCCCCTTGAGACCGTTAGTAAATTTCACTACTGCTCCGGGGTATAAAACAGCTAAAAAGTTAGTCACCATAATAAAACACAATATACATATAATTAATGATCATAGTCTGATTAATGGCGTTGACTTTGTGAATAAAGTTAAAAATTTAATAGTTGAACCGACCCACAAACTTATTTCCTTTGATATTGTGGATTTGTATACGAATATACCAGTAGCGGAGACCTTGCGTATACTTATGACTAACCTTATTAATACTAATAAATTGGATATTAATAATATAAATGAATTGATGCACATTTTGGAGTTAGTTCTTGATCAAAATTACTTTACCCACAATAATCAATTTTTCAGACAACAAAATGGGTTGTCCACTTTCAGGTCTTCTTGCAGATATATACCTAAATAATTTCGAAAATTCATTCATTCTTACTAATAACAAACACAGGAGTAACATAATATTTTACGGCAGGTATGTTGATGATACCTTTTTAATATACAAAGGTACACAAAGACAAATTGATAATTTACATAATCATTTGAATAATATCAATAACAAAATGCGGTTCACGCTTGAAAGTGAAGAAAATGGTAAACTGAATTTTCTAGATTTGACTGTTGCTAAGGACAATAATAATAAAAAGTTGCAATTTGACATATATAGAAAACCCACAACGACTGACATTGTAATACATGCTAAGTCGTTTCATCCTTTATCACAAAAATTAGCTGCCTTCCACAGTATGATTTTACAGACTTTTATCTTTGCCCCTCGGTGATAAAGAATACCGTGAAGAGTTGGACACCATTAAACACATTGCTGTCGCTAATGGTTATGATGTCAATATGGTGAATAACATCCTTCGAAAACATAAGAAAGGACATAGCAACATTATCGGACGTAAAACACGCGAAAATACAACACGCAAATATATTGCAACACCGTACACATACCTTATGCCACAGATCTTTGGGTCAATTTTTGGTAAAACCAGTAATATCAAGGTCACTTATAAGACCACTAATAGTATTATAAATAATCTTCGTGTCCGCAGAACCACCAGCCTTGAACACAAAACTGGTGTTTACAAATTGATATGTGACGATTGCGACGCTTTTTATGTGGGCCAGACAGGACGTGGTTTTTTAAAAAGATTTTTAGAACATAGGCCGCCTACACATTTTCACAGTTTGGACAGTGTCAAGTCAAAATTTGCAGAACACCTCATTTCCGAAAATCATAGCTACACAAATTTTAAAACTAATTTGAAACCCCTTCACATATGTAAGAAAGGGCGATATTTGAACGCTCTTGAAGAATACGAAATTTATAAAGCACACAATAATATTGGTACCAAGCCGCATGTTTTAAATGATAAATTGGTCTTCAAATCAAATGTATTGTACAACACTGCCTTGCGCTACTGTCGTGGTGGGAGCGAGACATAGATTAGTGCGCGGTCGGTTTTCATACGATGTACATCGGTAACCTTCGTACTCGTTGTAAATATTAAAATATGTTATATTAAGTTATTTTATATTAGATTTTAATATTTTAAGTGTTTGACAAGTGTATCATATTTAAATGATACACAATTACTTTTAAATTCTGATGATGGGACAAGGGTCCCGAAACATGTAAATTTATAAAGACGCTGTTTCTGGAAAGCCGCAGACGGTAAGTTCCAATATATTTGATTTTAAAATCATATTCGAAATGAAATATTTCCATAGAAACTACTTCTTTCTACTTATTGCTTCAGCCTTAAACCACAGTACTGTGGTCACTAACGTATACCACCTCACTTTTTCGCAATCTTTTTTCACTGAGATGGAAGTCGATGGCACTGCCGAAAAGTCTGGTTTTGCAGAAAACTTTGGACTACGGCTAAACAGCCCGGGAAGCAATTTTACCAAAGAACTAGTTCTTTGTTGCCGATAACGTAGTACACGTACAAAAAATTCTCCTCTCCACCTTCAACTATAATTTTTAATAATAGAAAATACCCCCACCCCGTTCACCTAACCTCTTCATTATAGATATTTCATCTACGTTTCTACAGTGGATTATTATGAGCTTCTTATCAGGATACTTTATTTATAAAAATTAAGTACTTTACTCTTGTTAAATCATAAAATGTTTCAGGTAAACTACCCCTTTCTCATAACCGATCTTCTCCAAAATCAATAGACCTTCAGCCCTCTATAATTCAGGGATGCATGCAAAATAATATTTGATTCTGTTTGAATGTGCGGCAGTTATCGTTCGTCATTGGAAACGTTTCTCTTGTTACAACTTAAAATGTTGCAGGTAAACTACCCCTTTTCCTTAACAGATCTTCACCAAAATCAACAGACCTAGAGATCTCTACAACTCAGGCAAGTGTGGAAAAAATTATTTGATTCTCTTTGAATTTTCGGCAGTTATCATTCGTCATAAAAAATTACCCTTTTTAAAACATAAAACTTTGGTGATAAACTACCCCTTTCCCTTAACCGATCTTCAACAAAATCGACAGACCTTGAGTTCTCTTTAGTTCAAAAAGGTATGCAAAAACGTAGTTGATTCTGTTTGAATTTACGGCAGTTATCGTTTGTCATATAAAAAATAACCCTTGTTAAAACATAAAATGTGGTAGGTTAAATACTCCTTTCCCTTAACCGATCTTCACCAACACCAACAAGTATTGAGAACTCTACAATTCAGTTCTGTATGCAAAACATCATTTGATTCTGTTTGAATTTGCGGCTGTTATCGTTTGCCATAGAAAAAAAATTACCCTTGATAAAAAACCGTTTCAGGTAAACTACCCCTTTCCCTTAACCGATCTTCACCAAAAACAACAGGTCTTGAGTACTCTACAAATCAGGGCCGTATGCAAAAAATTATTTTATTCTGTTTGAATTTGCGGCTGTTATCGTTTGCCATAGAAAATACCCTTGTTAAAACATAAAATGTTGCCTCTACCCCTTTCCCTTAACAGATCTTCAACAAAATCAACAGACATTGAGAACTCTATAAGTTAGGGCTGTATGCAAATAATCATTTGATTCTGCTTGAATTTGCGGCTGTTATCGTTTGCCATAGAAAATACCCTTGTTAGAACAAAAACGTTGCTGGTAACCTATCCCTTTTCCTTAACCGATCTTCAACAAAATCAACAGACCTTGAGTTCTGTATAATTCAAAAAGGTATGCAGAAGAGTAGTTGATTCTGTTTTAATGTACGGCAGTTATCGTTCATCATAAAAAAATTTACCCTTGTTAAAACATAAAATGTTCCTGGTAAACTACCCCTTTCCCTTTACCGATCTTCACCAAAAACAATAGGTCTTTAGTACTCTACAAATCAGGGCAGCATGCAAAAAATTATTTGATTCTGTTTGAAGTTGCGGCTGTTATCGTTTGCCATAGAAAATACCCTTGTTAAAACATAAAACGTTGCTGGTAAACTACACCTTTCCCTTAACCGATCTTCACCAAAAACAATAGGTCTTGAGAACTCTAAAATTCTGGGCTGTGTCCAAAAGAGTAGTTGATTCTGTTTGAATTTGCGGTTGTTATCGTTTGGCATAGAAAAAAATTACCCTTGATTAAAAAAAAACTGTTGCAGGTAAACTACCCTTTTCCCTTAACCGATCTTCACCAAAAACAATAGGTCTTGAGCACTCTACAAATCAGGGCTGTATGCAAGAAATTATTTGATTCTGTCTGAATTTGCGGCTGTTATCGATCACCATAGAAAAAAATCTACAGACAGACACACACACAGACACAGAGACACACACACACACACACACACACTTTTCGAAAATTGACTTTTTTTCATGTTGTGAGTGTAGTACAATCAGAATCTGCAATAATCTCGAACAGGATTTTTTTTGCCATCACCATACTTCCATTTCCTTAAGGAACATGGAAGTAAAAAAATCGTGTTCTAGATAATTTCAGATTCTGATTGTACTACCCTCAAAACATAAAAAAAGTAATTTTTCGAAAAGTGCCTGTGTGTGTGTCTGTAAATTTTTTACTTTCATGTTCCATAAGGAATGGAAGTATGGTGATGGCAAAAAAAATCGTGTTCGAGATTATTGCAGATTATGATTGTACTACCCTCAAAACATGAAAAAAGTCATTTTTCGAAAAGTGTCTGTGTCTGTGTGTCTGTCTGT
Source organism: Magicicada septendecula (assembly GCA_034769895.1). Classification (NCBI taxonomy): domain Eukaryota; kingdom Metazoa; phylum Arthropoda; class Insecta; order Hemiptera; family Cicadidae; genus Magicicada; species Magicicada septendecula. Next base: position 263,594,263 of record CM068373.1, read on the forward strand.
GTGTCTATCTGTGTGTCTGTCTGTCTATAGATTTTTTTTCTATGACAAACGATAACAGCCGCAAATTCAAACAGAGTCAAATAATTTTTTGCATACAGCCCTGATTTGTAGAGTACTCAAGACCTATTGTTTTTTGTGAAGATCGGTTAAGGGAGGGAAAGGGGTAGTTTACCTGCAACTTTTTTTTTTAATCAAGGGTAATTTTTTTCTATGGCAAACGATAACAGCCACAAATTCAAACAGAATCAAATAATGTTTTGCATTCAGCCCTAAATTGTAGAGTTCTCAAGACCTATTGTTTTTGGTGAAGATCGGTAAAGGCAAAGAGGTAGTTTACATGCAACGTTTTATGCTTTAAGTAGGGTATTTTTTTATGGCAAAAGATAACAGCCGCAAATTCAAACATATTCAAATAATTTTTTGCATGCAACTCGGAATAGTAGAGTTCTCAAGACCTATTTTTTTTTGTGAAGATCGGTTAAGGGAAAGGGGTAGTTTACCTGCAGCGTTTTTCGTTTTAACAAGGGTATTTTCTATGGCAAACGATAACAGCCGCAAATTCAAACAGAATCAAATAATGTTTTGCACACCTTCCTGTACTATAGAGAACTCAATGTCTGTTGATTTTGGTGAAGATCGGTTAAGGGAAAGGGGTAGTTTACCTGCAACATTTTATGTTTTAACAAAGGGAAAGGGGTAGTTTACCTGCAACATTTTATGTTTTAACAAGAATAATTGTTTCTATGATGAACGATAACTGCCGCACATTCAAACAGAATCAAATAATGTTTTGCATACCTTCCTAACCTATAGAGAACTCAATGTTTGTTGATTTTGGTGAAGATCGGTTAAGGGAAAAGGGTAGTTTACCTGCAACATTTTATGTTTTAACAATGGTAATTTTTTCTATGACGGACGATAACTACCGCACATTCAAAGAGAATCAAATATTGTTTTGCATGCATGTTTGTATTGTAGAAGATTCAAGACTTATTGATTTTGGTGAAGATCAGTTAAGAGAAAGGTGTAGTTTACCTGCAACCTTTTATGTGATAACAAGGGTAATTTTTTCTATGACGAACGATAACTGCCGTAAATTTAAACATAATCAAATAATGTTTTGCATACTTTCCTACATTATAGAGAACTCAAGGCCTGTTGATTTTGGTGAAGATCGGTTAAGGGAAAAGGGTAGTTTACCTGCAACATTTTATGTTGTAACAAGAGAAATTTTTTCATGACGAACGTTAACTGCCGTAAATTCTAGCAGAATCAAATAATTTTTTACATATGTGCCTGAGTTGAAGAGGACTCAAGGCCTATTGATTTTGGTGGAGATCGGTTCGAAGGAAAGGGTAGTTTACCTGAAACATTTTTTGTTTTAACAAGAATAAAGTACTTAATTTTGATAAATTTTCTATAAATGAAAATTATATTTGAAGGGGAGTGGATAATTTTTTATATATGTATTACGTTATCGGCAACAAAGAAGTAGTTCGTTGTTAAAATTCCTTGCTGTCCTGTTTGGCCGTAGACCAAAGTTTTCTGCAAAACCAGACGTTTCGGCAGTGCCATCGACTTCCATCATCAGTGAAAATCGAATGCGATAACGTGAAGTGGTATACGTTAGTGACCACAGTACTGTGGTTAAGGCTGAAGCAGTAAGTAGAAAGAAGTAGTTTCTATGGAAATATTTCATTTCGAAAATGATTTTAAATATAAATCTTAGAACATGGAAGTGTTGTATGGTTCTCCATACCGATATTTTTCTATGGCAAACGATAACAGCCGCAAATTCAAACAGAATCAAATAATGTTTCGCACACAGCCCTGAATTGTAGATTTCTCAAGACCTATTGTTTTTAGTGAAGATCGGTTAAGGGAAAGGGGTAGTTTACCAGCAACTTTTTATGTTTAAACAAGGTTAATATTTTCTATGACGAACGATAACTGCCGTAAATTCAAACAGAATCAAATACTTTTTTGCACACCTTCCTGAGTTACAGAGTACTCAAGGTTTGTTGATTTTGGTGTAGATCGGTTAGGAGAAAAGGGTAGTTTACCTGCAACATTTTATGTTTTAAAAGAATAATTTCATTTTTATGACGAATGATAACTGCCGCATATTCAACGAAAATCAAATAATTTTTTGCATACGTTCCTGACTTTTTAAGTACTCAAGGTATGTTGATTTTGGGGAAGATCGGTTAAGGAAAAGGGGTAGTTTACCAGCAACATTTTATGTTTTAACAAGGGTAATTTTTTCTATGACGAACGATAACTATCGTAAATTCAAACTTAATCAAATAATTTTTTGCATACTTCCCTAAATTGTAGGGAACTCAAGGCCTGTTAATTTTGGTGGAGATCAGTTAAGGGAAAGGGGTAGTTTACCAGCAACATTTTATGTTGTAGCAAGAGAAATTTTTTCATGACAAACGATAACTGCCGTAAATTAAAACAGAATCAAATAATTTTTTACATATGTTCCTGAGTTGTAGAAGACTCAAGGCTTATTGATTTTGGTGAAGATCGGTTATGGGGAAAGGGTAGTTTATCTGAAACATTTTTTGTTTTAACAAGAGTAAAGTACTTAATTTTGATAAATAAAGTATCCTGATAAGAAGATCTTAATAATCCACTGTAGAAACATAGATGAAATATCTTTAAATGAAGAGGCTAGTTGAACGGGGTGGGGGTAATTTTCTATAAATGAAAATTATAGTTGTAGGTGGATGGGATAATTTTTATATTTGTACTACGTTATCGGCAACAAAGTAGTAGTTTGTTGTTAAAATTCCTTCCCGGGCTGTTTGGCCTAAGTCCAATGTTTTCTCCAAAACCAGACGTTTCTGCAATGCCGTCGATTGCTATCATCAGTGAAAATTGAGTGTGATAACGTGTGGTGGTATACGTTAGTGACCACAGTACTGTGGTTAAGGCTGAAACAATAAGTGGAAAGAAGTAGTTTATATCAAAACATTTCATTTCGTAAATGATTTTAAATATAAATCTTAGAATATGGAAGTCATGTGTGGTTCTCCATACCGATATTTTAAATGAGCAGTGTGTATTTTAAACTGTAAGTGAACTTCATTAAAAGAACAATGAACTGACAAACACAGATATAAGTTTACACTTGTATGTTAATAAGCTTGTTGTGTTGATAAGAACACAATGTATGTTTATCTTCACTCATTCCTATCATTTATACTGTAGGCCACTAAAGAATATTTCCATCTTCATAAAAAACTAGTTTTGTCATTTCCGGAAAAACACTTCTGCATGTGAACAAACTTCTCCACTTGGAAAGTGGTTGGAGTGAAAACTTCAGTTGTGGTATTATACTTTTCATATACAGTATCTGCTTCACACCTGTCACCCAATGCTACAGAACTCCTCAGGTGCTTGACAGCAGTAGTCTGCATTTACGTGTTCCCCCCCTTTAGACCATTCTTCTACCTTCTTTTTCCCTACATTTACTGCTTACTGCCTCTGACTTGAATATACACAGTAAAATCCTTTCTTCTGCTCGTCTTTTACTAGCACACACACACACACACACACACACACACACACACACACACACACACACACACTCAGTCGCACACATGTGTGTATGGTAATTCTTAGATTTTCGCGGATGTGATATAATGTATCCTTTTCTGGGTTTACTTCTGCTTTATATTTCTCTATTATTCCGCAACGTTTATGCAGATCCATCTCTACTAACTTCTGAGATTCCCTCTCGACTATTAATTCCATCCTTCATCCTAAGTCTTCGAGGAACAACCTGCCCGAGGATGGCAGTAATAGATCTGCCAAAACATTGCAGAAAACAGCAAAGCACAAAGTGGCAGTCAGGGCATATGACTTACAAGGAACTTTAGTCACTTTTGTTAATAGCAACTTTATTATTTGTGACTGTCACACAGTTGACTTTGTGTGTAGTTCAACTTCACTTCATCATAGACACACCTCACAAATGAGTAAACATCTTTCCAAAAAAACACGTTTTTTAGTATTAATGAAACAAGTTTGTACGACAAGACATCGAATGTCTTGATGAGAAATTTACCAACAACTTTGTAAAAAATTTGTAATTTTATTACAGACATTGCTTCGTAATAGACGCTTATTTAAAACTCACATTTCATATGTAAATAATATGTTTTTTTTTGTTATAGGTGGAGAAGAAATCGGTTTATACATTGACAGTATAGAATGTGAGTACATGATGTTGTCATAAAAGTGTTATGTGTGATGTGGGAGGAGGGGTGCAGCATGTCTTTGGTGAACAAGACTTGCTTATCCCTGCCACAAGGTCGTTTGACAACAGCAAGCCAGATATTTTGCTCACCATTGAATGTATGCAGTTCACAAATGCCTCTCATCTGCTCTTGACTAACAGTATTAGAATGGTGAGGAACGGAGAGGGGGGACAAGCACCTCAGCATCGTAGTGAACGTAACATAATCCTGTGTGACCATGTGTTACAAAATTTGTAAAGCGTTATAAAATTATTGGTTACATCTGAAAATGTATTTTTGTTTTCGCATTTTGGCCAGCTATAGACAACAACTCAACTGTTTCCTTCATTGATATTTAACATTTTCACAGTATTCCTTTACTTGTTTTCAGTGCACTTACTTTCTTTCTTAACATCTTGTCTGTCTGCAGCTTGAGTTTTACCTGCAAACCCTGGTGTGCTCCAAGTTTCTTCTTAAGAGGATCACATTCCTGGTTATCATAACATGTGATCCCCACTATTTGCAGATCCCGTTTCACTTCAATGGACCAGGCCCCCTTCTTTATCTTACTGAGAAAGTAGGCAAAAATCTTGTTGATCAATCTCTCTGGCTCGTTCATTGTTCTCTTCATCCATTTGTACCGTCCATACCATCTCAACCTACTTTACTATTTGTTTCATTCACAGTTAGTTTTAGTCTATAAATTATATTTCTTAATTCATCCATTTTTTTGGAAATAAATAACAATGTCTTCTTTAAGTGACTTATTTAACCAACTTGTCAAACATTCAATCGCTAGATTGCCCAACAAACAAATAAATAGTCATAACATTTGTATAGCTAACTCTGGTGTAATGGACCAGTCTTTCACTCCTGTCAATTGACAGTTTCTTTCTATCTTATCAGTTTGTTGCTAGATAAAGAACTACTTAAGCAGCACTTAATGATATGTGCTGAACCCGTGTAATTTCTTTTAAACATTCCAATAAACTTTATTTTAATTCTGTAACATGCACTATGCAAGAAAAATGAATGACAGACCTTCATTAAAATCATATAATTACAGATTTTCCTATTGTGTTATATTCTATTGACTTTAGAGAAGACGTGAAGAATTGGGCTAAACCGCTACAGACCATTTGTAAACAATCACTTTGAAGTCCAGCTTTTACTAAAACTGCCTCAACGCTGAGGATGACAGTCAGAAACCTTTGTTGTAACAATGTGTTCTTAATTGTGCGACCATTCCTGATACTGTCTCTGTGCACCAATCAGTATACACCGTTAGTAAGATGAGATTACTGTTTTAAGTTCAAGTTTTATGAAAATCGGTTGAAGCGCTCAAAAACTATCGTGAGATGTACACCAATTATATATACAGATGGATAACTGGACAAATACCAAAAGGTTGATTTCAAAATTGGGAACTTGCTTTGCTTGTTCAAAAATATCCATGTTTGAGAAAAAATATAAGTATATCAATTTTTATAACAAAACAAGAATTGCCTCAAATTACTGTTCAGAATGTTCGCTGTATGTTATCTAAGATTGTTTGATTTTACTGCAATAAAAGTACAATGATATAGTTTGAAATTTTTTGTTTTTATCGTATGTTTGTCTACACTGCAATTGTTAATTTTATTTTAAAAGACATCAGTAATTAGGGTTTTATAATTTTTCTTATAATTGAAAAATCATCTAATGTTGAAATTTATGTAGCCCTAATAATATAGTGGGTGACTCATGATGCTCAGAGAGCTGACTAATTATTTTATTGGCAAACATTTGAGCATACAAAATGACAAGGCCTGTTTGAATTACAAATCAGAATGAACGGGAGATGAGATTGTACAGGGCATGGCAACCACAATATCTACGTACAAGTGAATTGAGCTTTATGTTAGTATCCTCATTTTGGACTCAGTGGTGGTAGTTTTAGCAAATTGTAATGAATTTTATCTTGAATCTTGTGTGGTTGGTAAATGTATAGGAGATATTTTTTACTGAAATTTAGTAAAATTGTTTAAACATTTTTTGGTTTCTTTTTAACCCTTTTCTTTTCTACTGGTACGCAACCATTCAAGTTAATTTAAATTTATGATGAATTTTTGTACTGAAGATTTTTCTAAATTAATCAGCAAGATTAATTTGGTTTGTTTCAGACAGGACAAAATGGGGTCAATGTTTCGGAGTGAAGAGATGGTGTTATGCCAGCTCTTCATACAGCCAGAAGCTGGGTATTCTTCAGTAGCTACATTAGGCGAAGCTGGCATAGCACAGTTTAGAGATGTAATTACTGTTTATACTGTTTTATAAACAAACAAATTACACAAGATTATTTTTCATTAATGTCCTTTATACTTTAATGTTCTACAGCTCTCTCAATGCCTTGTATTCCACAATGAGCCAGAGTCTACTAGGAAACTATACACTTTTCCATGTTTCTGAGTTGGATAAGCAGTTTCCTGAGTTCTGCAATTCAAAATATATAGTTGGAATTCCAATTTTCTCTTTGCAGTTTATAGTTTCTGGAAAGATGAATGAGCCTACCTATTTCCTTTTTTATCTATTAAGTAAGTCATAAGAATCGAGGTAACATCAGAAGTCTGCTATGAAATTCACTAATCTACAGCCAGTGGTAACTTATTAAAAATAATAAAATATAAATTATTAAAAACCTATAAAATATTAATTATTAATATAACTTATTAAAAATATAAAAATAACTGACCCAGAGTGTTTTATTAATTGTATGGTGCAGTGTGTAGATAACGCAGATTTTTAAAGTTCATTATGTAAAAACAAGTGAGTGGTAATTTTTAAACATATGGTTGACCTGTTAGTTGAGAAAGATTGATTTACAAGCTAAAATGAAATTCTTGTATTTACGTCTTCAGTTACTATATGTTCTCGTTATTTATAAAGTAACAAATTCTTTGCTATTGATGTATGATCTCTAAACATTACTACCATTATTATCAGGTTCCAACAAGCAGCCTGATTCATCATAGACATACCAGCTCAAATGATTTTTCTATGATTTAGCTACATAATAACTGGTGTTACGGATAGGATTACATGGTATAGTGTGTGTGTGTGTGTGTGTGTGTGTGTGTGTGTGTGTGTGTGTGTGTGTGTGTGTAACTTATGTAACAAGTATGGCCTACCGTAAACAATGTTGTTGCCCTTATTCACTTGTTTATAAAGATTATAACAGAAACACAATCAAAGTAGAATCTAGTCTGATAATTCAGTACCAGTATGTTTTCGATTTCTGTAAACTGTTGGTTGTCTATAAACTGTTGGTTGGTCTATAAACCTTGTGTCAAAATAAAACAGATATAACATTTATTGATTTAAATCAGTACTACATGGATGAGCACTGTACAGTATGCAAACTGAAGAATGAGTAATATATTTAAAGACTTTTAAGATACACAGCAATGATGCACACACACACACACACACACACACACACACACACACACACACACACACACACACACACACACACACACACATATTGTAACGTGTACTTCGATGTACTCTCTCGTATTATTATGGTACAAATCTAATAATCGTTCTTTCTAAATTATATTTTATTTAGACTCACTATTGGGATGGCCAATTTGTTACATCTAGACTCGAATCTATGGTTATTTATCTGAATTTGTGTCTTGTTTAACTCTGTTATTATTTGTATATATTTTTGTTAATACTAAATTAAGGATGAGTATCTGTTCAGGGGGATGTTTGTTGAGCGCCAATTTCCAATCACCGTTTGCAAATAAAATTTTATTGGTGAAATATCAATAATAAATTTTTGTTCAAATTTATGTAAATAGTATATGGTCTCTTTATTCTGTAATGAACTCTCTTTTATTCTTTTCTTTCAGCAATAGATATAACATGTGCTCATCACCACATTTTTAAAAGAAATCTGCTAAGATTTTCAATTGACGAGTATTGCCAACTTAATCTAATTACTGAGGTCAACTCACAGTATCAGATATTTTGTTCAGAATATCATACCCTTTTTGTTTTCATGAAATAAGAAACAAATAAACCTTTTTCTGAATTTTGTAAACTCAAATCCTTTATTTATTCTTTAATTTGTTCTAAATGTAAAACATAATTTTTAACAAAGTTTGGCCAGCTGTATTTTAATAAGCTCAGAGTGGCAGCAGTAACTCTTAGATCTCAGGCTTTTTAAAACATTTTATAATTTATTTTTAATAAATAAAATATAATTATAATGTTCAGTAGGTCCTTTTGACTACGATATAACCACAGTATTGACAGGGAAAGTACCAAAATACATATGGTGAGAAATAGTCACAATGTATCTTAAAAGGATTATATTAAAAGTGTAAAACAGTTCAGTGTATAGGTTAAGTTGTAAAAATGTTTTTTAGACTTAAATATCTTTAAATTATATTAGCACTATATATCACTGGTGGCTTATGCTTATGTCCATATTATTAATTATTATTGTTCTTAGTGAAAGTCAATTATGGTTTTTATAAAAAGTGTATTCAAAGTTTTTTGAAACCTTTAGATCAGGTTTAACAGGGAATATTTCAGATTAATTTTAGATCAAAATATACTTCTCTCCCTGTGTCCTGGTTTAATTCTTTAGAGTCTTGTAGCAATTCTTTCTATTTTCATTTTGATATATATAATTATTCAATTGTTTATATGGAGATGCACTGATATCACATATATTATAATTTACTTTTCACTATAAGTATTTAAATCAACCTTTTTGCATTCAGTTTTTTTAGAATAATAATCCTATTTTTCTTCCTCAACATATCAGTTGCTAAGGCCTCTCTTAGATATCTCCTTGGTTTCCAAGTAACATTTTTATATCACCCTGGTGACATCATAAGAATAATATAAACAAACTTTTACTATTTTATATGTCATTTTCTTTTAAAAGGATATACCTTTTTTATAAGAGCTCTTATCTTCTTTTTATTTGTTTCTTTGTTCTTCTGATAAAAAACTGATCATTTTGACATCACTCTTGACTATTTTCTGATCTATATTTCCTGAGTTAATGATTTACACTTTTTATTATTTTTGTTCCAAACTTATTTATTATTTCTTTTTTTGTACCTTTCACTTTCTTAAATTTATTTTATACATTTGGTAATCTTTTAACATAAACTGACATTGTTTCCTTATTATTTTAATAGAAATCTTATTCATATAATTTGACTGACTATGATTTTAGTACTTTCTTGTTAAGACTAACATTAGTGTTATTAACACTAGTGTACATAATATTAATAAATGTGACAAAAACTGATTACTAATAACTATTAGTAATATGTTGTAATTCCCCTTAACTGACTGTGTTTATAACTTTACAGTCTGCACACAAAAAAAAACAAATTTCATAAGTAAGTTCTTACTTTAATTATAATAAACATAACATACAATAAACAATTAAAATTAAACATATTCAATTAAGTCTTTCTTAAAATATTATGTCTCCTGGTACTTTTTAATAATATAATCATGGTATATTCATGTTACTAGGGCATGGTAAAAATATCATGTAACATAATGCCCCCCCCCCCCCAGAAAACAGGTTATTTTAGTAATCATTAAATTGCTTAAATAAGCTGACTGATTTCACCATTACTTTTCTCAATATCCATAATATATTTTTATTTTTTTTTCGGCTTGATTATATACTCGCTTTACTTTGTTCGTTTCAGTGTTGGATAATTCATAAGTATTATTATGGTTATCTTCTTCAGCCTTACCCCATTTCCATTTGTTCTTGGTTGAAAGTAGATTTTGAAATTTAGTGGTCAGCTCGGAATAATTTTGTTGGAACTGGCGATAATAATTACAAATACCTAGAAATGATTGAATTGTTTGATGTTTCTAGGTCTTGGAAAATTTTGTATAACTTCTACTTTCTCAGGCGACGGCGTGATCCCAGTTTCAGAGAGTATAAACCCAAGAAATTGTAATTCCTGAGTTATGAATTTAGATTTATTTAACTTCAGTGTAATATTATTTTGTTGGAGTTTCCTGAGTACTATTTCAATATGATCACAGTGTTCATCCCATGTTTTAGAGGTAATAAGAATATCATCTACATATACTGTTGCGAACTCTAACGCTTCTTTTCCTAGTATCTGGTCCATGCACTGGATAAAAATGGCGACAGAATTAACCAACCCGAAAGGTAAGCGTTTAAATTGGTAGTTTCTTCCCTCGAAGATGAAGGCAACATACTGGCGACTGTCAGGGTGTAACTCTATTTGCCAGTATCCGCAAACAGCATCCCAACTACTCATAAACTTACAACCATGGAATTTCTTCATAGTTTCTTCTATCTCTATTGGAGAGGTGCGATCCGTTATTATAATTTTATTTATTTCCCGCGCATCAAGGCACAACTGTACTTGTCCATCTTTTTTAGGAATCGCCACAACGGGACTGGTATATGGGGAACTACTTCGTTCTATAATATCTTCTTGAATCATCCTAGCTATTTCTTTTCTAACTGCCTCTTTTGACGATTGAGCAATAGGATACGATTTCTTATTGAAATTAACGGAGTCATGAAATTTTAATCGGCATACGAAATCCTTTGCTTTTCCAGGAGAATCGGAAAATACATTACGATAAGTTTTATATATTTCTATTAATTTTTTCTTCTGTTCCACACAGATTGCCTCGGTATACCCCTTTCCTTGAAATGACAATATTTCCTGCATTTTTTCCTGCCATAATGCTGATTCTGTTACGATCTCTTTATCTCCTATGGGTGTCCTTATTATTTCCCTAACGTGGTATGAGTTTCTATACTGAGGGGCTATTGAGCTTCCTATTATCTCAGCAGTCCATTCATAACCTTCTGAGCTCAGTGTTATTTTTCCACTGGCTAAATTAATAATCGCATAGTGACGCCTTAGCGTATCACAGCCTATCAACACCTTAAAAGGTAACCCTTGGGCCACCAGAAACACCATAGGAATTCCTACTCCCATACTCGTAACATTCAGACTTACTTGTTGTTTGATTGTCTTGTTTTGTTTGCCAGTCGCTCCTATAATAGCAATATTATTAATAGGCAATGTGGATATTTTTTCCGTACTCAACTCCTGTATTCTGTTCAGCTCTAATCTGTCTATTAAAGAAATGTTTGCTCCTGTATCTATCATAACTTCAGTTAGCACCCCATGTAATTCTACCTTGATGTATACTATGTCCTCATTCAGTTTATCTTCTTCCATGGTAATCTCTTCCAACAAATCTCTCTGTATATTTTTTAAATAAAAGTTTCTTATCACGGTTATTGGTTCTTTGTTGTTATTATTAGGGTTTATATCTCTCCTCAGTCCTGGGTCCGCTCGCAGTGATGGGCCGTCCAATGTTCTCACTGCGGCCTCTTGTTTTCCCTATTTACATCACTGTTGGTTTGTTGAACTTGTACATTGGTGTTTTGGTTTCCAGAGGGTGTCTCTCTTCTTCTATCCCAGCTTATGGATCTCTGATAGACTTCTCTATTATCATTCCATTGTCTCCCATTGTCATTATCTCTTCCATATCGTCGGTCATAATGTCTATCATTATTAAAATTCTGACGTCTTCCTTGAAATTGCCTGTTATTCGGATTTCTATTATATCCCTCCGTACGTACGTGGATTATTGGCTGTCGACTGTCGTGTGGTTGTTCATTGTTCCTATCATTCCAACCCTCTGTTCTTCTTCGACTCCTGTAATAATAATTTTCCCTCTCAAAACCTTCTAAGAGAGCCTCCATTTCTCCAATAGTTTTTATCTGTCCACACCGACGAACCCGTACAATGTCTTCTCCAAAGTGATATGACAATTTGGCTATGAGACACTCCTCAGGGATTTTTGGTTGTAAATGTCGAGCTACCCAGACTTCGCCCAAAAAGTAAGCATTCATTGTCTGTCCTCTTCTAGCATCATATCTGCCAGTGCTCAAATTGTCTCGTACTATATTTTGGATAGACTCAGACCAATACTTTATTTTAAAAATTTGTTTAAATTCATTATAATTGGTGATTTCATTTCTTACTGCCTTCCACCAGTTATCATTACTATTTTTAAAACTATCATCTAGGAGATTCTTTTTTATTGGCCACCGATTTTCTTTGGTTCTATCAAACCTTCTTCTAACTTCTCCAAAAATTCTAGAGGATTCTGACGATATTCTTTTAAGTTTATCACTTCTTTACTTTCTCCGATTAGTGTAGGTACATAGTTTATCAGTCTATGTTTTAGTACCTCTATTTCTTCCTTAAGATTTATTATGTCCTTCTGTTGAATTTCCTCTATCTTCTCCCTGTTGTTGGTAACTTGATTTTGTACCTGTATTATCTTGGTTTCTGCCTGATTGTATTGTTCCCCTACCTTATTTTGTAGTACATCTAATTGCTCCTGAGTATCTTTGTGAAGTATAACAATACTAGTTTTACTGTTATCTTCCACTTCAATTATTTTGTTTATCAACTCTTCGCGCAATTGACTTAAATTTTCCTCGGTTTTCTCAACCTTCTGGTTGGTTTCAGTAATTATATTCCTTATTTCCTCTTTATATTCTTCTAACTGCTGTTTCAATTCCTCTTTATTCTTCTCACTCTCTACCTTCAACAGTCCTTTTAATTCTTCATTACTTTGTCTAATATCCTCCTTCAGCTGTTGTTGTAATGTTTCGTTATTACTTTCAATTTTTTTATTTAATTCCTCATGATTTTCCCTAATTTGTTTCTTTAATTAGTTTGTTTTAACAAGGTTTCATTATCTACTCTCATTTGTTTAAATTCTACTTGGTTACTATCCATTTTCCTGTTAAGTGTTTCGATATTCTTTTCAATATCCTCCTTCATTTGTTTCTTTAAACTTTCATTATTACTGTCCATTTTCTTGTCCATTTTCTCCATATTTTGTTTCAGTGTTTCATTAGTACTGTCCATGTTTTCATTTATTTGTTTCTTTAATTCTTCACTATCTTGTTTCACTGTTTCTCTGTCCTCCTTTCTTCGTTCTTCCATTTTTTGAAACATTTCCATTAATCTCTCAACTCTCATTTCTTCTACAGTCTTATTTGGTTCCTTTTGTGTGTGTTTATCTGGTTGGTCCCCTTGGGCATCCCTTACCACCGTTTCCTTTTCTTCAGTCGCTGCTACTGGGGTATCCTTTACTATTACTTCCACTTCATCAACTGTTGTTGTTTCCTGGTCTTCTATATTTAACTCTATCTCTTCTTCTTCCATTCGTTTCCGTAACATCGCTCTTCTCCTTGACATCTCTGTTGTTAATCGTAGCCGCCACTAGAGTAGAAATCACTGTAAACTCACAATAAGAATACAAAGCTATTCTATTTCTAGCCTCACAAGTTGGGCGCCAATCTGTAACGTGTACTTCGATGTACTGTCTTGTATTATTATGGTACAAATCTAATAATCGTTCTTTCTAAATTATATTTTATTTAGACTCACTATTGGGATGGCCAATTTGTTACATCTAGACTTGAATCTATGGTTATTTATCTGAATTTGTGTCTTGTTTAACTCTGTTATTATTTGTATATATTTTTGTTAATATTAAGTTAAAGATGAGTATCTGTTCAGGGGGATGTTTGTTGAGCGCCAATTTGCAATCACCGTTTGCAAATAAAATTTTATTGGTGAAATATCAATAATAAATTTTTGTTCAAATTTATGTAAATAGTATATGGTCTCTTTATTCTGTAATGAACTCTCTTTTATTCTTTTCTTTCAGCAATAGATATGATAACTTGTGCTCATCACCACATTTTTAAAAGAAATCTGCTAAGATTTTCAATTGATGAGTATTGCCAACTTAATCTAATTACTGAGGTCAACTCACAGTATCAGATATTTTGTTCAGAATATCATACCCTTTTTGTTTTCATGAAATAAGAAACAAATAAACCTTTTTCTGAATTTTGTAAACTCAAATCCTTTATTTATTCTTTAATTTGTTCTAAATGTAAAACATAATTTTTAACAAAGTTTGGCCAGCTGTATTTTAATAAGCTCAGAGTGGCAGCAGTAACTCTTAGATCTCAGGCTTTTTAAAACATTTTATAATTTATTTTTAATAAATAAAATATAATTATAATGTTCAGTAGGTCCTTTTGACTACGATATAACCACAGTATTGACAGGGAAAGTACCAAAATACATATGATGAGAAATAGTCACGATGTATCTTAAAAGGATTATATTAAAAGTGTAAAACAGTTCAGTGTATAGGTTAAGTTATAAAAATGTTTTTTAGACTTAAATATCTTTAAATTATATTAGCACTATATATCACTGGTGGCTTATGCTTATGTCCATATTATTAATTATTATTGTTCTTAGTGAAAGTCAATTATGGTTTTTATAAAAAGTGTATTCAAAGTTTTTTGAAACCTTTAGATCAGGTTTAACAGGGAATATTTCAGATTAATTTTAGATCAAAATATACTTCTCTCCCTGTGTCCTGGTTTAATTCTTTAGAGTCTTGTAGCAATTCTTTCTATTTTCATTTTGATATATATAATTATTCAATTGTTTATATGGAGATGCACTGATATCACATATATTATAATTTACTTTTCACTATAAGTATTTAAATCAACCTTTTTGCATTCAGTTTTTTTAGAATAATAATCCTATTTTTCTTCCTCAACATATCAGTTGCTAAGGCCTCTCTTAGATATCTCCTTGGTTTCCAAGTAACATTTTGATATCACCCTCGTGACATCATAAGAATAATATAAACAAACTTTTACTATTTTATATGTCATTTTCTTTTAAAAGGATCTACCTTTTTTATAAGAGCTCTTATCTTCTTTTTATTTGTTTCTTTGTTCTTCTGATAAAAAACTGATCATTTTGACATCACTCTTGACTATTTTCTGATCTATATTTCCTGAGTTAATGATTTACACTTTTTATTATTTTTGTTCCAAACTTATTTATTATTTCTTTTTTTGTACCTTTCACTTTCTTAAATTTATTTTATACATTTGGTAATCTTTTAACATAAACTGACATTGTTTCCTTATTATTTTAATAGAAATCTTATTCATATAATTTGACTGACTATGATTTTAGTACTTTCTTGTTAAGACTAACATTAGTGTTATTAACACTAGTGTACATAATATTAATAAATGTGACAAAAACTGATTACTAATAACTATTAGTAATATGTTGTAATTCCCCTTAACTGACTGTGTTTATAACTTTACAGTCTGCACACAAAAAAAAACAAATTTCATAAGTAAGTTCTTACTTTAATTATAATAAACATAACATACAATAAACAATTAAAATTAAACATATTCAATTAAGTCTTTCTTAAAATATTATGTCTCCTGGTACTTTTTAATAATATAATCATGGTATATTCATGTTACTAGGGCATGGTAAAAATATCATGTAACATAATGCCCCCCCCCCCCCAGAAAACAGGTTATTTTAGTAATCATTAAATTGCTTAAATAAGCTGACTGATTTCACCATTACTTTTCTCAATATCCATAATATATTTTTATTTTTTTTTCGGCTTGATTATATACTCGCTTTACTTTGTTCGTTTCAGTGTTGGATAATTCATAAGTATTATTATGGTTATCTTCTTCAGCCTTACCCCATTTCCATTTGTTCTTGGTTGAAAGTAGATTTTGAAATTTAGTGGTCAGCTCGGAATAATTTTGTTGGAACTGGCGATAATAATTACAAATACCTAGAAATGATTGAATTGTTTGATGTTTCTAGGTCTTGGAAAATTTTGTATAACTTCTACTTTCTCAGGCGACGGCGTGATCCCAGTTTCAGAGAGTATAAACCCAAGAAATTGTAATTCCTGAGTTATGAATTTAGATTTATTTAACTTCAGTGTAATATTATTTTGTTGGAGTTTCCTGAGTACTATTTCAATACGATCACAGTGTTCATCCCATGTTTTAGAGGTAATAAGAATATCATCTACATATACTGTTGCGAACTCTAACGCTTCTTTTCCTAGTATCTGGTCCATGCACTGGATAAAAATGGCGACAGAATTAACCAACCCGAAAGGTAAGCGTTTAAATTGGTAGTTTCTTCCCTCGAAGATGAAGGCAACATACTGGCGACTGTCAGGGTGTAACTCTATTTGCCAGTATCCGCAAACAGCATCCCAACTACTCATAAACTTACAACCATGGAATTTCTTCATAGTTTCTTCTATCTCTATTGGAGAGGTGCGATCCGTTATTATAATTTTATTTATTTCCCGCGCATCAAGGCACAACTGTACTTGTCCATCTTTTTTAGGAATCGCCACAACGGGACTGGTATATGGGGAACTACTTCGTTCTATAATATCTTCTTGAATCATCCTAGCTATTTCTTTTCTAACTGCCTCTTTTGACGATTGAGCAATAGGATACGATTTCTTATTGAAATTAACGGAGTCATGAAATTTTAATCGGCATACGAAATCCTTTGCTTTTCCAGGAGAATCGGAAAATACATTACGATAAGTTTTATATATTTCTATTAATTTTTTCTTCTGTTCCACACAGATTGCCTCGGTATACCCCTTTCCTTGAAATGACAATATTTCCTGCATTTTTTCCTGCCATAATGCTGATTCTGTTACGATCTCTTTATCTCCTATGGGTGTCCTTATTATTTCCCTAACGTGGTATGAGTTTCTATACTGAGGGGCTATTGAGCTTCCTATTATCTCAGCAGTCCATTCATAACCTTCTGAGCTCAGTGTTATTTTTCCACTGGCTAAATTAATAATCGCATAGTGACGCCTTAGCGTATCACAGCCTATCAACACCTTAAAAGGTAACCCTTGGGCCACCAGAAACACCATAGGAATTCCTACTCCCATACTCGTAACATTCAGACTTACTTGTTGTTTGATTGTCTTGTTTTGTTTGCCAGTCGCTCCTATAATAGCAATATTATTAATAGGCAATGTGGATATTTTTTCCGTACTCAACTCCTGTATTCTGTTCAGCTCTAATCTGTCTATTAAAGAAATGTTTGCTCCTGTATCTATCATAACTTCAGTTAGCACCCCATGTAATTCTACCTTGATGTATACTATGTCCTCATTCAGTTTATCTTCTTCCATGGTAATCTCTTCCAACAAATCTCTCTGTATATTTTTTAAATAAAAGTTTCTTATCACGGTTATTGGTTCTTTGTTGTTATTATTAGGGTTTATATCTCTCCTCAGTCCTGGGTCCGCTCGCAGTGATGGGCCGTCCAATGTTCTCACTGCGGCCTCTTGTTTTCCCTATTTACATCACTGTTGGTTTGTTGAACTTGTACATTGGTGTTTTGGTTTCCAGAGGGTGTCTCTCTTCTTCTATCCCAGCTTATGGATCTCTGATAGACTTCTCTATTATCATTCCATTGTCTCCCATTGTCATTATCTCTTCCATATCGTCGGTCATAATGTCTATCATTATTAAAATTCTGACGTCTTCCTTGAAATTGCCTGTTATTCGGATTTCTATTATATCCCTCCGTACGTACGTGGATTATTGGCTGTCGACTGTCGTGTGGTTGTTCATTGTTCCTATCATTCCAACCCTCTGTTCTTCTTCGACTCCTGTAATAATAATTTTCCCTCTCAAAACCTTCTAAGAGAGCCTCCATTTCTCCAATAGTTTTTATCTGTCCACACCGACGAACCCGTACAATGTCTTCTCCAAAGTGATATGACAATTTGGCTATGAGACACTCCTCAGGGATTTTTGGTTGTAAATGTCGAGCTACCCAGACTTCGCCCAAAAAGTAAGCATTCATTGTCTGTCCTCTTCTAGCATCATATCTGCCAGTGCTCAAATTGTCTCGTACTATATTTTGGATAGACTCAGACCAATACTTTATTTTAAAAATTTGTTTAAATTCATTATAATTGGTGATTTCATTTCTTACTGCCTTCCACCAGTTATCATTACTATTTTTAAAACTATCATCTAGGAGATTCTTTTTTATTGGCCACCGATTTTCTTTGGTTCTATCAAACCTTCTTCTAACTTCTCCAAAAATTCTAGAGGATTCTGACGATATTCTTTTAAGTTTATCACTTCTTTACTTTCTCCGATTAGTGTAGGTACATAGTTTATCAGTCTATGTTTTAGTACCTCTATTTCTTCCTTAAGATTTATTATGTCCTTCTGTTGAATTTCCTCTATCTTCTCCCTGTTGTTGGTAACTTGATTTTGTACCTGTATTATCTTGGTTTCTGCCTGATTGTATTGTTCCCCTACCTTATTTTGTAGTACATCTAATTGCTCCTGAGTATCTTTGTGAAGTATAACAATACTAGTTTTACTGTTATCTTCCACTTCAATTATTTTGTTTATCAACTCTTCGCGCAATTGACTTAAATTTTCCTCGGTTTTCTCAACCTTCTGGTTGGTTTCAGTAATTATATTCCTTATTTCCTCTTTATATTCTTCTAACTGCTGTTTCAATTCCTCTTTATTCTTCTCACTCTCTACCTTCAACAGTCCTTTTAATTCTTCATTACTTTGTCTAATATCCTCCTTCAGCTGTTGTTGTAATGTTTCGTTATTACTTTCAATTTTTTTATTTAATTCCTCATGATTTTCCCTAATTTGTTTCTTTAATTAGTTTGTTTTAACAAGGTTTCATTATCTACTCTCATTTGTTTAAATTCTACTTGGTTACTATCCATTTTCCTGTTAAGTGTTTCGATATTCTTTTCAATATCCTCCTTCATTTGTTTCTTTAAACTTTCATTATTACTGTCCATTTTCTTGTCCATTTTCTCCATATTTTGTTTCAGTGTTTCATTAGTACTGTCCATGTTTTCATTTATTTGTTTCTTTAATTCTTCACTATCTTGTTTCACTGTTTCTCTGTCCTCCTTTCTTCGTTCTTCCATTTTTTGAAACATTTCCATTAATCTCTCAACTCTCATTTCTTCTACAGTCTTATTTGGTTCCTTTTGTGTGTGTTTATCTGGTTGGTCCCCTTGGGCATCCCTTACCACCGTTTCCTTTTCTTCAGTCGCTGCTACTGGGGTATCCTTTACTATTACTTCCACTTCATCAACTGTTGTTGTTTCCTGGTCTTCTATATTTAACTCTATCTCTTCTTCTTCCATTCGTTTCCGTAACATCGCTCTTCTCCTTGACATCTCTGTTGTTAATCGTAGCCGCCACTAGAGTAGAAATCACTGTAAACTCACAATAAGAATACAAAGCTATTCTATTTCTAGCCTCACAAGTTGGGCGCCAATCTGTAACGTGTACTTCGATGTACTGTCTTGTATTATTATGGTACAAATCTAATAATCGTTCTTTCTAAATTATATTTTATTTAGACTCACTATTGGGATGGCCAATTTGTTACATCTAGACTTGAATCTATGGTTATTTATCTGAATTTGTGTCTTGTTTAACTCTGTTATTATTTGTATATATTTTTGTTAATATTAAGTTAAAGATGAGTATCTGTTCAGGGGGATGTTTGTTGAGCGCCAATTTGCAATCACCGTTTGCAAATAAAATTTTATTGGTGAAATATCAATAATAAATTTTTGTTCAAATTTATGTAAATAGTATATGGTCTCTTTATTCTGTAATGAACTCTCTTTTATTCTTTTCTTTCAGCAATAGATATGATAACTTGTGCTCATCACCACATTTTTAAAAGAAATCTGCTAAGATTTTCAATTGATGAGTATTGCCAACTTAATCTAATTACTGAGGTCAACTCACAGTATCAGATATTTTGTTCAGAATATCATACCCTTTTTGTTTTCATGAAATAAGAAACAAATAAACCTTTTTCTGAATTTTGTAAACTCAAATCCTTTATTTATTCTTTAATTTGTTCTAAATGTAAAACATAATTTTTAACAAAGTTTGGCCAGCTGTATTTTAATAAGCTCAGAGTGGCAGCAGTAACTCTTAGATCTCAGGCTTTTTAAAACATTTTATAATTTATTTTTAATAAATAAAATATAATTATAATGTTCAGTAGGTCCTTTTGACTACGATATAACCACAGTATTGACAGGGAAAGTACCAAAATACATATGATGAGAAATAGTCACGATGTATCTTAAAAGGATTATATTAAAAGTGTAAAACAGTTCAGTGTATAGGTTAAGTTATAAAAATGTTTTTTAGACTTAAATATCTTTAAATTATATTAGCACTATATATCACTGGTGGCTTATGCTTATGTCCATATTATTAATTATTATTGTTCTTAGTGAAAGTCAATTATGGTTTTTATAAAAAGTGTATTCAAAGTTTTTTGAAACCTTTAGATCAGGTTTAACAGGGAATATTTCAGATTAATTTTAGATCAAAATATACTTCTCTCCCTGTGTCCTGGTTTAATTCTTTAGAGTCTTGTAGCAATTCTTTCTTCTATTTTCATTTTGATATATATAATTACTCAATTGTTTATATGGAGATGCACTGATATCACATATATTATAATTTACTTTTCACTAGAAGTATTTAAATCAACCTTTTTGCATTCAGTTTTTTTAGAATAATAATCCTATTTTTCTTCCTCAACATATCAGTTGCTAAGGCCTCTCTTAGATATCTCCTTGGTTTCCAAGTAACATTTTGATATCACCCTCGTGACATCATAAGAATAATATAAACAAACTTTTACTATTTTATATGTCATTTTCTTTTAAAAGGATCTACCTTTTTTATAAGAGCTCTTATCTTCTTTTTATTTGTTTCTTTGTTCTTCTGATAAAAAACTGATCATTTTGACATCACTCTTGACTATTTTCTGATCTATATTTCCTGAGTTAATGATTTACACTTTTTATTATTTTTGTTCCAAACTTATTTATTATTTCTTTTTTTGTACCTTTCACTTTCTTAAATTTATTTTATACATTTGGTAATCTTTTAACATAAACTGACATTGTTTCCTTATTATTTTAATAGAAATCTTATTCATATAATTTGACTGACTATGATTTTAGTACTTTCTTGTTAAGACTAACATTAGTGTTATTAACACTAGTGTACATAATATTAATAAATGTGACAAAAACTGATTACTAATAACTATTAGTAATATGTTGTAATTCCCCTTAACTGACTGTGTTTATAACTTTACAGTCTGCACACAAAAAAAAACAAATTTCATAAGTAAGTTCTTACTTTAATTATAATAAACATAACATACAATAAACAATTAAAATTAAACATATTCAATTAAGCCTTTCTTAAAATATTATGTCTCCTGGTACTTTTTAATAATATAATCATGGTATATTCATGTTACTAGGGCATGGTAAAAATATCATGTAACATAATTCCCCCCCCCCCAGAAAACAGGTTATTATAGTAATCATTAAATTGCTTAAATAAGCTGATTGATTTCACCATTACTTTTCTCAATATCCATAATATTTTTTTATTTTTTTTTTCAGCTTGATTATATACTCCCTTTACTTTGTTCGTTTCAGTGTTGGATAATTCATAAGTATTATTATGGTTATCTTCTTCAGCCTTACCCCATTTCCATTTGTTCTTGGTTGAAAGTAGATTTTGAAATTTAGTGGTCAGCTCGGAATAATTTTGTTGGAACTGGCGATAATAATTACAAATACCTAGAAATGATTGTAATTGTTTGATGTTTCTAGGTCTTGGAAAATTTTGTATAACTTCTACTTTCTCAGGTGACGGCGTGATCCCAGTTTCAGAGAATATAAACCCAAGAAATTGTAATTCCTGAGTTATGAATTTAGATTTATTTAACTTCAGTGTAATATTATTTTGTTGGAGTTTCCTGAGTACTATTTCAATACGATCACAGTGTTCATCCCATGTTTTAGAGGTAATAAGAATATCATCTACATGTACTGTTGCAAACTCTAACGCGTCTTTTCCTAGTATCTGGTCCATGCACTGGATAAAAATGGCGACAGAATTAACCAACCCGAAAGGTAAGCGTTTAAATTGGTAGTTTCTTCCCTCGAAGATGAAGGCAACATACTGGCGACTGTCAGGGTGTAACTCTATTTGCCAGTATCCGCAAACAGCATCCCAACTACTCATAAACTTACAACCATGGAATTTCTTCATAGTTTCTTCTATCTCTATTGGAGAGGTGCGATCCGTTATTATAATTTTATTTATTTCCCGCGCATCAAGGCACAATCGTACTTGTCCATCTTTTTTAGGAATCGCCACAAAGGGACTGGTATATGGGGAACTACTTCGTTCTATAATATCTTCTTGAATCATCCTAGCTATTTCTTTTCTAATTGCCTCTTTTGACGATTGAGCAATAGGATACGATTTCTTATTGAAATTAACGGAGTCATGAAATTTTAATCGGCATACGAAATCCTTCGTTTTCCAGGAGAATCGGAAAATACATTACTATAAGTTTTATATATTTCTATTAATTTTTTCTTCTGTTCCACACAGATTGCCTCGGTATACCCCTTTCCTTGAAATGACAATATTTCCTGCATTTTTTCCTGCCATAATGCTGATTCTGTTACGATCTCTTTATCTCCTATGGGTGTCCTTATTATTTCCCTAACGTGGTATGAGTTTCTATACTGAGGGGCTATTGAGCTTCCTATTATCTCAGCAGTCCATTCATAACCTTCTGAGCTCGTGTTATTTTTCCACTGGCTAAATTAATAATCGCATAGTGACGCCTTAGCGTATCACAGCCTATCAACACCTTAAAAGGTAACCCTTGGGCCACCAGAAACACCATAGGAATTCCTACTCCCATACTCGTAACATTCAGACTTACTTGTTGTTTGATTGTCTTGTTTTGTTTGCCAGTCGCTCCTATAATAGCAATATTATTAATAGGCAATGTGGATATTTTTTCCGTACTCAACTCCTGTATTCTGTTCAGCTCTAATCTGTCTATTAAAGAAATGTTTGCTCCTGTATCTATCATAACTTCAGTTAGCACCCCATGAAAACCTACCTTGATGTATACTATGTCCTCATTCAGTTTATCTTCTTCCATGGTAATCTCTTCCAACAAATCTCTCTGTATATTTTTTAAATAAAAGTTTCTTTTCACGGTTCTTGGTTCTTTGTTATTATTATTAGGGTTTATATCTCTCCTCAGTCCTGGGTCCGCTCGCAGTGATGGGCCGTCCAATGTTCTCACTGCAGCCACTTGTTTTCCCTATTTACATCACTGTTGGTTTGTTGGACTTGTACATTGGTGTTTTGGTTTCCAGAGGGTGTCTCTCTTCTTCTATCCCAGCTTATGGATCTCTGATAGACTTCTCTATTATCATTCCATTGTCTCCCATTGTCATTATCTCTTCCATATCGTCGGTCATAATGTCTATCATTATTAAAATTCTGACGTCTTCCTTGAAATTGCCTGTTATTCGGATTTCTATTATATCCCTCCGTACGTACGTGGATTATTGGCTGTCGACTGTCGTGTGGTTGTTCATTGTTCCTATCATTCCAACCCTCTGTTCTTCTTCGACTCCTGTAATAATAATTTTCCCTCTCAAAACCTTCTAAGAGAGCCTCCATTTCTCCAATAGTTTTTATCTGTCCACACCGACGAGCCCGTACAATGTCTTCTCCAAAGTGATATGACAATTTGGCTATGAGACACTCCTCAGGGATTTTTGGTTGTAAATGTCGAGCTACCCAGACTTCGCCCAAAAAGTAAGCATTCATTGTCTGTCCTCTTCTAGCATCATATCTGCCAGTGCTCAAATTGTCTCGTACTATATTTTGGATAGACTCAGACCAATACTTTATTTTAAAAATTTGTTTAAATTCATTATAATTGGTGATTTCATTTCTTACTGCCTTCCACCAGTTATCATTACTATTTTTAAAACTATCATCTAGGAGATTCTTTTTTATTGGCCACCGATTTTCTTTGGTTCTATCAAACCTTCTTCTAACTTCTCCAAAAATTCTAGAGGATTCTGACGATATTCTTTTAAGTTTATCACTTCTTTACTTTCTCCGATTAGTGTAGGTACATAGTTTATCAGTCTATGTTTTAGTACCTCTATTTCTTCCTTAAGATTTATTATGTCCTTCTGTTGAATTTCCTCTATCTTCTCCCTGTTGTTGGTAACTTGATTTTGTACCTGTATTATCTTGGTTTCTGCCTGATTGTATTGTTCCCCTACCTTATTTTGTAGTACATCTAATTGCTCCTGAGTATCTTTGTGAAGTATAACAATACTAGTTTTACTGTTATCTTCCACTTCAATTATTTTGTTTATCAACTCTTCGTGCAATTGACTTAAATTTTCCTCGGTTTTCTCAACCTTCTGGTTGGTTTCAGTAATTATATTCCTTATTTCCTCTTTATATTCTTCTAACTGCTGTTTCAATTCCTCTTTATTCTTCTCACTCTCTTCCTTCAACAGTCCTTTTAATTCTTCATTACTTTGTCTAATATCCTCCTTCAGCTGTTGTTGTAATGTTTCGTTATTACTTTCAATTTTTTTATTTAATTCCTCATGATTTTCCCTAATTTGTTTCTTTAATTAGTTTGTTTTAATAAGGTTTCATTATCTACTCTCATTTGTTTAAATTCTACTTGGTTACTATCCATTTTCCTGTTAAGTGTTTCGATATTCTTTTCAATATCCTCCTTCATTTGTTTCTTTAAACTTTCATTATTACTGTCCATTTTCTTGTCCATTTTCTCCATATTTTGTTTCAGTGTTTCATTATTACTGTCCATTTTTTCATTTATTTGTTTCTTTAATTCTTCACTATCTTGTTTCACTGTTTCTCTGTCCTTCTTTCTTCGTTCTTCCATTTTTTGAAACATTTCCATTAATCTCTCAACTCTCATTTCTTCTACAGTCTTATTTGGTTTCTTTTGTGTGGGTTTATCTGGTTGGTCCCCTTGGGCATCCCTTACCACCGTTTCCTTTTTTTCAGTCGCTGCTACTGGGGTATATTTACACTTCTTCAACTGTGTTGTTTCCTGGTCTTCTATATTTAACTCTATCTCTTCTTCTTCCATTCGTTTCCGTGACGCCGCTCTTCTCCTTGACATCTCTGTTGTTAATCGTAGCCGCCACTAGAGTAGAAATCACTGTAAACTCACAATAAGAATACAAAGCTATTCTATTTCTAGCCTCACTAGTTGGGCGCCAATCTGTAACGTGTACTTTCTATGTACTCTCTTGTATTATTATGGTACAAATCTAATAATCGTTCTTTCTAAATTATATTTTATTTAGACTCACTATTGGGATGGCCAATTTGTTACATCTAGACTCGAATCTATGGTTATTTATCTGAATTTGTGTCTTGTTTAACTCTGTTATCATTGTTACTCACCCACGCCTTGCGGGTTTCTCGTTCTTTCAGCCCCAACGTTGCCGGCGTCAATTTGTTACTCAACTCGTACGTGCGGTTTAAGCCACACTGTTGAGTTGTCAATTTACTATATTTCTCTCGTATGTATCTCTCTTTGATTATGTTAATATAATTCAATTTCTTAGATATCTGGGGTTGTGGGATATAGTAATCTCGTTAATTATGATTATCTTATCTCTCTATTTAAGATACCAGTGTTAGTGTGAATGTAACTTAAATAATTGGTGTTTTATTCTAAAATTCCGCTCAGCCCTAGTCTACCTTGCAGAGAATTATTGAAATATCGTGTTTAATTCTATTCTCTTTGGTGTCAGAGAATTCCGCAACAAGCGCTGCAGTTCCGGAACAAACGAAATTTATAGGTTAATTCACCGTGTACGGTAACTAGTTATTATACACTTAGTCTGTTAATTCTTATTCCCAACTCATTAAATAATACCCAAATAATAAGATCCTGAAATTATACAATGTTTCTTTATTAATTCATCTTGTTACCATTCAATAAGATTGGTTTTAACTGACATACGAAAGGCTATATGTTACATTAATCGATTATTGTTCGGTCCAATATTTTATTTTAGATTCAGTTATATATTTTGTTTTTTATAATTAATTTAGTTCAGGGTGTGAAGGTTCTTGTAACTGCGGGGAAGATTAAAAATACGTAGATAAGAATGCAAGATATTACAAATTTAAAGTGTTGTGTTGTTTAATATTATTTATTAAATTGTAAATTACCAGACTTAGAACGAAGCAGCTCTGGAAGGCAGTTGGTTTTTAACCTCGTGTCGATCAGAATGGAGATGATTTTCTTTATTCTTTTCTTTAAGTTCAATAAAGTGGAATCCTTAGTTCTGGTTAACTCGGAAATACTGCTCCCTTGGTTTATTGGTGTCCAAACTTGTGATTGTGTTCTTCGGTAAACTCTGGATCCAAATACGTTTTTTCTATCGTATGAAGTAAATTGTGATGTCCAAGGTGGTTGAATGGTTATAAATTTCCGTTGGTTTATAGTATTAACTCTTTACACAGTTAATTCATTATACGTCATAGTATTTTATTAACTTTTCATTAATTCTTCTTCTGATATTGGACAATCCAAGTCATTCCTTGTGGAATTCAATTACTTATTATTATGAGACGATACCATTATACAATTTGGTTAAATGTTGCTGGTATAATTAAGACAAATAATTATTAATAGATTGTGATTTGTAACTGTATCGAAATAATTTAGAATAGGTGAATTATATTAACCATTTCTGTGGGTTTTAATCTCATCACGTTCAGATCATAAATTGCAATAATACCCATCACAAATTATCTTAATTTTTGTTGTCTCTAGCAACAAATTTATTTTTATTCTTTTTCAATGTTTTTTATATAGTGATAATTTCATATATTATTCTTCCATTCCTTATTAATCTTCCATTATATCGGAATATAACTTTATTTATAGCTTGTCTACTAATTTCTACATATATTCTGCTGGTTTTCCAATCTTAGTCTGTTTCTTTTCATAATTATTATTTTTCCAATATCAAATGTTATCAATCGATATCATTACACTATGGCATTATCATACTTCGTTTATATTGAGTTGGTTTATTATTTATTATTAATTATCAAATGTTTTTTCTAACTCCTTGAACTGTATTCATTAATTATTATTAACTTCTTTACCTAACCTTTATGTTTTGAGTTGTTATATAGTGTTATTGGCTGTTAGGCCTTTTATTATATATGGACCTACCGTTGATTATAACTGGTTAACAACTATAGCCTTTTTACATAAGTTTATAAATATAATCAAACCCTAACTATTTACATTTACACAAATAATTATTCTTTTTATAACTAACAACAACTTTATCTTGATCTATGGATCACATATAAGAAAATTGAGATCAATTAACACTAATTAACTGCTTCCCTCCACCTTTCTACAACAGTAATCAAATAATACATTTTGCTTCATTACTTGCTATTACATCAACAAGTAAGTTGCATAATCTAACACAAACTTTAACATAACATTCATGGTAACAAAATAACATCATTCAATTCAGAATCATTACTTTCGATTAAATAGTAATGTAAATTATTGACTCATTTTTATCTAATTTCACTGTCATTTACTTTAACATTTTCGATATTGGTTTCTTTTTTACAATTCTTATCAGTATATTTGATTTATTTACTTTTCACTGAACATTGATTTCTTACTATTGTGTATTTTACAGGTTTGTTTTTTATTGGTATCCCTACCTTGCATCCTTATTCATTTTTTCACAATTATAAATGTATTTATTTGACCTTTGTATTATTATGGGAGTTAAATATTTATTTACTTATTATATTTCTAATATTTCTATTTATGTAATGTTGAGGACCGCATTTCTGTTGTGTTACATTATTTGTATATATTTTTGTTAATATTAAATTAAGGATGAGTATCTGTTCAGGGAGATGTTTGTTGAGCGCCAATTTGCAATCGCCATTTGCAAATAAAATTTTATTGGTGAAATATCAATAATAAATTTTTGTTCAAATTTATGTAAATATTATATGGTCTCTTTATTCTGTAATGAACTCTCTTTTATTCTTTTCTTTCAGCAATAGATATGATAACTTGTGCTCATCACCACATTTTTAAAAGAAATCTGCTAAGATTTTCAATTGATGAGTGTTGCCAACTTAATCTAATTACTGAGGTCAACTCACAGTATCAGATATTTTGTTCAGAATATCATACCCTTTTTGTTTTCATGAAATAAGAAACAAATAAACCTTTTTCTGAATTTTGTAAACTCAAATCCTTTATTTATTCTTTAATTTGTTCTAAATGTAAAACATAATTTTTAACAAAGTTTGGCCAGCTGTATTTTAATAAGCTCAGAGTGGCAGCAGTAACTCTTAGATCTCAGGCTTTTTGAAACATTTTATAATTTATTTTTAATAAATAAAATATAATTATAATGTTCAGTAGGTCCTTTCGACTACGATATAACCACAGTATTGACAGGGAAAGTACCAAACTACATATGATGAGAAATAGTCACAATGTATCTTAAAAGGATTATATTAAAAGTGTAAAACAGTTCAGTGTATAGGTTAAGTTATAAAAATGTTTTTTAGACTTAAATATCTTTAAATTATATTAGCACTATATAACACTGGTGGCTTATGCTTATGTCCATATTATTAATTATTATTGTTCTTAGTGAAAGTAAATTATGGTTTTTATAAAAAGTGTATTCAAAGTTTTTTGAAACCTTTAGATCAGGTTTAACAGGGAATATTTCAGATTAATTTTAGATCAAAATATACTTCTCTCCCTGTGTCCTGGTTTAATTCTTTAGAGTCTTGTAGCAATTCTTTCTTCTATTTTCATTTTGATATATATAATTACTCAATTGTTTATATGGAGATGCACTGATATCACATATATTATAATTTACTTTTCACTAGAAGTATTTAAATCAACCTTTTTGCATTCAGTTTTTTTAGAATAATAATCCTATTTTTCTTCCTCAACATATCAGTTGCTAAGGCCTCTCTTAGATATCTCCTTGGTTTCCAAGTAACATTTTGATATCACCCTCGTGACATCATAAGAATAATATAAACAAACTTTTACTATTTTATATGTCATTTTCTTTTAAAAGGATCTACCTTTTTTATAAGAGCTCTTATCTTCTTTTTATTTGTTTCTTTGTTCTTCTGATAAAAAACTGATCATTTTGACATCACTCTTGACTATTTTCTGATCTATATTTCCTGAGTTAACGATTTACACTTTTTATTATTTTCGTTCCAAACTTATTTATTATATCTTTTTTTGTACCTTTCACTTTCTTAAATTTATTTTATACATTTGGTAATCTTTTAACATAAACTGACATTGTTTCCTTATTATTTTAATAGAAATCTTATTCATATAATTTGACTGACTATGATTTTGGTACTTTCTTGTTAAGACTAACATTAGTGTTATTAACACTAGTATACATAATATTAATAAATGTGACAAAAACTGATTACTAATAACTATTAGTAATATGTTGTAATTCCCCTTAACTGACTGTGTTTATAAATTTACAGTCTGCACACAAAAAAAAAACAAATTTCATAAGTAAGTTCTTACTTTAATTATAATAAACATATCATACAATAAACAATTAAAATTAAACATATTCAATTAAATAATTGATACTGGAGGCCTTTACTTGATGAAAATCCATTATAATTTTAAAGAATTAAAGAAAACTAAAAACTTGTTTTCGTGATTTTCACTCGTGAAACTTTACGAGTGAAAATCACGAAAACAAGTTTTTAGTTTTCTTTAATTCTTTAAAATATTTTAATTAAGTCTTTCTTAAAATATTCTGTCTCCTGGTACTTTTTAATAATATAATCATGGTATATTTATGTTACTAGGGCATGGTAAAAATATCATGTAACAATATATATATATATATACATTTAGTCCACAATAATAGTGTCCCATTCAGGGTTTACTCTCAGTTGAAAGCAATTAATGTATCTACTTAATGCTATATTTTATGTACTTTTCCCAGTTGAATGCTGAAGTGAACCCACTCCAACGCAAGTTTGTTTCTGAAGTGAGACGGTGTGATGAAATGGAGCGTAAGCTGCGCTACATCGAAGGTGAATTGGTAAAGGACAAAGTGCGTATACCTGAATCCTCTGCAAACCCGCTTGCACCTAATCCAAGGGAGATGATCGATCTTGAGGTTTTTATACTTTTACGTACTTAAAAATTTAATTTAGTTGATCAGATTATAGTTTTCATGAATATATAGAATATATATATATATATTGTAACATAACGCGGGTATCTCGAAAGTCTCTTTTTATTTGTTACGCTTTCCTAATTAAGCCCCACGTTAGTACATCAATTCTGTAACGTAACGACTGTTATCAAAGGTTTCCGCCTCTTCAAGAGTGTATTGCAATTACGGGTTTATAGTTAATTCAGCCCCACTATTGTAAGCGCCTATTTGGTAACGTATTCACTATGAGGTATAGTAGAGTTATATTATATGCCCCACGTTATCTGCGTCATTTTTATAACGTCTCGCTTATAATGTGTGCGTAACGTCCGTCTTTTTACAGTCTCGGATCGGTCAGAACACCTCTTAGCAATCGCCACTTATGAATTATAAATACTGAGATTTAAATAAATTTGATGGTAATGTTACCCAAACGAAGCAGAAATCGAGTGTGTGTGATTTGGGTCAAGATTAAGGAAGTTGTTTAGCCTTATTTGGAAGAGAGAGCGAGTACTGTTGGTTTACCCTCGGAGTAAACGATTTCTTAAATTTTTTTTAAATATTTGCCGTGAATGGGCTCAGCTGATTTTGACAGTAGTCTCCAAATATAGGTTAACCAAACGACACTGTTCCTTAATACTACCTGATGGATAGTCCTCTTCTTATTTTACTGAAATCTACCACAACTACCCGCTACAATAAAGGAAACACATTTTATTATTCAATATAATTTCTTAATATTATTTATTTATAATATTATTGATTTTTCTCTTCCGCCAACTTACAAATATTACAATCGATCCTTTCAATAACTAATTCATGATATCGACTTCATTGGGTAAACATGGAATTATCATAAAATCTGGTTTTTACTGATTTTACAATTTTATCTTTTATTTAAACATCAATCAACATATAATTCTTTTATTTATTTCCCCAGGGTTAAGGGTAAGTTCTTTGTGTTATGAGATGGTCAGAAATGGATAATTATATACTACGCTTTACAAAATAAAACAATAAACTTCAAAAATTTGTTTATTCTTTTAGTACGTAGTTCCGGATTTGTCCGTAAGAGAGCAGATTATGTTTTATTAAACATGTGATTACACTTTAAAAGTTTCTGTACTGCACGACAATTTGATGAGGTTTTCTTGGTTAAATATTAAAAGAAATGTTTATATTACCTCTTTCCTCGAAGTTCTTACTTGTGTGAAGTGGTTTCTCGGGTGGTGTTCTTAGTTGTTTTGTAATTTCATGACCGTCTGTCAGATACCATCTCGTCAAAAACTCGAAACGCGGCTTGGCTAGGCCTGATCTTCAAAATGGTTTTTCACTTTTGTTATGGGGTAAAGCCAGTTACATTTGATATTTAAGGTAGTGGTACATAATGTTTATACTGTTAAATAAATTTTGTGATAATTTTGTACTGTTCAAAAGATTTCTAAAGGTTTTTTAATACAATTTTTGTCTCATAACGTTTTCCAACCGAACAGTTTTCAATCTCAAATTCGATTAAACAATATATTGTTATTTCGTTACTGTTAGTAACCCATAATTTTTATATCATTTTTTATTGGTGCTGCTATTTACTTTTTAGTATATAGGCCATTTTTAATTATTATAAATTTATTTTTTATTTACAGAAAAATAATTCTTTTTAATTTTGGTTTCTTTCCCAATTTGGTTTACATAATAGTTTTTTGTTTATTTTCTTATAACTTTAGATATAAGTTTTTAACATTATTATTAACTTTAAATGAATTTATATATTATTTATTAATCTCTTATAGTATTCTTACACTGCACTATTTTCTTCTGCCATTTTCCTCATACAGTATTATTTTATTTTTTATTATCATCTGATATTTAAATCTTTTATTTTTTAAAAAACCCTGGGTTATCTTATATAATAACACAATTATTTTATTAAATATAAAATTAACATAGGTACTAAATTTTGTTGCCTACACAATATAAATCCTACAATCTAAACAAAATACATAATTAGTTAGTAGCATCACAGTCTACTATTATAATCTATAATTCCCACATCTACAGCACAAGTCTGTAAGAAGTTCCCTTCACATTCACTTATTTCTGCAATGGGTACACTATAACTCACTTGTCACTGTATATCACTTCAATATCGTTTATAATGTTTAGTGATATAACTTAGTTTATAGCTAGTTATAGTTTACCCATTTCTGACCTTTATGGTAGTATAAGAGTTATCATTTCTTGGATTTCGTTGTCCATGACATGTCCGTTACTTAACTAAATATCACTATAATATTGACGACTCGGAACACTAAGTTTTTTATAAGTAAAAACGTAAAGTTTTACCTTACAGCCTAAACCGGCTTTCACCTATAGAAGGCTTCATCAGAGGCTGTCGTTAGTTAGTACTTCTGGCGTACTAACGACAGCCTCTGATGAAGCCTGCTATAGGTGAAAGCCGGTTTAGGCTGTAAGGTAAAACTTTACGTTTTTACTTATAAAAAACTTAGTGTTCCGAGTCGTCAATATTATAGTGATATTTAGTTATCATTTATTGGGATTGGGTTATGTAACGTTACATAAAGCCCCCCCACTAGAACAAATTTATTTTTGTTTTACTTGTTTACTAAAATAAATTGTTAATTGTTTGAATTTTCATAATATTCCTGGTTTTATTCTTCATAATATCTTCCTTTATTTCAAACTGGTTATACACTGACTGGTAATTCAGACTGGTGGTAATTGCTGTTTTCTTACTCAACTCTCTCTCTCTTGGAGGCAAATTCATTATTGATTTATTTCTCTGGGTAGTGGTACTTCCACATTTTATTTGATAAGGACTGGTCACACTAATCATATTAAACTTGTTTTAACACTCATTTCTATTTACTTCTATAAATTAGCTTTATCAATTAAGCTTTTGTCTGCTGTCTTCCTTCTATTTTCTTCATCTATAATTCTGGAATCTAATATCAATCTATACAGCAATTTTATAATTATTATCCCTTAAATATTCAATTTCCCTAACATTTTTCCCCATACTGTGCGGTGGTACCAGTCGGGTGGCCACTTTTAGGTCCATAACTCCGCTGTCCATTCTTACACCTTCTGTGACCATGGGAACATCATCCCTGCTCAGGAAAATTATTGCCGGAACATTTCTACGGTCAATACATACAAAATAAAAAAATTATAAGTAGTCAATTAGCGACTAATACTAAACACCTTTGGGATTCTTCATACTGTAGCTGTTTGCATTTATTTATATATTTCTTCTTCTTCTTGATTCCTTCTTCTTTTCCATTAACTAATAGCATATAACATTATTGATAGGCATTATTTTAAAATCCTTTTAACTTTCCTTCTAGTGACATATTTCTCCGTATCATTTCTTCTTATATAATCTTGAATTCCGAGAAATTCTAATTATTGTTGTATTAATTATCATCCTCCTTCAGTTTCATTGGAGTCATTAAATTATTCTTTATTCTTCTTATCTGACTTTCTTAACTGAGCACATTACCATCAATTGTTTTTATTTATTTATTTATTCTTCTGTTTGTTACCATAAAATATTACTTTTTCCTATTATTTCATTTTAAATCCATTCTTTATAAATATTATTGAATAATCTGTTCTTACTTTTTGTTAAATTAAATGGTTTCAAAATATCTTAAGTAAGTTGTACTTACATACTTTTTATTAAATCATATTGTTCCTGAATAAATTGTTAGTAAGTTGTTCTTACAGTTTTTTGGAATTTTGGGGTTTTCTTCCGCTATTCAATGGGTTGCTTGGTCGGTTTTCTAAAATTCAGTCCCCTTTTTTCTGGTTTGTTATTATTTAGGTTAACCATGGTCCATTAACTCAGGTACTCCATGTTCTCGGATTACTGGGGTGTCCATAATGATTTTTGTCCTTGTTAAATAGCTCTCTATCATCTGATATTGTAACTCTGCTGATATTGAATTTTCATTAAATTCAAGGGTTACCATCGTTTTCCGAACTCTTTCTTTCTTTGTAACATATTTTTCTACTACCATGTCTTGTAATTTTTCTATTACACTTATTTCGATCATATCTATATGTAGTCTATTACACAAATACGTTGATGATATATCATTTACTGGTGATGTCACTGACCTTTTATTTGCTGGTATATTTAATTTAAATATAGATTTAGTTAAGTTTTTTTTATAACTTTTCAAAACAGTCAATTCTCTGTAATTAACTATTGGGAGATTAAGTAACTTAACCAACCCACTCTTAATCATATCTACTTCTTCCCGTGTATTTTTCCTTTTGTTAAGACGTATTATTCTTCTTTCTTTCGTTTTCTTAATTATTTGTTTCTTTACTCCCTTAATGTTAATTTCTATGGGCATTATCTTTTCTTTCTCTCTGTTAGGTTTCTCTTCAGATAACAATGCACTTTGGTCTTCTTTAGTACCTTCGGAAGTACTGTTTAGTGTTTCATCCAAATTCTTGAAACCACTGTCCATTTTCTTATTTGTCTCCTCCTTGTATGTATCTGCTTTTTGGATAAGCGTATTAACATTTTCAAACTTCTCTCCGAAAGTTTCCCATATCTCCTTATTGAACTTCTCCATTTTACCCTCAAATTGTTTTAAATTTTCTTCGTTTATTTTCTCAATTTATTTTAAACCGTCCCTCAAGGTTTCATTTTGCTTCCTTGAGTTCTCTTCCTTTTTCTTAAAATTCTCATCTATTTTGTCAAATTTTTTGCTCAAGGTTTCATTTTGTTTCCTTGAGTTCTCATCTATTTTGTCACATTTTTCGCTCATGGTTTCATTTTGTTTCCTTGAGTTCTCATCTATTCTATCAAATTTTTCCTCCTGTCTCTTAAAATTTTCTTTATTTTCCTCATTGGTTTGCTTCGAGTTTTCCTCCTGTTTCTTAAAATTTTCATCTATTTTATCAAATTTCTCAGCTATAAATCTCATCATGTCTTGCCAATTTGGTTCTCTCCTGGCTTCCGCTTTGTCTGGTTGGTCTCCTTGGGCATCCTCTTCCACTATTTCCTTCTCTGTGATAATTGCTTCAGTTTCTTCTTTATCACCCATTGTTTATTCCATTTCACTGTCCGTAAATGTTTCTATCTCTCGTTCCTGTCCACCTTCTCCTTCTCTTCTGCCCTCTTCTTCGATCTGCCTCTGGTATTATGCATTTCTTGTTTTCTCATAACTGCCGACGATAATTAGGTTTTTGGTATATTAATTTATGAAATATATCAAAATTCTTTTCCAATTACAGCCCTTTTACGTTGAGCACCAATTCTGTAATGTAACGCGGGTATCTCGAATGTCTCTTTTTATTTGTTACGCTTTCCTAATTAAGCCCCACGTTAGTACATCAATTCTGTAACGTAACGACTGTTATCAAAGGTTTCCGCCTCTTCAAGAGTGTATTGCAATTACGGGTTTATAGTTAATTCAGCCCCACTATTGTAAGCGCCTATTTGGTAACGTATTCACTATGAGGTATAGTAGAGTTATATTATATGCCTCATGTTATCTGCGTCATTTTTATAACGTCTCACTTATAATGTGTGCGTAACGTCCATCTTTTTACAGTCTCGGATCGGTCAGAACACCTCTTAGCAATCGCCACTTATGAATTATAAATACTGAGGTTTAAATAAATTTGATGGTAATGTTACCCAAACGAAGCAGAAATCGAGTGTGTGTGATTAGGGTCAAGATTAAGGAAGTTGTTTAGCCTTATTTGGAAGAGAGAGCGAGTACCGTTGGTTTACCCTCGGAGTAAACAATTTCTTAAATTTTTTTAGAATATTCGCCGTGAATGGGCTCAGCTGATTTTGACAGTAGTCTCCAAATATAGGTTAACCAAACGACACTGTTCCTTAATACTACCTGATGGATAGTCCTCTTCTTATTTTACTGAAATCTACCACAACTACCCGCTACAATAAAGGAAACACATTTTATTATTCAATATAATTTCTTAATATTATTTATTTATAATATTATTGATTTTTCTCTTCCGCCAACTTACAAATATTACAATCGATCCTTTCAATAACTAATTCATGATATCGACTTCATTGGGTAAACATGGAATTATCATAAAATCTGGTTTTTACTGATTTTACAATTTTATCTTTTATTTAAACATCAATCAACATATAATTCTTTTATTTATTTCCCCAGGGTTAAGGGTAAGTTCTTTGTGTTATGAGATGTTCAGAAATGGATAATTATATACTACGCTTTACAAAATAAAACAATAAACTTCGAAAATTTGTTTATTCTTTTAGTACGTAGTTCCGGATTTGTCCGTAAGAGAGCAGATTATGTTTTATTAAACATGTGATTACACTTTAAAAGTTTCTGTAGTGCACGACAATTTGATGAGGTTTTCTTGGTTAAATATTAAAAGAAATGTTTATATTACCTCTTTCCTCGAAGTTCTTACTTGTGTGAAGTGGTTTCTCGGGTGGTGTTCTTAGTTGTTTTGTAATTTCATGACCGTCTGTCAGATACCATCTCGTCAAAAACTCGAAACGCGGCTTGGCTAGGCCTGATCTTCAAAATGGTTTTTCACTTTTGTTATGGGGTAAAGCCAGTTACATTTGATATTTAAGGTAGTGGTACATAATATTTATACTGTTAACTAAATTTTGTGATAATTTTGTACTGTTCAAAAGATTTCTAAAAGTTTTTTAATACAATTTTTGTCTCATAACGTTTTCCAACCGAACAGTTTTCAATCTCAAATTCGATTAAACAATATATTGTTATTTCGTTACTGCTAGTAACCCATAATTTTTATATCATTTTTTATTGGTGCTGCTATTTACTTTTTAGTATATTGGCCATATTTAATTATTATAAATTTATTTTTTATTTACAGAAAAATAATTCTTTTTAATTTTGGTTTCTTTCCCAATTTGATTTACATAATAGTTTTTTGTTTATTTTCTTATAACTTTAGATATAAGTCTTTAACATTATTATTAACTTTAAATGAATTTATATATTATTTATTAATCTCTTATAGTATTCTTACACTGCACTATATTCTTCTGCCATTTTCCTCATACAGTATTATTTTATTTTTTATTATCATCTGATATTTAAATCTTTTATTTTTTAAAAAACCCTGGGTTATCTTATATAATAACACAATTATTTTATTAAATATAAAATTAACATAGGTACTAAATTTTGTTGCCTACACAATATAAATCCTACAATCTAAACAAAATACATAATTAGTTAGTAGCATCACAGTCTATTATTATAATCTATAATTCCCACATATACAGCACAAGTCTGTAAGAAGTTCCCTTCACATTCACTTATTTCTGCACTGGGTACACTATAACGCACTTGTCACTGTATATCACTTCAATATCGTTTATAATGTTTAGTGATATAACTTAGTTTATAGCTAGTTATAGTTTACCCATTTCTGACCTTTATGGTAGTATAAGAGTTATCATTTATTGGGATTGGGTTATGTAACGTTAAATAAAGCCCCCCCACTAGAACAAATTTATTTTTGTTTTACTTGTTTACTAAAATAAATTGTTGATTGTTTGAATTTTCATAATATTCCTGGTTTTATTCTTCATAATATCTTCCTTTATTTCAAACTGGTTATATACTGACTGGTAATTCAGACTGGTGGTAATTGCTGTTTTCTTACTCAACTCTCTCTCTCTTGGAGGCAAATTCATTATTGAATTATTTCTCTGGGTAGTGGTACTTCCACATTTTATTTGATAAGGACTGGTCACACTAATCATATTAGACTTGTTTTAACACTCATTTCTATTTACTTCTATAAATTAGCTTTATCAATTAAGCTTTTGTCTGCTATCTTCCTTCTATTTTCTTCATCTATAATTCTGGAATCTAATATCAATCTATACAGCTATTTTATAATTATTATCCCTTAAATATTCAATTTCCCTAACATTTTTCCCTATACTGTGCGGTGGTACCAGTCGGGTGGCCACTTTTGGGTCCATAACCCCGCTGTCCATCCTTACACCTTCTGTGACCATGGGAACATCATCCCTGCTCAGGAAAATTATTGCCGGAACATTTCTACGGTCAATACATAAAAAATAAAAAAATTATAAGTAGTCAATTAGTGACTAATACTAAACATCTTTGGGATTCTTCATACTGTAGCTGTTTGCATTTATTTATATATTTCTTCTTCTTCTTGATTCCTTTTTTTTTCCATTAACTAATAGCATATAACATTATTGATAGGCATTATTTTAAAATCCTTTTAACTTTCCTTCTAGTGACGTATTTCTCCGTATCATTTCTTCTTATATAATCTTGAATTCCGAGAAATTCTAATTATTGTTGTATTAATTATCATCCTCCTTCAGTTTCATTGGAGTCATTAAATTATTCTTTATTCTTCTTATCTGACTTTCTTTACTGAGCACTTTACCATCAATTGTTTTTATTTATTTATTTATTCTTCTGTTTGTTACCATAAAATATTACTTTTTCCTATTATTTCATTTTAAATCCATTCTTTATAAATATTATTGAATAATCTGTTCTTACTTTTTGTTAAATTAAATGGTTTCGAAATATCTTAAGTAAGTTGTACTTACATACTTTTTATTAAATCATATTGTTCCTGAATAAATTGTTAGTAAGTTGTTCTTACATTTTTTTTTGGAATTTTGGGGTTTTCTTCCGCTATTCAATGGGTTGCTTGGTCGGTTTTCTAAAATTCAGTCCCCTTTTTTCTGGTTTGTTATTATTTAGGTTAACCATGGTCCATTAACTCAGGTACTCCATGTTCTCGGATTACTGGGGTGTCCATAATGATTTTTGTCCTTGTTAAATAGCTCTCTATCATCTGATATTGTAACTCTGCTGATATTGAATTTTCATTAAATTCAAGGGTTACCATCGTTTTCCGAACTCTTTCTTTCTTTGTAACATATTTTTCTACTACCATGTCTTGTAATTTTTCTATTACACTTATTTCGATCATATCTATATGTAGTCTATTACACAAATACGTTGATGATATATCATTTACTGGTGATGTCACTGACCTTTTATTTGCTGGTATATTTAATTTAAATATAGATTTAGTTAAGTTTTTTTTATAACTTTTCAAAACAGTCAATTCTCTGTAATTAACTATTGGGAGATTAAGTAACTTAACCAACCCACTCTTAATCATATCTACTTCTTCCCGTGTATTTTTCCTTTTGTTAAGACGTATTATTCTTCTTTCTTTCGTTTTCTTAATTATTTGTTTCTTTACTCCCTTAATGTTAATTTCTATGGGCATTATCTTTTCTTTCTCTCTGTTAGGTTTCTCTTCAGATAACAATGCACTTTGGTCTTCTTTAGTACCTTCGGAAGTACTGTTTAGTGTTTCATCCAAATTCTTGAAACCACTGTCCATTTTCTTATTTGTCTCCTCCTTGTATGTATCTGCTTTTTGGATAAGCGTATTAACATTTTCAAACTTCTCTCCGAAAGTTTCCCATATCTCCTTATTGAACTTCTCCATTTTACCCTCAAATTGTTTTAAATTTTCTTCGTTTATTTTCTCAATTTATTTTAAACCGTCCCTCAAGGTTTCATTTTGCTTCCTTGAGTTCTCTTCCTTTTTCTTAAAATTCTCATCTATTTTGTCAAATTTTTTGCTCAAGGTTTCATTTTGTTTCCTTGAGTTCTCATCTATTTTGTCAAATTTTTCGCTCATGGTTTCATTTTGTTTCCTTGAGTTCTCATCTATTCTATCAAATTTTTCCTCCTGTCTCTTAAAATTTTCTTTATTTTCCTCATTGGTTTGCTTCGAGTTTTCCTCCTGTTTCTTAAAATTTTCATCTATTTTATCAAATTTCTCAGCTATAAATCTCATCATGTCTTGCCAATTTGGTTCTCTCCTGGCTTCCGCTTTGTCTGGTTGGTCTCCTTGGGCATCCTCTTCCACTATTTCCTTCTCTGTGATAATTGCTTCAGTTTCTTCTTTATCACCCATTGTTTATTCCATTTCACTGTCCGTAAATGTTTCTATCTCTCGTTCCTGTCCACCTTCTCCTTCTCTTCTGCCCTCTTCTTCGATCTGCCTCTGGTATTATGCATTTCTTGTTTTCTCATAACTGCTGACGATAATTAGGTTTTTTGGTATATTAATTTATGAAATATATCAAAATTCTTTTCCAATTACAGCCCTTTTACGTTGAGCGCCAATTCTGTAACGTAACGCGGGTATCTCGAATGTCTCTTTTTATTTGTTACGCTTTCCTAATTAAGCCCCACGTTAGTACATCAATTCTGTAACGTAACGACTGTTATCAAAGGTTTCCGCCTCTTCAAGAGTGTATTGCAATTACGGGTTTATAGTTAATTCAGCCCCACTATTGTAAGCGCCTATTTGGTAACGTATTCACTATGAGGTATAGTAGAGTTATATTATATGCCTCACGTTATCTGCGTCATTTTTATAACGTCTCGCTTATAATGTGTGCATAACGTCCGTCTTTTTACAGTCTCGGATCGGTCAGAACACCTCTTAGCAATCGCCACTTATGAATTATAAATACTGAGGTTTAAATAAATTTGATGGTAATGTTACCCAAACGAAGCAGAAATCGAGTGTGTGTGATTAGGGTCAAGATTAAGGAAGTTGTTTAGCCTTATTTGGAAGAGAGAGCGAGTACCGTTGGTTTACCCTCGGAGTAAACGATTTCTGAAATTTTTTTAAAATATACGCCGTGAATGGGCTCAGCTGATTTTGACAGTAGTCTCCAAATATAGGTTAACCAAACGACACTGTTCCTTAATACTACCTGATGGATAGTCCTCTTCTTATTTTACTGAAATCTACCACAACTACCCGCTACAATAAAGGAAACACATTTTATTATTCAATATAATTTCTTAATATTATTTATTTATAATATTATTGATTTTTCTCTTCCGCCAACTTACAAATATTACAATCGATCCTTTCAATAACTAATTCATGATATCGACTTCATTGGGTAAACATGGAATTATCATAAAATCTGGTTTTTACTGATTTTACAATTTTATCTTTTATTTAAACATCAATCAACATATAATTCTTTTATTTATTTCCCCAGGGTTAAGGGTAAGTTCTTTGTGTTATGAGATGGTCAGAAATGGATAATTATATACTACGCTTTACAAAATAAAACAATAAACTTCAAAAATTTGTTTATTCTTTTAGTACGTAGTTCCGGATTTGTCCGTAAGAGAGCAGATTATGTTTTATTAAACATGTGATTACACTTTAAAAGTTTCTGTACTGCACGACAATTTGATGAGGTTTTCTTGGTTAAATATTAAAAGAAATGTTTATATTACCTCTTTCCTCGAAGTTCTTACTTGTGTGAAGTGGTTTCTCGGGTGGTGTTCTTAGTTGTTTTGTAATTTCATGACCGTCTGTCAGATACCATCTCGTCAAAAACTCGAAACGCGGCTTGGCTAGGCCTGATCTTCAAAATGGTTTTTCACTTTTGTTATGGGGTAAAGCCAGTTACATTTGATATTTAAGGTAGTGGTACATAATATTTATACTGTTAACTAAATTTTGTGATAATTTTGTACTGTTCAAAAGATTTCTAAAAGTTTTTTAATACAATTTTTGTCTCATAACGTTTTCCAACCGAACAGTTTTCAATCTCAAATTCGATTAAACAATATATTGTTATTTCGTTACTGCTAGTAACCCATAATTTTTATATCATTTTTTATTGGTGCTGCTATTTACTTT
This sequence comes from Magicicada septendecula, assembly GCA_034769895.1. Lineage (NCBI taxonomy): Eukaryota > Metazoa > Arthropoda > Insecta > Hemiptera > Cicadidae > Magicicada > Magicicada septendecula. Next base: position 263,636,481 of record CM068373.1, read on the forward strand.
TTAGTATATTGGCCATATTTAATTATTATAAATTTATTTTTTATTTACAGAAAAATAATTCTTTTTAATTTTGGTTTCTTTCCCAATTTGATTTACATAATAGTTTTTTGTTTATTTTCTTATAACTTTAGATATAAGTCTTTAACATTATTATTAACTTTAAATGAATTTATATATTATTTATTAATCTCTTATAGTATTCTTACACTGCACTATATTCTTCTGCCATTTTCCTCATACAGTATTATTTTATTTTTTATTATCATCTGATATTTAAATCTTTTATTTTTTAAAAAACCCTGGGTTATCTTATATAATAACACAATTATTTTATTAAATATAAAATTAACATAGGTACTAAATTTTGTTGCCTACACAATATAAATCCTACAATCTAAACAAAATACATAATTAGTTAGTAGCATCACAGTCTATTATTATAATCTATAATTCCCACATATACAGCACAAGTCTGTAAGAAGTTCCCTTCACATTCACTTATTTCTGCACTGGGTACACTATAACTCACTTGTCACTGTATATCACTTCAATATCGTTTATAATGATTAGTGATATAACTTAGTTTATAGCTAGTTATAGTTTACCCATTTCTGACCTTTATGGTAGTATAAGAGTTATCATTTATTGGGATTGGGTTATGTAACGTTAAATAAAGCCCCCCCACTAGAACAAATTTATTTTTGTTTTACTTGTTTACTAAAATAAATTGTTGATTGTTTGAATTTTCATAATATTCCTGGTTTTGTTCTTCATAATATCTTCCTTTATTTCAAACTGGTTATATACTGACTGGTAATTCAGACTGGTGGTAATTGCTGTTTTCTTACTCAACTCTCTCTCTCTTGGAGGCAAATTCATTATTGAATTATTTCTCTGGGTAGTGGTACTTCCACATTTTGTTTGATAAGGACTGGTCACACTAATCATATTAGACTTGTTTTAACACTCATTTCTATTTACTTCTATAAATTAGCTTTATCAATTAAGCTTTTGTCTGCTATCTTCCTTCTATTTTCTTCATCTATAATTCTGGAATCTAATATCAATCTATACAGCTATTTTATAATTATTATCCCTTAAATATTCAATTTCCCTAACATTTTCCCCTATACTGTGCGGTGGTACCAGTCGGGTGGCCACTTTTGGGTCCATAACCCCGCTGTCCATCCTTACACCTTCTGTGACCATGGGAACATCATCCCTGCTCAGGAAAATTATTGCCGGAACATTTCTACGGTCAATACATAAAAAATAAAAAAATTATAAGTAGTCAATTAGTGACTAATACTAAACATCTTTGGAATTCTTCATACTGTAGCTGTTTGCATTTATTTATATATTTCTTCTTCTTCTTGATTCCTTTTTTTTTCCATTAACTAATAGCATATAACATTATTGATAGGCATTATTTTAAAATCCTTTTAACTTTCCTTCTAGTGACGTATTTCTCCGTATCATTTCTTCTTATATAATCTTGAATTCCGAGAAATTCTAATTATTGTTGTATTAATTATCATCCTCCTTCAGTTTCATTGGAGTCATTAAATTATTCTTTATTCTTCTTATCTGACTTTCTTTACTGAGCACTTTACCATCAATTGTTTTTATTTATTTATTTATTCTTCTGTTTGTTACCATAAAATATTACTTTTTCCTATTATTTCATTTTAAATCCATTCTTTATAAATATTATTGAATAATCTGTTCTTACTTTTTGTTAAATTAAATGGTTTCGAAATATCTTAAGTAAGTTGTACTTACATACTTTTTATTAAATCATATTGTTCCTGAATAAATTGTTAGTAAGTTGTTCTTACATTTTTTTTTGGAATTTTGGGGTTTTCTTCCGCTATTCAATGGGTTGCTTGGTCGGTTTTCAAAAATTCAGTCCCCTTTTTTCTGGTTTGTTATTATTTAGGTTAACCATGGTCCATTAACTCAGGTACTCCATGTTCTCGGATTACTGGGGTGTCCATAATAATTTTTGTCCTTGTTAAATAGCTCTCTATCATCTGATATTGTAACTCTGCTGATATTGAATTTTCATTAAATTCAAGGGTTACCATCGTTCTCCGAACTCTTTCTTTCTTTGTAACATATTTTTCTACTACCATGTCTTGTAATTTTTCTATTACACTTATTTCGATCATATCTATATGTAGTCTATTACACAAATATGTTGATGATATATCATTTACTGGTGATGTCACTGACCTTTTATTTGCTGGTATATTTAATTTAAATATAGATTTAGTTAAGTTTTTTTTATAACTTTTCAAAACAGTCAATTCTCTGTAATTAACTATTGGGAGATTAAGTACCTTAACCAACCCACTCTTAATCATATCTACTTCTTCCCGTGTATTTTTCCTTTTGTTAAGATGTATTATTCTTCTTTCTTTTGTCTTTTTAATTATTTGTTTCTTTACTCCCTTAATGTTAATTTCTATTGGCATTATCTTTTCTTTCTCTCTGTTAGGTTTCTCTTCAGATAACAATGCACTTTGGTCTTCTTTAGTACCTTCGGAAGTACTGTTTAGTGTTTCATCCAAATTCTTGAAACCACTGTCCATTTTCTTATTTGTCTCCTCCTTGTATGTATCTGCTTTTTGGATAAGCGTATTAACATTTTCAAACTTCTCTCTGAAAGTTTCCCATATCTCCTTATTGAACTTCTCCATTTTACCCTCAAATTGTTTTAAATTTTCTTCGTTTATTTTCTCAATTTGTTTTAAACAGTCCCTCAAGGTTTCATTTTGCTTCCTTGAGTTCTCTTCCTGTTTCTTAAAATTCTCATCTATTTTGTCAAATTTTTCGCTCAAGGTTTCATTTTGTTTCCTTGAGTTCTCTTCTATTTTGTCAAATTTTTTGCTCATGGTTTCATTTTGTTTCCTTGAGTTCTCATCTATTCTATCAAATTTTTCCTCCTGTCTCTTAAAATTTTCTTTATTTTCCTCATTGGTTTGCTTCGAGTTTTCCTCCTGTTTCTTAAAATTTTCATCTATTTTATCAAATTTCTCAGCTATAAATCTCATCATGTCTTGCCAATTTGGTTCTCTCCTGGCTTCCGCTTTGTCTGGTTGGTCTCCTTGGGCATCCTCTTCCACTATTTCCTTCTCTGTGATAATTGCTTCAGTTTCTTCTTTATCACCCATTGTTTGTTCCATTTCACTGTCCGTAAATGTTTCTATCTCTCGTTCCTGTCCACCTTCTTCCTTCTCCTTCTCTTCTGCCCTCTTCTTCGATCTGCCTCTGGTATTATGCATTTCTTGTTTTCTCATAACTGCCGACGATAATTAGGTTTTTTGGTATATTAATTTATGAAATATATCAAAATTCTTTTCCAATTACAGCCCTTTTACGTTGAGCGCCAATTCTGTAACGTAACGCGGGTATCTCGAATGTCTCTTTTTATTTGTTACGCTTTCCTAATTAAGCCCCACGTTAGTACATCAATTCTGTAACGTAACGACTGTTATCAAAGGTTTCCGCCTCTTCAAGAGTGTATTGCAATTACGGGTTTATAGTTAATTCAGCCCCACTATTGTAAGCGCCTATTTGGTAACGTATTCACTATGAGGTATAGTAGAGTTATATTATATGCCTCACGTTATCTGCGTCATTTTTATAACGTCTCGCTTATAATGTGTGCATAACGTCCGTCTTTTTACAGTATCGGATCGGTCAGAACACCTCTTAGCAATCGCCACTTATGAATTATAAGTACTGAGGTTTAAATAAATTTGATGGTAATGTTACCCAAACGAAGCAGAAATCGAGTGTGTGTGATTAGGGTCAAGATTAAGGAAGTTGTTTAGCCTTATTTGGAAGAGAGAGCGAGTACCGTTGGTTTACCCTCGGAGTAAACAATTTCTTAAATTTTTTTAGAATATTCGCCGTGAATGGGCTCAGCGGATTTTGACAGTAGTCTCCAAATATAGGTTAACCAAACGACACTGTTTCTTAATACTACCTGATGGATAGTCCTCTTCTTATTTTACTGAAATCTACCACAACTACCCGCTACAATAAAGGAAACACATTTTATTATTCAATATAATTTCTTAATATTATTTATTTATAATATTATTGATTTTTCTCTTCCGCCAACTTACAAATATTACAATCGATCCTTTCAATAACTAATTCATGATATCGACTTCATTGGGTAAACATGGAATTATCATAAAATCTGGTTTTTACTGATTTTACAATTTTATCTTTTATTTAAACATCAATCAACATATAATTCTTTTATTTATTTCCCCAGGGTTAAGGGTAAGTTCTCTGTGTTATGAGATGGTCAGAAATGGATAATTATATACTACGCTTTACAAAAGAAAACAATAAACTTCAAAAATTTGTTTATTCTTTTAGTACATAGTTCCGGATTTGTCCGTAAGAGAGCAGATTATGTTTTATTAAACATGTGATTACACTTTAAAAGTTTCTGTACTGCACGACAATTTGATTTGAGGTTTTCTTGGTTAAATATTAAAAGAAATGTTTATATTACCTCTTTCCTCGAAGCTCTTACTTGTGTGAACCGGTTTCTCGGGTGGTGTTCTTAGTTGTTTTGTAATTTCATGACCATCTGTCAGATACCATCTCGTCAAAAACTCGAAACGCGGCTTGGCTAGGCCTGATCTTCAAAATGGTTTTTCACTTTTGTTATGGGGTAAAGCCAGTTACATTTGATATTTAAGGTAGTGGTACATAATGTTTATACTGTTAAATAAATTTTGTGATAATTTTGTACTGTTCAAAAGATTTCTAAAGGTTTTTTAATACAATTTTTGTCTCATAACGTTTTCCAACCGAACAGTTTTCAATCTCAAATTCGATTAAACAATATATTGTTATTTCGTTACTGTTAGTAACCCATAATTTTTATATCATTTTTTATTGGTGCTGCTATTTACTTTTTAGTATATAGGCCATTTTTAATTATTATAAATTTATTTTTTATTTACAGAAAAATAATTCTTTTTAATTTTGGTTTCTTTCCCAATTTGGTTTACATAATAGTTTTTTGTTTATTTTCTTATAACCTTAGATATAAGTTTTTAACATTATTATTAACTTTAAATGAATTTATATATTATTTATTAATCTCTTATAGTATTCTTACACTGCACTATTTTCTTCTGCCATTTTCCTCATACAGTATTATTTTATTTTTTATTATCATCTGATATTTAAATCTTTTATTTTTTAAAAAACCCTGGGTTATCTTATATAATAACACAATTATTTTATTAAATATAAAATTAACATAGGTACTAAATTTTGTTGCCTACACAATATAAATCCTACAATCTAAACAAAATACATAATTAGTTAGTAGCATCACAGTCTACTATTATAATCTATAATTCCCACATATACAGCACAAGTCTGTAAGAAGTTCCCTTCACATTCACTTATTTCTGCACTGGGTACACTATAACTCACTTGTCACTGTATATCACTTCAATATCGTTTATAATGTTTAGTGATATAACTTAGTTTATAGCTAGTTATAGTTTACCCATTTCTGACCTTTATGGTAGTATAAGAGTTATCATTTATTGGGATTGGGTTATGTAGTGTTACATAAAGCCCCCCCCACTAGAACAAATTTATTTTTGTTTTACTTGTTTACTAAAATAAATTGTTGATTGTTTGAATTTTCATAATATTCCTGGTTTTATTCTTCATAATATCTTCCTTTATTTCAAACTGGTTATATACTGACTGGTAATTCAGACTGGTGGTAATTGCTGTTTTCTTACTCAACTCTCTCTCTCTTGGAGGCAAATTCATTATTGAATTATTTCTCTGGGTAGTGGTACTTCCACATTTTATTTGATAAGGACTGGTCACTTCAATATCGTTTATAATGTTTAGTGATATAACTTAGTTTACAGCTAGTTATAGTTTACCCATTTCTGACCTTTATGGTAGTATAAGAGTTATCATTTATTGGGATTGGGTTATGTAACGTTGCAATATATATATAGTAATATATCTGTTTATTTACGAGTGTTGATAGGATGTGAGCAATTGTGTGCTCGTCTTATTTAATTACGCCCCACTGTTGTAAGCACCATCTGTAATATAACAGTGTATTTGTACTAGTGTAATACTGTTGGGGGTTTATTTTTATTTAGCCCCACGTTGTTGACGTCATCTGTAATATAACTGTATATTGTGGGTTTTATTTTATGTGTTTGGAAGAGTTTTATTTAGTGTAAATTGCCTCCACTTATGTCAAATACGGATTGGCTGCCGCAATCGATTGTCCTTGAGCGCCCTGTTCTTTTTTCCAAATGCTTCGGTCCGTTCGCTGCTCACTCTCCTGTTGAATCACCTGTAATTGTCCCTTAAACCTTCAAGTTATCTACAATGACAACTCCTTTGATTCCAAATAACAAAATTTATTTTCATTAAAGTTGTTCAGAGAAACGAACAGTCGCCTTGTGTCGAAAACAAATATGGGTCGGGTCGACTCTAGCGCTCAATTCAAATTTTACACTAACAAGTTCCTAACAAATTGTTTATAATCATATATTAATTCTCAGGGGTTAAGGGGTTTAAGGGTTCTTCTAGACTGTCATTGAATTCAGCAAATACATACAAAAATACAATACATTACAAAGGTAAGTAAAATTTTAAAATCTTAATACTATATTTCGTTATGGTTAGTTGCTATGGTAACCAGACTATCCGCCAGATGGCCGCCGAAAGCGTTTGACAAACGTGCTGTCACAAGTTATTTTAAAATCAATGTTTCAGTGTTCACTGTGTTAGTTTTTAAGATTTTTCTTCAATAAATGATCCCTGATGTTATTCTGTAAGTGTAGATAGTGCCTACGGTAGTGTTGTGTAATCGTACCTGTAGCGTGGTTGATTAGAGTTGGCATCAGTCAGGCGTTATGGAAGTGTGTTCATGGTATGTAATCAGGATTTTCAAAGGTTCTGCATTTATTGGTTGTTTTGATTTAAATATTTTCCTCTTCCAATCTTCCACAGTATTTGTAGCTTCTATTAGTTATAATTTTTCTTTGCCAACGGTCCAAAAAACATTACTTTGGTTAATTAAAAACTTCTTCATTAGAGCTCATCTGCTCACTGCACTAGTTAACAATACAATACTATATTTCTATATTCCTGCCTTGCTATTCAACGGTTCCCGTGCCCTCACAATACTGGCCTGTGATTGGTCAAAACAGAGAGTTCATAAGGTCACGTGGTCAGTTTACAAGATTTAAATGTTCATCTGCCTATAAGAAAAATACTCATTTTTCAGTTTTAAGTTTTCTTTAATTTAAATTACATCATTCTTTTCTTTATGTCATTATGAACATTTTGCTACCTCATTTACTTACATTGGTTATTTATAAAGGGTGGTTTTTCACCTTACAAAAATTCTAATGTTGGGCCTATACTTTTTATGCATTTGTTATATCACTTTAAAATTCCTAAAATTAATCTAATCTGTAATATTACTGTTAAAACAATTAGCTTCATCATATTAATTTTGTCCCTTTCCTGTTTTATCACATTGGTTTACTAATCTACTCATTTCTGACATTAGTTTCCTTGTATGGAATTTGTGGCCTAGGCCATCAATAGCATTTCATTAAAATATTCTAAATAACATTTATTATTACCTAGGTTTTTGGTTTTGAACCCTTTTTCCTGAGTTACATCTTATTACATGAGCCTTGACCCTTAACAAGTTTTCACAATAGTTAAAAATGACATCTTTTGACTTATTACTTAAAGTAGTGTTTACATGAACAAGTTTACAATCATAAATTAACAAATAATATAATTAGAATAAAATCTTTTAACATGTTACCTTCGAGTTATTGCCTTCAAGGCCAAATTCTACTTTTATAAATTGACAAATAATTATAAACTACTTGGTGTACCATTCTTCCATCCTATCAATCTTATCAAGCATTACTGGCTAATGAATAGATTATTGTTCATAGGTCCTGGTTTCTAATACACATTTTCTTATTTTGCCAGTAGGCTCACACAAACTTATAATGTAGTTTACAAATGTTAATTATATTAATTATACAAATGTTAACTATATATTACTATAGGCTTTGGTGTAGAACACAAATACAACTACTTATACCAAAGCCTTCACTAACATCTCAATCTGAGATGAAACCCTTCACCACAATTCACTATTGGTGTTATTTATGGGTTTTCCTTTTTTTTAAAAGTAATTAACCCGCACTTATTTTGTCACCACTCCACTGACACTTATTGTATTTATAACATATTTAAATAATAATAGGGATTGTTAACTTTATTCCCCACTCTTTCACATTCACTCATTTACATAAATGTTTGTATGTATTTTCTTTACTTGCTATAATACATTTTAATTATTTATTTTATTATTTGTATTGTATTTTTCCTTATCTTTTATATTGTACAGTCTTTTCTGTAAGTAAGGGTTGTTCATCTTTATCTGGTTTTAATAAGGTAGTATTGGTGATTCTACCTACTGAATTGAGCGGTTTTCAGTTTTGGGATGGGGCTACTATTCTGTCGCATTACAATATATATATATGTATAATGTGTGTGTATTATTGTATAATTAGGATGGAGTCCACAGAAATGAAGAAATAAAATCAAGCCATAAAATGTTTGATGGCATGTTTTCACTTCTACTTTTTTAAAATACTAAAAATCCCAATTTTTCCTACATTACCATTATTAAAAATGTTGGAAAAGCAGGAGGTGCACAGAACTTTGTACTGTACAAAGGACCACATTGTATCGTACAGAACATGCCAGATGTGGACAGATGCACAGATTAAGCATGTATGTTCTATTCTTTGGGAATGATGCGTTGCACTGAATTTACATTGAATTTATTAATTTCTAAACAGGGTTCTCACTGCAAAATACTTCTGTGGCATGTGATGAGAGACGAACAAAAAAAGCTTTCTTAAATAACACTTTCAAGGCATATTAATGGCAAAAGCAAAACTGATTTTATACTACAATTTTGAAGTACTTGTTAAATGCAGTGTTGTATTGTGTGTTTCAGAATACCAGTGCTGTATACAGAGGATAATCAAACATTTTAAAAACAATATTTTAAGCACTGTATCTAATAAAGAGGTAGAGCCATGGAGGGACTAGGGAACATTTATCACTCCCTTCTCAAAGCATAAGAAATATTTTCTATAACTATGCTGAGAGAAAATAATTTTTTTTTCTGACAAACTAAGTTTTATTTTTAAATATTTTAAAATGCTATTTAAAAGTAGCAAAACAGAGCATTGTTTCAATTGTTACTATAACTTGAGATTAATCAGATTAGTAACAGTATGTAAAAAATTTTTAGCAGTAGCAATTTAAAATGAGTTGAACAAACTTACAGTGTCTGTATGTTGCAGGCAAATCTAGAGAGAACAGAGAGCGAAATTATGGAGTCGAGCCGCAATGCTGTTACTTTGAAACACAATTACTTGGAACTCACAGAACTGAAGTTCCTGTTAGAGAAAACGGACTCTTTCTTCCAAGAAGTAAGTAATATATAAATTCTGTTTTATCAGTCAAAGTAAATAAAACTTACTTGTTTTAGTATAAACATTATACAGTTATTACAGTGAAAAAGGAATAAAAAACTGTGGATGACTCATTACTAAAACAAATACCACTAGCCACAAGAGTCAGAAGAATGGCTATAATTCTGGAAGACATGTGAAACCGTGATAATGATGGTTATATATTGCAGTTATAGTAATATTCTCTCATTGAATAACATGCCATGTTTTATGTTTGTGTACTAGCCATGACATACAGAGACATCATTTAGTAAAGACCACTCTAATACAGAGTTGTACAGAGTACTGTATGAGTGGACTGATCTCTTCTTATAGAAGCAAAAACATTCTATTTATAGAAGATAAATACATAAACTCTTTAGAAAATAATTGAAGAAAAGATTCAAAGATTCAGTTCTTGGAACAAGAGTTGTATTGTATATAAAATAATATATACTGTGTTTGTTGTAATTGTATTGAATTCTTTTACTCAGAATGTATGAAGTTCAGTCATTATATCCTGTAAATTTTTTGAATATAGTTTTGTCATATTGCATTTTTTATTTTAATATATTCCAAAAATATTTTATCATGTAGTGCTGAAAATTAATAAGTTTATACTCACTGTACTGTATTATGTTTTACTGATGTACCTGCAAACTTTGAAGTGAGTTTTATCATATAAATTCTTATAATTATCTTGTTGATTCATCCTATTCGTTCACTTTATTAAATATTATTATATAAATAAACTTTCACGTATGAACTTACTTTCGTTATCACTTCCCCATACGTTTCAAGGTGATGTGCCTCTTCCTCAGTGGGAGTAAATACTTCAGTGAGTATTTACTCCCACTGAAGTTTATATATATAATAATATAAATTCTTCTCTGACTTTTTCTTACTTTGGATAATATATTTGAGTCATTCTACTTCTAATCAGGTTGTTTTCTCTATTATTACTATTTATTTTCTTTTATTTGATTGTGCTCAGAAGTGTATTTACAATACACAGTAGGTCACCCAAAATGTATGGGAGCTAGCTTTCAGTATTGCAACTTCACAAATAGGTGCCAGTTAGCATTAAATTAAAAAAAAAATTACCTTTAAAAAAGCTAAACGCAGTCCCAGCAGACAATGGGATGTTTCACCATTTACCACCAAGCACTTTACAGCTGATGGGAGAAGGGGGAGAAGGCTCCATATTTCGTTCATCACTACTTGAACAGAAATAAACAAGTTAACCGATGGGTTTGTGCTTAATAGTGTAAAAAGATCTGGTTATTTCTGTGCGTGCACTGTATTGCTACAGCAACCAGTTGGAGGTTAATTTTTGAATAGCCTCATATGACAATTATCCAGTCATCCTAAGAATATATAAAAAGACAATTGAAAAGTTGTATTATTATTTTTATATTTATCCATTTATAGGATAGTTTTCATTGTTATCCAACTATCCACTTTGCTACAGACAAGCAATATCGACTCTATTCATATATTATGTCATATTAGGCTGCGATAGTGTTTTAATAATTGAAGAGTGTACTTTGTTAAATTATTGAATGATTTTATACAAATGTCTTTTCCCTTGGGTGTGAATGTTACATATAGTAATTACTGTCACATTTGAGTGATTAATGAGTGACACATTTAGTATTATTCTAACAATATTGCCAGTGAAAACTAAGTAGAGTGATTAGAGCAAGTTTTTGCATCGGATAATAAATAGTTTTGTTCATGCTTTTATAATAGGTAATTAATGTTTTAGTAATTTAATAATGTTATTAAATGAGTTCAAAAACATGTTTTGTGATTAGTTTATGACCTAAATCTAAAACATACATCATTAGATCAATTTCTATCTTTGTCTTTCCATTTTTGAAATTTTAATTCACTATTTTGTTTGTATGTGTAGGCCTATTTCTTTTATTTTTGAAATGTTTTTGATAAAGTCATATGTTATGCATTTGCTTCTCCTATGTCTTCCTTGACTTTTAAACTCTTTTCTGGAACTCTCTCTCTTTCTCCATTCTTCCATACCTCATATTTATCAACTCCTTTCCTCATTTTTGGCTTGTAGATAGTTTGGGGAAATTATAGATTTCTTTCCTTTTTTTTGTTGGTAACACCAGTTGTTGTGTAGTTGTGTCCCAGATTTGTGTTGACTATTTTCTATAGATTGTTGTTTTCAACAGCAAGAAGGAAGTGCTGGTGCGGATTCGCCAAACAGAGCACTGATTTCTGATGATGGACAGCAGGGACGTGGACAGTTAGGGTAAGAAATAATTAGTGTCATTTTTGAGTTTCTCTTTTTGGTGATTATCTGCATAATTAGCTTCGTATATTGTTTTTTGATCAAGATTTGTATTCACTTTTGGCAACCAGTACTTTATAATAATTCATATTTACAAATATTCATAATACAAAAAAACACACAAAATTATTAGTAATTTACCTCTGACATGTATGACAAAGTCAGTATAGTGCTTTACTGATAGTAGCAGTTCATCCAGAAAATAGCTATTATGCAACAGCCAAATCTGAAAACTCTCATGAAATTAAATATATAGAAATATAATTAAATTATATATAAATTCTATATAAATTATTATATAGAAATTAAATATATTAGAAAGAGTAAAAAAATCTAAACACATTTATATGAGATTACCAGATTGCAAAGATTTGGTAATTTGAGGGTTTTTAGAATTTAGGAAGTTTGGGAGCTAGAGTTGTAGACTCCCTCTGTTTGGTGAGTTTTGTTGGATTGACAAGTAACAGTGCCTGTGTACATGAAGTGGTACACCCCAAAAATTGTTGCTGCATGTCCTTCACTACATAAGATTACTTTCTTAAAATTATACTCTGGATACAGACTCCACGTTACAGTATCCGTGATTTGAGAACAAGCTGAATATGGTAGATGATGCCTGAATAACAATGAAAGCTGACTACACAAAAGTCATGGAGCCTCTTTTGCAGGCTTGTAATAAAGGCACTCAACACTGGCATAATATATTCCTGAGTTTTTTAGAAATATATGTCCACAGTTTCTCATTTATTCTCATTCAGTCGAAGTGTCCAAACCTCTTTATTTGCAAATTCTTTATATTCTGTCATCTCTTGCAGCCTTCCTGTTTATTGTCATTTGTTTTCTGGAGATGTGTCTTGTAACACGTCACAAAAACTTCATTCCAGTGCTTTCTGTACTTTGAGCCATATGTTTTAATAATTCAGATTTCAGATCTACAAGCTAATATGGATAATACCACTCCTTTGTAAGACATGAGCTTTCTGAAACCTATATTCACAAATCTTAGCTTTGGTATTATTCAGTACCATATACTGAATTTATTTCAAAGTTAATTACCTACACCATGACATTTATTACTGGTTGCAACATATCTCAGATAATTAAGTAGCTTATATGCTTCAAAATCTTATTTACAAATTAATGTAAAGGTACTGACATATAAGAAAAATGTTTTTACTATAACACTGTAATGTTGACTGTGTCATTCATTTATTACACTGTTACTGATTCACCAATGAATAACAGTCCAGCACCAATGTTGTCTTATGCGAGTTAGTACTTCCCACTCAGTACAGTTTCTGTCCACCCAGTATCACTTTCTACTCCAGTAGAGTTGCCCATAACGTGTCATTGTAAATTTCCCACACCATTTCTAAAACAACAGATATCATAGTTGTCTTGATTATTCATCTCTTCTTTCACAGCACTAACACTTATCTAAAAATGAACTTTTTCTTGTGAAACTTAATGTTTTTCGTTGGACGCGTTTCGGCGTACGTATCCGCCTTCTTCAGCTTTGATTCAGACTGCCATCATTTTGTAACGGTTGTTGTGTGGAAGGTGTAGTGGGGGTGGTGTGTGGAGGAAGGGGATTGGCGCGGGGATTCAACTTGATGTTTGTTTTTTGTAAAATTGTGTCAAAAAGTGTATGTGATTTATATTGTAATTGATCGTTAAGTATGTTGTTTGGTTGTGTTGTGTGGTGTTTATATATTTCGTATTATTCAGTTGTGTTGAGTTTTTGACCTTTAGGTAAGTAATGTAAAATTTCAAGATTAGTGTCTATGTTGGTGTAACTGTGGTTTTCTGTGTGTATGTGTGTGGTGAATGCGGAGTGTATATTGTTGTTGGTTAGAGCTTTTAAGTGTTCAGAACACATCCACATCCCACATAACTCAACTCTGGCATCTTTTGATATAACCAATCTATACACTAATGTCCCCATCAAAGAAACCATCCAAACACTAGAACAACTACTCAGACAAAACAACACACCTGAAACGCACATACAAGAAATCATCACACTTACCAAACTAATAACTGAACAAAATTACTTTACATACAATAACAAGATATACACACAAACAGAAGGTCTCCCGATGGGATCCCCCATATCAGGAATACTAGCAGAAATATATATACACAACATAGAACAGAACCACATAATAAACAACAACAAATACACTAACAAAATTATATACTGGCACAGGTATGTAGATGATATATTACTTTTATTCAAAGGCAACACAAGACAAGTTGAAAACTTCCACAAATACATAAACACTATACACCACAAATTAAAATTTACACTGGAAATTGAACAAAACAATAGTATAAATTTTCTAGACCTAACAATTAACAAAACTAACAATACACACACGTACAAAATATACAGGAAACCAACCACAACTGACATGGTTATACACAACACATCAAACCACCCAACACAACATAAACATGCGGCCTTCAACCATATGCTCCTTAGACTAACTAAAATACCCTTAAATAAACAAGATTACACCGACGAACTCAACACAATAAAATACATAGCAATCAAAAACGGTTACAACCCTAATTTAATAAACACACTACACAAACGCATCAAAAACAAAAACAACAAAATACAAAATACCATCAACACACAACACAATAAATACATCACACTCACATACCACAACTCCTACACACACAAAATCGCCAACACATTCAGAAAACACAAATACAAAATAGCATACAGAACAACCAATACGATCAAAAAACACATCAATAATACAAACACAGACATAGACAAATATAACAAAACAGGTGTTTACAAATTAAATTGTAATGACTGCAATAGTTTTTACATAGGCCAGACGGGAAGATCTTTTTCATCCCGTTATTCTGAACACTTAAAAGCTCTAACCAACAACAATATACACTCCGCATTCGCCACACACATACACACAGAAAACCACAGTTACACCAACATAGACACTAACCTTGAAATTTTACATTACTTACCTAAAGGTCAAAAACTCAACACAACTGAATAATACGAAATATATAAACACCACACAACACAACCAAACAACATACTTAACGATCAATTACAATATAAATCACATACACTTTTTGACACAATTTTACAAAAAACAAACATCAAGTCGAATCCCCGCGCCAATCCCCTTCCTCCACACACCACCCCCACTACACCTTCCACACAACAACCATTATGAAATGATGGCAGTCTGAATCAAAGCTGAAGAAGGCGGATACATACGCCGAAACGCGTCCAACGAAAAACAGTAAGTTTCACAAGAAAAAGTTCATTTTTAGATAAACAGATATCATTCAACATATACAACATAATTAATTTTTAATGCATGGTAAAATATTTCTTTCCTGTTCCTTAACATAAATTAATTTCTCACCAAGACTTTTCTTTTACTTGAAGATCTGTAATTATTCCTTAATAACCTATCTTTTAGTATTTTCCGATGGTGTTACAATTTTGTGTCATTGTAGCACAAGACAAGAATGCAACAGGCAAGGCAAACAAAATTTTGAGTCGAAACACTGACATTCATTTTCCATTATGCAAAATGCAGAGCATCACTTTGACCAAATCGGTTGAGCCTTTGGTGGAATATATAGAGATATCAATTTATTTTTTTATATAGGCAATAGATAAATTATCAGGTGTCAATTTTATATAACTTGTTTAATTATTGTTGCAAAGGATATGTGCGCATAGTTGGGGATGGATTTTTACAACCTAGAAGTCTTTGCCTTTCCAGTTTCCACATCCTCCTGCCATGGCACGTATCCCCTTCTAAATCTAAGCTCTTTTGTCTCCATGGCATGATCAATCTGTTCCTCTACTTTCTTCTTGGCCATTCATCGTTTCCCAGGATACCAATTCCAGTATTCCTCACAGCCATCTATGCTGTACCATTCTTCTTGTATTTCCAAACCAGACAAGGTGTCTCTGTTCTGTTCTATCTACTACACTTATCTCTGTCTTTATCTTGTCCGTTAACTACCTCATTCCTTATTCTTTACAATCTCTATTTCCTGCTGCTTTGTCTGAAAAACTCAATTTATACTGCTAAAAGTATTGCTGCCACTGACATATTACACTATCACCATATGTCTTAATGATTTCACACAAAATTTTGTACAGTCTTTTCTTCATTGCTTTCCTAACACTTTTCAGCTATACTATCAAGATCAAAGACCAATTTCTTATTTAGCCTTACTTAGCTGTCTTCCCTTTTTTAGCTCTATGTTTAATTCATTGCTGCTCTCTCTGTATTTGTTAAACATAATACCCAGATATTTATGTTTAAATTCTTTCATATATTCATGTTCTAATCCAAGATTTTCTATGTCTTTGTTTCCTACAATTAAATATTATAGCCCACAACTTAAAATATTGTATAAATATTCTTATTAAATATTGATATTACTAAATATAATTAAATATTTTTGTGTTTAAATAAAAAAACTTTGTGTTCCGAGTCGGTAGTGATTTAATTATATTTCGTTAATCAACATGTCATGGACAACAGAATCCAAGAATATAGATATTAATATTTTCTATTGGTTTTCAAACCCACTTCCTGGTAGCTTTCTTTTAGTTTTGTTATTACATAACTTCTTAATTTGTCAGTAAAAATATGCTTTTTTTAATTGAAGCATATAAAATTTTATACTAAAATTAGTAGACAATTTTTAGAACTTGTGTTTATGATTATAAAGAAAGCGGCACTGATAAATTTTTCTTTCTTCATCACAACTAGTTTTGCTAGAATACGTATTAGAAACCAGCTATTTGAATGTACCAATATTACAGAAGCTTTTGTATAAGGTATCCAATTATTCTTTGTATCAGGCCTTACAAAATTGAAGGTCTGACAATTGTTTTGTGTTGCACTGAAGAATTTCTAACTCATGAAAATGTCATGTAGGTTTGTGGCTGGAGTTATTCCTAGGGAGCGAGTTCCTGGATTTGAACGAATGTTGTGGAGAATTTCTAGAGGAAATGTATTTCTCCGACAAGTAGAATTGGAACAAAAACTTGAAGATCCAACAACGGTATCATAATTTTTTTGCATTGCAATGTGTTACATTTGTTTCTGTTTTTTTCTGGTTTCATTTTATATTTTAATTAATTATATTAATTAATACAAAAAGCAAAAATATTGTTAAAATTATATATAATTTTGTACTGTAAAGAGCTGTAAAATTTGTTGGGCACATCTAAAGTGTTACACTCAAATGTAAATAATTAGTTTGGAACAATGTAAAAGAGAACTAGAACTATAATGCAGCCTACAAAACATGAGTTTTCAATCACTATTGACATTATTAAGCCTTATGCAGAATGCTCTCTCTATCATGTCTTCCACTTAAAGATATCAGTTTGATCAGCTCTTTGAGGGTATGAAAAGAGAAGTGTGAAAAAGATGTAATATGAGCAAAACGAGAAAGATTAAAACTATATTTAAAACATAATGTATGAGAGGAATATCTGACAGATACAAGAATTGTAGGAGACAGTTTGTAATAAATTTGTAATAAACAGTTTGTAAGTTGACACAGTGTAAAAGTTAAGAATATAAATAAGCATAAGCACAGACTTTAGTAGATTAGACAATATTTTATTCTGTAAAATGAATATGTTTGAAGATATTTTTTTAACCAAGTTTTAACCCATTCATTTCTAACCTGAGACTGCTGTCCTAGGAATTTTTGCAGAACTTTTAGTATATGTAAAAATGCATTATTTTTAATGCATTTTGACACTAAAAATTCCTATTCTAATATTTCTGGTACTCAATTTACTGGACTATATTCGCTTTTTTCATTGAAGAAAACAAGTATACATGCAGACACACACACACACACACACACACACACACACACACACACACACACACACACACACACACACACACACACACTTGAAGAATTCTTGGATTTCATTGGCCATGACGTGTCCGTTTACTCATAAAAAATACTTGAAGAATTATTCCGTTTGAATCAACACCTGTGACAGTGATTCTGCCTTCTTGATAACTAGTTTGCTATGTCAAATGACACTTTTTTTTAAACTATCCTTGAGTAATTCTTAACTTTAAGAAAAATTTTTGAAAGGCACATGTCAAAGTAGAATAAACTAGCTATGTGTAGTGTAATTCATATCTAATTTTTCCATTTTATGAAATACTTAACCCATATAAGTCAGAATTTTTTAGGCATGAAAACAGTCATTTATTGGTCAAATTAAATTTCCTGTCACTTCTTAAAAACTATTGTACAATAAAGTTAAAAAAGCAAATGAACAGATATTTTTTTATTTTAAAGGCATTAGCAAAAATGTAATATTGTATTAAATTATCAGAAATTTCAAAAAAAGTGATTTTGAAATACATGTTTCTCCAAGTACAGATATCTATTAATCAAATTAAATTTTCTGTTACTTTGTAAAAATTTATTGTACAATACAGTAAGGCTATGTAGTTTAAACTACATACATGTACGTTCACATATGTGTAAATGTGTATATACAGTACATATAACTATGTAATGTATGATTATATAACATATATTTTTTAAAAATGCATTAAAAAACTTTATTGCAATAATTTTAAACAATTTTTTAATATTTTAAAACCAACTAGATTTTAACCATTTTAGGGAGAAATTTCTATATTGTTCAATATCTTTTTCTCAAGCTTAATATTAAGATTGAGATAATCTTATATCAATATTAAGATAAACTAATGCTTAACTATGTATTGTACTCATGCTTTACTATTATACAGTTCTTTTCACTCCTCTTTTCTCGTCAGTGCTTTACAAATGTCCAATCCTTGATATGCTTTGTGTTTTGATAAATCGTGATGTGTCTGTACCATTTATTAATTTATTTTATTTGTGATTCATTATTTTCTCTAAGTTCTGTTACTGTTGTCTACAGGTCCACACGTATTACTCAACAGCCTTCTCTTGAAGTTTGCCAGATAGGTTTTTAAACGATAATGACATAATCCACACTTCACGAATGTTATTACTATAGACCTTGTATTTTTATTATATATCTTAACATACACACATTTTGTGTATAATGTTCCTGCAGATTAGATCACTGGTTGACTGTTTCACTTTTCACCAAATGTTTACAAGCTGGGTAGTGTTTGTTGACTAGTGTTAATCTCTTTAATAATATTACTTGTTTCCTTTATCCCAGATGCAACATGTGTGAAGTGTTGATTGCTAAATTATTTTGTTTTTTCTCTTGTGATCTTGGACATTCTGTATATCTGGTTTCATATTAATTAATTTAAGAGCCTTTTAAACTCTATTAAGTAAAAGCTGTTAAAACTAATTTTGAGTAGCTGTGGAAGGAAATTACATGTGCTGCAAAATATAGATTTCTGAATTCACAATTCTTTACTTTTTTAAATGATACCAGAATTCTATGTTTCACTTATAATTTTTAGTTCCATGTTCCATAAGGAAATAAATATGGTGAAGGCGAAAAAAAATCGTGTTTGAGATAAGGACTGTTCTGATTGTACTACCCTCAAAACATGAAGAAAAGTCATTTTCCGATACGTGTATGTGTGTATGTCTGTGTGTACAACTTTTTCTATGGCAAATTAAAACAGAATCAAATAATTTTCCGCATATGTGCCTGAATTGTAGAGGACTCAAGCCCTATTGATTTTGCTGAAGATTGGTTAAGGGGAAGGGGCAGTTTATGTTTATGCAATGTTTTATGTTTTAACGAGAGTAAAGTACTTAATTTTTATAAATAAAGTATCCTGAACAGAAGGTCGTAATAATCCACTGTAGATAGGTAGATGAAATATCTATAAATTAAAAGGTATGGTTCACCATACCGATATTTCTTTAGTAAATCTGTAGTTACCTACATGTACTATACACAGGACTTCCATAAAGTATTTTATTTTATAAAAGTCGTAAAAAGATTAATGTAATTAAATGTTTAATCATTTTTAAATAATTTCACACATAAGTATAGCAATCATTATTTTATTGATTGCTAGTTACAGTTTACTAGTTGGAATTAGTGAACTATAATACATCGTTCAATAAATTATAATTTTAAATAAAAATGTGTGCATTATCAATTGTTATAGTATTAATTGTTAATATTTATGGCAGGGTAATGAAGTCGCCAAGACTGCTTTCGTTGCATTCTTCCAAGGAGAACAGTTAAAAACTAGAGTGAAAAAAGTGTGTACAGGTTTCCATGCATCACTCTATTCTTGTCCAAGCACATACGCTGAAAGACAGGACATGTTGAAGGGGGTTAAAGCTAGACTGGAAGATCTTAATCTGGTATGTAAGTCTCTGCTTGGTATTTATTTTTAAGTCAGTTTGTGTGAATGTCTGTTTACAAATATTAGCATAGATGTACATACACCTTTTTTACTTCCATGTTCCGTAGGGAAATGGAAGTATGGTGATTGTGAAAAAATTTGTGTTCAAGATAAGGGCTAATTGTACTACCCTCAAAACATGAAGAAAAGTTATTTTATAAAAAGTGTCTGTGTGTCTATAGAATTTTTTCTATGGTGAACAATGCCTGTCGCAAATTCAAATAGAATCAAATAATTTTTTGCATATGTGCCCGAGTTGTAGACAACTCAAGGCCTACTAATTTTGGTGGAGATCGGTTAAGGGGGAGGGGTAGTTTACCTGCAACATTTTACATTTTAACAAGAGTAAAGTACTTAATTTTGATAAGTAAAGTATCCTGAAAAGAAGGTCATAATAATCTACTGTAGAAAGTTAGATGAAATATCTATAAACGAAAAAAGTAGTTGAAGGGGGAGGGGGTTAACTTTTTGAAAACTACCTTTTTGATGTCGAAAAAGTACTTCATTTTGAAGAATAAGATACTTTAGTAATTACATATGATAAAACTATTATCTATGAAAGTGTAAATATCATTAATAGAGGGGATCGGTTGAGGAAGAGAGATGATTATCTGCGTAGTTCAGTTCCTTTATAAGAATAAAGTACCTAATTTTTATAGATACAGTGAGTCAAAATTCACATTATATTAAATGACTACCCCATAATAACAAAAATATCTATAAATAGTGAAAATATTGTTTTAGAGGGTGGGGGGATATTGTTTTAGAAATTATCGAACCAAATTCAAGTAAATGATTTTAAATATGAATTTTATAACATGGAAGTCATGTATGGTTCTGCATATCGATGTTTAATTATGAGTACAGAAGAAAACGTACACATTTTCTTTGTGATCATAATCATGATGTATGTCATCATCTCCTGGTCGGTTATAACTATTGTGGTTACCTCACTTATTCGTCTGGTTAGGATCTCTGAAGTACAAACAATACAAAGAAATGTCCATTAGATTGTTTAAAAATATTTTTTTCTTTAGAAAAGAATTAACAAGTCTATACAAAGAAATATTGTATGTAATGTAGAATGTTAAATGTGCAATGTGTTACATGACTTACTTGGTGACAAAAGGAATAACTGCATCATTAAGTTCACTTAAATGGGAATAATGGGAATAGTTACAAGTATTATAAACTAACCATTTACATTCCTTTCTGTAAATCTAGCAACATGTCAAGATTTATACTGTATATTGTATAGTAGCTAAAATACTACTTAATTGAAGTCTACCTGCTCCTTGTAACAGTAAGAATGGTTAATGCCATAAGGTATTAATGATTTGAAGACCTCTAAGGTCTGAGATTCTAGTGAATTGAGTTGCTTTGTCTGATCTGATAAACTAACAATTTATATCACTACCACATGTGAATCCATTTATAGCAACTTTTTTAAACCACTAAATATGATTTTTATAATTTATAACTGTATAACTAGAAGACTTGAAAACTGTCTGATATTAGAATCTACAAGTAAGCTGACTGTATGAAACAAACATATTTCCTTGTATGGGACTTTCCCTTATAAACTGTAGTGAAAGTGGAGATGCCATGCTTATAAGTGGAGTTTATAAATGACGATCCATATATAGAAATAAAATATGATTGTATGATTAAATACTGATTTAAGGTAAAGCAAATAATGAAAGAAATAATATTATTGAAGAAAAAAATATTTAGTAGAATATTTATTTGCCTAATCCAACATGTCCAACATTTAAATGTCAGATAATTTTACACAGAGACGAAAGTCCAATTAGGCCGACTGATTTGTTCATTAGTACTTCAGCATATAAGTTATCTACAGAACTAAACATAGCTGATAGTTCTATTGTTAGAATTACAGTCTAAAGAACTGAATGTAATTCATGGTTGTATTACTAGTACTAAGACCTAAGCACCATTGCATTGTATTCATTGCGCATTATCATTGAAAGATCTTAATACTACTTTTTGGGTATATTAGTGTATGTGTATATCGGTATGTGTGTATCAACATTATTTACTCATTAGAAATCACTATCATTGTTGATGGCAGAATATAACTGAAAAGCGTGTTTCCATTTTCAACGATCATATAGTATATATCACTATCAGTGGATTTCTCTTTGCAAGACATTAAGGGTCTTCAGAAACTCATCACTGTTGACTTGTCTTATAACAGAATCACAAAACTAACAGGCATGTGCTTGAAATTTGTGTCACATACATCAAGAGCAGAAAACCAAGTTATCCGAGTATCGTGAACAGTAGTGCCAGCAAGAAAGAAGACTGTGCAGTGTTGTGTCAGTACCATCTACTGGAAAAGTGCGGTTCAGTGCAGTGTTGTTCTTTCCCAGTGTGCGCAGTGGTTCGTGTGTTTCTCCGCTGCTGCCTGGAACTGTGGTAAGTCAATTTTAAAATTATTTACTATTGCTTGCTGTGGTACTTGGTAGCACCACTACTCTCCGCCAATGGCAACACCCACTTCTCCCGTCGGTCCTTCTAAGGGCCACCAGTCTCCTGTCTGTCCTTCTCCGGACCACTCAGTTCCTCCTCGTGCTCTGGTGCAACCTTTACCTGACGGTCCTTTTGAGGACCGCCCCACCTCTGCTACACAGCTGACCCCCGAGGAGACGACCATGGATACCGGGGAGTGGCAAGCTGTCAGCCGGAAACGGCGTGGCAGCGGCAGCTCTGCGGGCTCTGGTCGCGCTCATCGCCGGGACTCGGTCGCGGAGCAATCCGTAGCTGCTGACCATACCAACCAGCCGAAGCGCTTGCCGCCGTTGATCTTCGCCCGGCCGGCAGACTGGGCGCAGTTCATCAAACGCTTGCACCGGGCTGTTCCCTCCAATACCTTGACGATTGCCTGTCAAGGTGATTCCTATCTCCGTGCTATACCCTCCACCATCGAATGCTTCAGAATTGTACAACAATTCTTGTTTATCGATGGTGTCCCCTTCCACACCTTCGCCTTGTCGGAGGAAAAGGAACTAAAAGTTGAAATCATTGACATCCCTGCTGATGTTACTATTACCGACATTAATGCAGAGCTCACAGATCTGGGCTACACAATACACAGTATCACTCCGCTCTTTTCCCCTGGCAAGAAGGTCACCCGCAACGCCTTCCTGGTTAAGTTAAGAAAAGTAGGTCAGTATGAAACAATTTACGAACTTAACTCTCTCTTTCACCTGCGCGTCAGAGTGCAGGCTTTCGAGTCCAAACCCGGCCCTAAGCAGTGTTATAACTGCCAAAGGTACGGTCATAGCTCCTCCTTTTGTCATATGCCTACACGCTGTGTACACTGCGGCGAGTCCCATCACAAGGACGACTGTCCTCGTGATCGGAATGCGCCTGCGACGTGCGCAAACTGTAATAAGCCCCATCCGGCCAGCTCAAAAAGCTGCACACACTATCTAGTAGCCCTGAGGAAACTTTTCAGGTCTACTTAACAGCCGTTACCCGAGCCTACTCGTAGGCTTACCCCTCAAACATCTGCCGCACCTGCGGCCCCTGCCAAAGCTGGTCCACCGGAGCGCCCAGCTACGCGGCAGCTGCCGCGTCCAAACCCACCGACCTGGCCCCGGCCCAGCAGCCTCAGTCTGCTGCGCCGAAGAAGAAGAAACTAAAGAAAACATTGACCACCGTCTCCAAGCAGCCGCAAGATACTGTTTCCCAGCCACCATCTGCCCCTGTTCCAAAAGAACCTCGGCAGCCAAAAACCAAGGCCACGGCCTCCGACAACGGAATTATGTTCCGACTACCCCCGCCCACGCCGGTGGCGGCCGAGTCCTCGGACTCGACCTTCGCTAACCGCCTTCGTGCCTGGGTTGAAACCGTCATTCCACAGATTCTTGCTGCCAAGGATGTCCAATCTGTACTTATAACCATCTTGTCCTCCATCGTGACACTTATCCCCACCCATGGCTAAGCCTCTTCGGCTGGTGGCATGGAACGCCGCTGGCGTTCTATCTCGCCGTGCCGAACTGGCCGCCTTTGCCACAGAATATGACATAGACGTCACACTCTTATCAGAAACCCATCTAACTCCTGCTCTCTCACTCCAGCCTCCTGTGTACACCACGTACCGCACTGACCGGCCTGGCCAGAATATGCTGAACGCCAGTGGCGGCACAGCTGTTCTGGTCCACAGGCGCATTGCCCACCACCCCTGCCGCCTCCGGCGACTCGTCGTCTTGAGGTCACGGCGGTGGCCCTAAGCGTTGGAGGTCGGGAGGTTCGACTGGCTTCAGTCTAATTCCCCCCTGTTGACGTGGCGGGCCTCCGCCTGCAGAGGAATGGGACGCCCTCTAAGAGTACCCTTTGTCGACCATCGCAGCCGGAGACTTTAATTGTAAGGATCCCCTGTGGAACAGCCGTGTTAGCAACCCGTATGGCCGCTCGCTCTATAGCTATGCTCAACGTCATCCTCAGGTTAACGTTCTTGGTCCTACCTCACCGACCTACGTCCCCCATCATAGGGGACTACCCGATGTCCTTGACATAGTGGTTGTTAAAGACCTGGCCTGCCCTATCACTATCGACGCCGTGTCAGACCTTTCGTCTGATCACGACCCGGTACTCATCACTGTTCGACCTACGTTGGACACACCTCTCCAACCCCTCCGTCATACCAGGAGAGTCAACTGGCGAACCTATCATGATGAACTTAAACGAACAGTGCCATCTGACCCCCCAGCCCCCATCGCCTGCACAGACGATGTGGACCGCCTGGCCACTCATCTCCAAAAAATCGTCACGTCCTCCATGGACAAACATACCTATGAAGTCCCTGAGATCAATATTAGATCTCAGTTATCTGAAGAGGTGCTTCTAGCTATCCGGAAACGGCGCGAATTCCGCCGGCGATGGCAACAAACCCGGGATCCTACAGTTAAACGAAGGTTTAATGCCCAATCTGTCCTCGTCAAGCAGAAAGTCTCTTGAAGTCCGAATCGAGTCTGTTTGGCAGGCTGCGAGTCGACTTGCTGGCGACCAGAGGACCTGCCATCCCCTGCAATCACCGAAAGGTCCTGTCTACTCCGCGGACGGCAAGGCCGAGGTCTTCGCCGACTCCATGGAGGAACAGTTCACTGTTCATAGAGGCGTCTGTGATCCTGGCCATTCGGCTATGGTCACGGACTTACTATCTGGTTATTTCTCACGCCCTCCCTCAGACCCCCTTATCCCCGTTCGATCGAGCTGATGTTGAATCGGCGATTCGTCGACTTCGCCCCAAGCTGGCTCCCGGCGAGGATCGTATCGGAGCAGCGGCCCTGCAAAATGCCCCGTCAAGTCTCGTTTCTCTCGTCCACGAGCTGTTCAATGGATGTCTCCGGCACCATTACTTCCCCAGCCCTTGGAAACGAGCAAAGATCATCATGATCCCGAAACCTCGCAAGCTGCGTACAAGACCCGAAAATCATCGACCCATCTCTCTCCTGCTAGTTATCTCGAAGGTACACGAGCGACTACTTCATGGCCGCATTGCACCCCTGCTGGATAATTTTATTCGGCAGGAGCAGTTCGGCTTTCGCAAGGGGCACTCGACGACCATTCAACTTATCAGGGTTGTAACCCAACTTACTGACGCCCTCAACAAACATCTGTCATCTGTCGCTGTCCTCTTGGACGTGAGTAAGGCCTTCGATCGTGTCTGGCACGAAGGCCTTCTCTACAAACTTGCCATATCCCCTCTACCTGCATCTTTTGTACATCTCATGCGCTCGTATCTCTGCGACCGCACATTTAGGGTTTGCGTCGACGGATCGTACTCTTCTGTCCGACCCGTCACCGCTGGCGTCCCCCAAGGATCTGTCCTAGGCCCCGTTCTGTACCTCGTGTACACGAACGATCTGCCTACCCAGCCTGGAGTTACACTCTCACTCTATGCGGATGACGCAATGTATCACTGTAGCTCGGCCAATCTTGGTCACGCTGCTAGAGTGGTGCAACGTCAGCTCGCCGTCCTTCCGGACTGGCTACGGAAATGGCGGATGGCGATCAATGTGGAGAAATCCGAGGCGATCACCTTCTCCCGTCAATTGATTTCCCGATGCCAGCCCCTCTCCATAAACGGGAGCCCGATCGCTTGGAAACGTACTGTGAAGTACCTAGGCGTCACTCGTGATCGACGTCTATGCTTCAGAGCTCACGTCAACAATGTACTCTAGCGTGCCCGTGGCTTAAAAGCCAAACTTTACCCATTCTTATCCAATCGAGCGCCACTGCAACTTCGCTCGAAGTGCTCAATATATCTGCTCTTCTTAAGAGCCGTCCTTACGTACGCAGCCCCGGTCTATTGGTCCCTACTCAGCGCAGACGTGGTCGCCCGCATGGAAGCCTTCCAATCACGAACCCTCCGACAAATCTCCAGCTCTCCCTGGTTTGTCAGAAATGATGTTATCAGGTGAGGGCTGCAGATTCCATCGCTCAACGAGTTTGTACGCTCTCTTGCGTACAGACTTTTCGACCGTGCCTCCAACTCAACCTATCCTCACCTCCGCCGATTAAGTACAGATGAAGGCCCGCCACCTGTAAAACGCCTTACTAGACGACCCCCCATAAGCTCTCTGAGCCCTTCTCCCCCTCCCCCGATCTTTCTTAACTTACCACTCGTTCACATACATCTCCGTGCCGTAGCATCCCGATAGATGTGTCGGGGGTTGCGCCCGCTTTAGGTGTGCCTAGCGCCGCCTTTTGCGGCCGACTTCCTCCGCCGCCCTCTCACGCTTACTGCGTCATTGCCGTGAGGCAGTATCGCGGGACTCTCAATGGGCTGGCAGAAGTGTATCAACCCGTTGCGGGCATACAAATCCTGCCTTCTCCGCGCGAGTGTCCTGCGAGCCTCCCAGCCAATCAGCAGCTGCGAATCGTTCCCGCGATTCGTCCACTAACAGCCACCATCCTATCCCTCCGCTTGCACACAACGAAAGTCCAATCATAAAAGAAAGCACCAAGTCCCGCTACCATGTATTACACACCAGCAACAGGCAGTCATCGGAGACCATCCGGACGCTGCAACCAGTGGGGGGCACGCATGAATCTGTGCCCTCTGCATCTGGGATTGTATTCACTGAAAACTATTCATTCACTTTTCCCAAAGTGACTGTATGGGCGACTGGCTTTTCTTGTCAATATGGAATTTAATAGTATTAAAGTGCAAGAAAAGTTAATGGTTTGGGAAACCTGGTAATTCAGAATATACAGAAATTTAAAAAAAAAAAAAAATACAAAAGAAGATATGGAAAATGTTTATGCATAATTTGATTTTTTTAATAAACAATCAAAATAAATATGGCTGTCAATCCTTTTTGTTACCTGTCTTATAACAAAAGTGTAAACTGTCTTATCTGAGTGAACGTTTGCTTCAGTATTGTTATATGGATGATCCGTGAGGTTCACCAAACTTGGATATCCAAACCAGTCAGTCAGATACAAGTTTTTTGTCTATATCACACTATATGGAATCTGGGTCTACACAAGTATAATAAAACACTTCCAGGAACACAACTGTGGGTACTTTGGAGGGAAAAATAAATGTAGGAAGAAGAAAGTCTCTTTTTAATTCTTTCTTTCTTAAAAAAAAATCATACTTTATCTTTGAAATACAGTTTATCATGATTCTTGAGCAACATTTTAATAAATAAAAAAAGAAACCTAAACATGAAATAAGCAAAGGAGGCATGGCAATCAGAGGCAGATCCAGCAAAAATTGTGGGGGGGAAGAGTTGACTTTGGGGGGGATTTGAAAAATTGGACCTTTCTTTAATGGTCTAAAGTATATGTAAATGATAGGAATGGGTGAAGATAAAAATATAGTGTACTTCAATGACGGAATGTTCTTGAACAATGGAGTGTGTCTTTCTACGCATTTCTTGTCTAGCCCAGCAGATGCGTGTTTCTGCCAAGACGGCACTGAAGTATCCTCTAGAGTTTTCGAGTGCTTGTTAAGAACATATATTATGGAATCCTGCAGGCTATAAATAGGGAACAGCTGCTGCTTAGAGTTCAGTTATAAGTGGCGATTTATTGAAGTGTGTTTCGAGGTATTGTTACAAAGTGATTATTGTGTTATAATTAGTGTGGTACTCTAATAGTTTGTAACAGTACATAAAGACCCAATACTGTAATTATGGGATCTGAGGTTATTTTTTCAATG
The DNA here is from genome assembly GCA_034769895.1 of Magicicada septendecula. Taxonomy (NCBI): domain Eukaryota; kingdom Metazoa; phylum Arthropoda; class Insecta; order Hemiptera; family Cicadidae; genus Magicicada; species Magicicada septendecula. The sequence goes on from CM068373.1 coordinate 263,664,975, forward strand.
TTTTATTGTATAATCATCAAATACAGAATGGTTAGGTCCATTGTCCCTATATACGAAGGAACAACGCAGATTCAGTAAGAGTACCATGCCAAGGTCACCGTTGGACGTGCGAGAGCCGGTCAAGGACATGGCTGTGTTTGTGACGACTGACTATAAATATTCATTGTGATTGGATAATAACGCTGTTTCGTCATAACAAAAGACGATGACGTATGAAACTACAATGCATGTAACTAGGCGTTGTCCCGTTTAACAAAGACCGATGATGTCAAACACACTAACACAAGCATAAATTTGCATATTCGTCGGTCTCAGTTCAGCACAGTACACCAAAGAGGCCACAGCGATGTATCGCTGTTGGCATTAGTTTTCATACAAAAGTTGTAGAAAGTCTATTCAAAATTAACAAAATGTGAGAACAAAGTCAGAGAACAATTAAATAACAATATACAGTAAAGACATTAAATGTAGAGTCAGTGCAGACGATTTAAAAATCAGAATGATGAGGCAAACACCGGCCATACTCCTGGGGAACATCTGAGACCAGCGAGGGAGCGACGCTACACCTTTTCAGAGAAGTCAACAATATCTTTTTATTTTCGTATTAATGAGCTCATTAAATAAACCCCAAAATGTATAAAATGTAATTATAACAGTGAGTGTGAATGAGTGGGCGATCGAACGAACGCATGGCCATGCTTCTATACATAGAGGGCATTGGTTTGTGAATTATACGATACTGTGACTAATTACATGATAAGTGCTGCAGCTAGAAAACAAAAGAGAATATATTGTTACGACGGTCTATTCGATCGTCGTAGGTACAGTGGAAACAAAATAAGTACAAGACACCAATTAAGTCACTAATCACCCTTTAATTGTTATAGTAAAACAGTTCGTAATTAACAACACAGTGTCTACAACAAATCAAATGAAATTGTTCATACGCAATAAAATGTCCACTAATATTAAAACTCAACTGTATTACAATTATACCGTCCGAATATAAAACGCAATACTTCACTAATAACTACTTGAACGTACACCGTAATAACTCGAACCGCACAGTCAAAAATCTCGCATTGAACTGAAAACTAAGGCCGCGACGCGATGTATTTATAATTATGCTCACACACCAGAAGCTTCCAAACTGCGTCTTATCTCTCGCGAACTACGTAAATTGCTACGGCCTTGTCACAGTCCGAGCGCCCGAGCGAAGGCCGGCACAGTCGAGAAAATTCTCGCAACATGCGTATAGTAGCACGTACACCACACGCTTACGTCGAGACCTTTCTGGCACATTCGATAAACGCGTAGATTGTTCTATGCTGTCGTAGCACTGCCCCCTCCTTAAGCCTGTTCGTCCCGAACTGGCAAAGCGTCTTCGAAGTAATACTCGACCAGGCGATCTAGGTGGCCATCCTTGCGAAGGATAATTTTCCCGTTCTTCGAATTCAGTCTCGTGTGATCCGAACATCACGTTCCCAGGAATGCGAATCTTTCGCGCAACCACTAGCTTCGCTGGAATCACTCTCGTTGCGTCATGTACTAATGACCTAAATACCACTGGCTGATCCAAGTTTGTTTGGTTCTCGTCAACAACCTCTTGCGTAACCTCATCTTCAGCCACTTTACCCTCGGGCGCTTCTATCAGCTCAGGAACAAGCAAGAGTTTTGTCTCGACACCCATAGTTGGCTCTCCAATCACTTCTTTTGTCGTTATACTTATTTGTACTTCCTCTGCTAGTTCTTCCTCCATTTCCGCTTGCAACAGGGAGGTTTCCTCTTGACCAGACTTGTTGAATTTTTCTTCGACTAATGCCACTCGCTTAATCGAATGGTTGGTAGACCCTGTCATTTTAGCCATGCAAAGCTTTATCTTCTCTTGGCCAACTTTCAGGACATTCTCTCTTAAGTCCACAACGAATCCGTAGGCATTCATAATGTCCGTGCCAAGAATCACTTCATCGACAATGTCTGCAACGAGCATTTGGTGGCTAAACTCAAGAAGACCCAGGCGTACACGTACGTCTACCTTTCCTAGCACCTTGACGGGGCTTCCAGTCACAGTCTGTATTGTACAAGAGCTAATTAGAGGATGGCGGTTACAGACTAAGTCAGGGCGCACAATGGACACTGTTGCGCCCGTGTCAACTGTAAATGATGTTGGTTTACCATCCGCAAATCCACTAACAATCAAGTTTCCACTGATCTTATGTAGCGTGGAAACTGTGCTGTTCTGGGCCTTTACTTCTCCAATTGGTGCGATCAGTCTCTTCTCTCTGTATCTTCTTCTCCCAACAGTCTACCTGTAGATGACCACGTTTTCCACAGTTGTAACATTTCGGTCTTCTGTCTTTTTCAAATCGTTGCGACTCTCTTGAACTTTTGAATTGTTTGTCCGACAACACTGTTTTTCTGCACCCATCGTAACGGTAATGTGATACAGGGATCTTCTGACTGCAACGTGATGGCACAAACCCATTAATATAGCGGGACGCTGACTTGGTAGCTTCAAACTCTAGGGCGTGAACAAGAGCTTCTGAGCTATCTCGGTGTCTTGCCATTCGTAACACTTGCTGAAGTTCACAATCTCCGATGCCATCAATAAATGTCTGCACCGTAAACCTTATTCGGAAGTCTTCTGGTGCTTCAGGATAGGCCAATCTAATCAATCTGTCGATACTTGCTTCAAACTCTTGAAGACTTTCCCCGGAACGTTGTCGTCTTGTTCTCAACTGAGCGTAGTACACCTCTCGCAAATGTTTATCACCATACCGTAATTCCAGAGCTTTTATCAACTCGGCATAGGTGTTCTGGCTGTCAGGTGGCACTTTCTGTAGCAGTTCTGCCGCGGGTCCTTTTAATGCAAGAACAAGTGAAACAGCCTTTTCTTTTTCTGTCCAATTATTTGCGCATGCAGCAGCTTCAAATTGGCGGAGGTACGTTGCCCAGTGACTGCTTCCGTCAAAGTTGGAGCTTTGACATGAACTGTCCCTACTGCAGGCAAAGTGACTTTCTCTGTTAACTTATTTTCTGTCTTGATCACTGGTACAGTCTGTTCAGAAATTTGTTTTGGTTGAATCTTCATGCACTGTTCGACTTCACTTTTAATTTGTTCTCTTATGTTTGCCATTGAGTTTTCTACTGCAAATATTTTATTTGACACAGATTCTTCTATAACAGATATTTTTGTAGACATCGATTCCTCCACAGTCAAGACAGATTTTTCTACTTCAGCTATTTTTAATGTCATTGATTCTTGTACCTCCGATATTTTAGTAACTTGCTTATTAAGCTCACCTCGTAGGAGACCCAACTCTGCAGCGGTTTGTTCTTGTGTCTGCTTTTGCTGCTGTATTAACTCCTTGATGTCCTCTGTTTCACGTTTACGTCGTTCCTCTGTTTCTTCCTTTTCTTGTCTTCGGTCTTCTTTTTGTCTTTCTTCTGTTTCTAGCATTAGTGCTTTCTGACGTTCCTCAGCCTCTTCTCTTTCCTGTCTTCGTTCTTCTTTTTGTCGTTTTTCTGCTTCTTCTGCTTTCTCATCCTGTCGTTTCTCTGCTTCTTCCTGTGTCTGCCGCAGCAGTGTTTGTAAAGCTTCCATCATCTGACTGGGATCCATGTTTACTGATCTAATTACGAATCACACTCGTCTTGTACAAAGCGTCCACTGTTTCCACTGTTAACCGTTCTATCCCACTTCTGACACCACTGTTACGACGGTCTATTCGATCGTCGTAGGTACAGTGGAAACAAAATAAGTACAAGACACCAATTAAGTCACTAATCACCCTTTAATTGTTATAGTAAAACAGTTCGTAATTAACAACACAGTGTCTACAACAAATCAAATGAAATTGTTCATACACAATAAAATGTCCACTAATATTAAAACTCAACGGTATTACAAGTATACCGTCCGAATATAAAACGCAATACTTCACTAATAACTACTTGAACGTACACCGTAATAACTCGAACCGCTCTGTAAATATCGCACTAATACTCTCGAACCGCACAGTCAAAAATCTCGCATTGAACTGAAAACTAAGGCCGCGACGCGATGTATTTATAGTTACGCTCACACACCAGAAGCTTCCAAACTGCGTCTTATCTCTCGCGAACTACGTAAATTGCTACGGCCTTGACACAGTCCGAGCGCCCGAGCGAAGGCCGGCACAGTCGAGAAAATTCTCGCAACATGCGTATAGTAGCACGTACACCACACGCTTACGTCGAGACCTTTCTGGCACATTCGATAAACGCGTAGATTGTTCTATGCTGTCGTAGCAATATATTAAGAGCTGGTAACAAGATTCACAATTAATATACAGTCAAAATAATTGAATAAGTTTGGAAAAAATATAGCCACCATTTGTTTTTAGTAATAACACTTGACGCCATTTTGGGGCACCATTTAATGTATGTTTATTTTGTTCATGAAATTAAAACTAATAATTATATTCAATCAAGAAGCAGTGTTATCATTTGGGTCACCTTCTTTGAATCAAAAATCTCGCTGTTAATGAATCCTGGCCCCTTAGGAAGAAAGTATCAGAATTTGAAAAGCACGTGCTATCAAGTAATTAAAATCGGTAAGTACACATATGTACGATATTATGGTAGTAATTATACATATATAAATATAAATAAATGTGTGTAGTAGGGAGTGTATTAACAAATGGCGCCTGAACTAGGGACATTATATAAAATCACTTTATATAAAACAGGCCAGATTTAGAAACAAAGAAGGTGATATAAGACGGGACATAACCTAGTGTACGAGACGTTATGTTGACGAAACAGAGTAACTAGTAATTGTATAATTAATTACGAATAAAAAATAAATAGTCATTTAAATAGTTAAATTAACAATGGCAGAAAGTAATAATAGTCTGGAAATGGATAATACAGATACAGAATCTATTTTATTAGAAAGACATGCCAGCTCAACACCTAAAACAGTTGAAAATAAAATCTCGTTGGAAGATTTATTCACGTTAATTAGTGACAAATTTGAACAACAGAATCTTAAATTTGAAGACAAATTCAACCAAATGAATAGTACGTTTAATGTAAAGTTAGACAGTTTCGAGAATGAGCTCAAGAAACAAAACGATTTGAAAAACGTAAAATTAGATCAAGTAGAGGAGAAATTAGACAAGAGAATTAATGAGATACAGTTAGGAAATAAGAGTAGAGAAATAGACAAATTAGATAGAAACAAAGACAAGGTAAGTAGTAGTGGAAATTATGATAAAATAAATGAAAATATAGTAATAGGAGATAACAGTGTGGATGTTGGTAATAATAGTGAGATTTTAATGAGAATAGAGGTTAATGGTGAGGTGACAGTTGTAGATGAGAGTGAAAGTGGGGGTAAGGAGAGTTTAAGTGAGTATAGTGAGCAGAGGGCAAATTTTCCCAGTGGTATAGTTGGAGTAAAGACTCCGAAATTGTTATTTGAGGAGGAAGGTTCCTCTAGAGTTTATGTGGGAGACGTGTGGTCTCCAAACGATCCCTTAGTTTTTTGTGTTAGTGTACCTGGTGAGGCCAGGAGGTGTTTTTATGAAATAGTAGTGCCCGATGCAAATATAGAGAGAGAGAATGTAGCTTGGTGTGATAGAGAGAGATGTTTTAAAAGTAAGAGGTATGGTGAGAGAAAAAGAGAAGTAGAGATTTTTAAGATATGTAGAGATTATGAAGAGTTTATGGAAAGGTTAGGTGGAGAGAGAAGTGATAAATATAATGAATACTTACCTTGGGTTGAAGCTGATATAGCAGCAGTGGGAGATGATGTTGATAAAGATGACTTTATAACTTACCTGATTATAACAGACTATACCAAAGGCGACATGACCATACTCGATCATGACAAATTATATGAGATAGTAATATGGAATAAGCATATTAATTCAAATAGTATTGTGGAAATATATGAAGAATTAGATAAGTATTATATTGATAGTAATAATATAAGACATTCAATATTAAACCATGTATATAGTTTTAAGGTTCGATTGTTATTTGACGATGGAGGCTAAATATTCTAATTGTGTTTATGAACATTTAATTATGTGAACAGTGTTTTTCAGGATGGACTGTTTAGGACTGATTATGGTAAATGATTAATGATAATGTGGATTGTATATTTTTGTGTATTAATGTCAGTGTATTGGTGTATTTTTGCTGTTGTGTATTTTATGTATTTTTTATGTAAACTAGGTACGGTAGAATTTTAAATAATTTAAGGAAGTTTGATGATTTTAAATGATATTAGGAGATTTAGATTCTAATGGTTAGTAAATGATTACGCAGGTAATATATTTGGATATGGAGAGGTATTGTTGTTAGTAAGATAAGTGATGAATTTTCTAATGGTATATTAAGGTGAAATGTTGTTAAAGAGTTTGGGATAATGATAAATAAGGGCATTGGAGTTAGTTAAATAGAGTTAATGGGAGTTAGTGAAAATAAAGTGTTGAGATATTGATAATATATAAAGAGGTGTTAGATATTTTAGGGACACAGTGGTCAGTGATAATATATGTAGAGTTGAGTAATGTGAATGGTATATATATATTTGTTGATGGTGATATTTTGTAATAAGGGTATTGGTGTAGGGAGTCTGCAACGAAAGGTGTTGGGACAGGAAAGGACCGTTGTGTGCCGGAAAGGGTTACCTGAAAGGGTCAGGAACCGATAAAGGAATGAGTTGGTAAGTGGGAACACACATACTAGTACAAAAAATGAGCGGTGCCAGAGGTTTTAAATGGGATTTGTGAAGGGGGTTATTATAGAGATATTGGTGTCATAATATGTTAATGGTTAGAAGCGGGTAGTAGTAAAAAGGAGGGGTAGTAAGGTTAGATTGACAAATGCCAAAATAAGGTAGAGAAAATAGTGAATAATAGAGAGTCACCCAAACTAGTAAGGATAGAAGGGTTAGAAAAAGAAAATTCATGGTAGGAAGGTAATTGTAACGGAAAGGTAAATGATAAATTTGAAATTGTTGTATAGAATCTAATGAATGTTAAATAATTAAAAGTTAATAGAGAATTGTTGATAGTAACGATGTGATAAAGTTTTGGTACAAGTCATGTAAATGTAAATTGTTTAATGTAAGATAATGTAACAGTGTTAATGTGTAATGTTTAATGTTTTATGATGTTTTATTGTTATTGGTAATGACGGTAACAAATGTAAAAGAATAGTAGCTTTTAAAGGTTGAAAGTCTAAAGGTACAAATGAAGTTGAGCAAAATATAGTATGATACCAGTTACAAAAGAGATAATTAAGTATAAGTTGAGTAATAAAATTTGAATAATAAACTTGTCTGCCATAGTAGTTATAGGTTGAATTTTGTAGAAATAATTAGGTGAAGGTGTTTTGGGGAATATTAAAGAATTGTTTATGTATTGTGTTATTTGTAGGTATATATATATATATATATATATATATATATATAGTTTTTTCTCTTACAAGGAAGAGATTGAGTTTGGTGGTGGTAAAAGAATCAATATATTTTGAAGTCTTGTTGTTGTTATGTTGAAACTTTTAAATTAAGAACAAACCAATGCCCAGACACAAACCAATGCATCTAAAGGGAAACATGTCAGTTGTAGATATGGAAGTATATTAGACCACTATTTTAAAATTTTGTATTCAATGTTTCAGAGTTTTGTGGTGTTGTGACTGCGGTCCTGGGCTGGCTGGAGTGTCAGAACAGGAGCGTAGAGTGCCTCATGGCCTTATGGTGTAGGGATCTCTCCGGAGAAGTCCAGTAAGGTCAGAGGGTGCGATCAGCATCATTGGACCAAGGGTAAGTGATGATAAAACTTTATATAGTAACATTACAGGGGGTTGTGGTGACATATCTAGACTGATCCTTTTAGGAAAGTGTGAATGAGTCAATGAAAGTTTTTGTGTTTCGACACAAAATCTTTCATTGAGGGGGTTTGTAACAGTACATAAAGACCCAATACTGTAATTATGGGATCTGAGGTTATTTTTTCAATGTTTTATTGTATAATCATCAAATACAGAATGGTTAGGTCCATTGTCCCTATATATGAAGGAACAACGCAGATTCAGTAAGAGTACCATGCCAAGGTCACCGTTGGACGTGCGAGAGCCGGTCAAGGACATGGCGGTGTTTGTGACGACTGACTATAAATATTCATTGTGATTGGATAATAACGCTGTTTCGTCATAACAAAAGACGATGACGTATGAAACTACAACGCATGTAACTAGGCGTTGTCCCGTTTAACAAAGACTGATGACGTCAAACACACTAACACAAGCATAAATTTGCATATTCATCGGTCTCAGTTCAGCACAGTACACCAAAGAGGCCACAGCGATGTATCGCTGTTGGCATTAGTTTTCATACAAAAGTTGTAGAAAGTCTATTCAAAATTAACAAAATGTGAGAACAAAGTCAGAGAACAATTAAATAACAATATACATTTACTGTTGTCACTTCCCAAACGTTTCGAGATGTTGTTTCTCTTCTAATAAGTGAATGAAGAGGATGCAACAACAAGAGAACAATATACAGTAAAGACATTAAATGTAGAGTCAGTGCAGACGATTTAAAAATCAGAATGATGAGGCAAACACCGGCCATACTCCTGGGGAACATCTGAGACCAGCGAGGGAGCGACGCTACACCTTTTCAGAGAAGTCAACAATATCTTTTTATTTTCGTATTAATGAGCTCATTAAGTAAACCCCAAAATGTATAAAATGTAATTATAACAGTGAGTGTGAATGAGTGGGCGATCGAACGAACGCATGGCCATGCTTCTATACATAGAGGGCATTGGTTTGTGAATTATACGATACTATGACTAATTACATGATAAGTGCTGCAACTAGAAAACAAAAGAGAATATATATTAAGAGCTGGTAACAAGATTCACAATTAATATACAGTCAAAATAATTGAATAAGTTTGGAAAAAATATAGCCACCATTTGTTTTTAGTAATAACACTTGACGCCATTTTGGGGCACCATTTAATGTATGTTTATTTTGTTCATGAAATTAAAACTAATAATTATATTCAATCAAGAAGCAGTGTTATCATTTGGGTCACCTTCTTTGAATCAAAAATCTCGCTGTTAATGAATCCTGGCCCCTTAGGAAGAAAGTATCAGAATTTGAAAAGCACGTGCTATCAAGTAATTAAAATCGGTAAGTACACATATGTACGATATTATGGTAGTAATTATACATATATAAATATAAATAAATGTGTGTAGTAGGGAGTGTATTGACAAGTTGACATTATTATTGCGTGTACACAAATTGAACTTAAATTATTGTATGAGTTGTTACAACACAAATAAGCCACCCCAGTACCAGGGATAAAAAAGATGATAATAAATATAAATATACTTCATATAAAATAAAATATTAAATATAAAGACGGTGACACGACAAACGACGACATAACCTAACCCAAGTGATTGACCAAACAAACAGGAAAACGACAAAGAAGGGAAAAAACCGAAACCAAAGAAGAATAAAGACAATTGCAGGAAGTGAACGAATTCATACAAACAAATAAAATAAAACCAAATGAGAAGGGGAGAATTGAACTAAAATGAAGCCAATTGAAAATGAAGGAGAAAAGAAGAAAAATGAAGAGGAAACGAAGTGAAACCAAGGGATAAGAAACACCACAAGTATAAAAGGGAGAAATGGTACACTCAAGGATAATATTGGGAATAGGAATAAAACCAATAATTATCCAATACCAGAGATAAATATTATTCTCAATTAAATAATTAATGTAACTGTTTTAACCAAAACCCAGTAAAGTAATATTATAAAAAGAAAAAGTACACTAACCCAAAAAATCAGAGTTAGATATAGTAAAAATCTATAGGAAAATAACATTAATAATACTGTGTATAATTTGTAAAGAAAGAAATAGTGAAAAAATGAGAAAGTGACAAAGAGAAATAATTATAGGGATTACCCACTAAGAAACACTTAATGTAAACAGTTAAAAAGTGCAATAGTGAAGGTGTGAAACCCCAAAATGGTTAGAAACCATATCAATGATAATAAAACGCTCAATAATCAAAAAGAAACAATAATTGATTAATAGTGAATCCAATAATAATTAAGAGTAAGGTTTTAATGATAGCATTAGATGTAAGCACTTCATAATGTAAAATAAACACTGAAGAGTGATGAGAAAACACTGTGTGAGTAAAAGTGATACAAATTAGTAATTAGAAATATAAAGTTTAATAATAATAGTAAATGTAAACAATTAGTAATATGAAACGAACACTGGAAAGTGATAATAACATTGTTAATTAAGAGATTTAAGTTTAATTGTAAACGATTGTATTTAAAAGGGGAGTATCCCATGAAAAGATAAACAGCTAGTGTTAACATGGATTGAGAGTAGAGTTAATTAGGAAATAAGCAATTAATAATAATTAAATAAACACACCAGATTGTAAGGGAAAAGCAATTATTCAAAAGGTGATGTTAGTTAACACCCAAAAAATAGTAATTAATGAAATGAGTTGAACACAAATTTTATTTAATAAGGGTAAAATAATTGTATAATTATATTTATGAATAGGGTATGACTGAAGAATTTGTACAGAGCATACGCCTAGATGTTATGTTTTTAATTGAGGAAGAATTGGAAGTGATAGCCATATTATTAACAAAGGCAAAATAGATGATTAAGAAGTTAAGACAATACAAATCTAATTACAACAGAAAATCAATAAATGTAGAAAATAACAGAACCATTAATAAAACAAAATACATTAGAATAAAATGAGACATCATTTGTATAAATTCAGTAAATATAGTCAATGGCTACTAGTGCATCTGAAATGCCTAACTGTCAAAACCAGCAATTACAAATTGTATAAAATCCACAATAAAATTAACAAAACTAAGGCAAGTAACTAGCCAAAAATAATGTATAAATCATTTTAAAAGAAAAATGTTATAATAAGAGCTTAAATTAAAAGAAATATATAATTATCAAATGTTAACATAATTAGACAAAAGTTAATATCTAATAGAACATGACCTTATGAGGTATTATTTTAATATTTGAAAGGAAATAAATACAACAGTGATAATATTTAATACTCAGGAAGGAAGACAGAAGAATAAAATCAATCAGAAAATATATAGTAATTTTGAATAAAAATTAAAATATGATAACAATGGTAATAATCTATGCCTTAACCAATCAAAGGGTTTTGGTTACCATAGAAACCATAGTTACCATAGTTGGTTACTAATTTTCCGTTAATTTTCAGTACTCGTATAATGACGCTTGGGTAGTAGGGACGCAAGATTTTGTATGACACGAATTTTACTTTAAAAAGTTTAAAAACTAGTCAGAATACAAAAACATGTACCAGTGAGAAGGAGATGAAGAGGATTAACATTTAACTGATGTCCAGGAACTAAATAAACGAAAATTAAAAAGCAGAAATTCCCAAGACTAATTAGAAAAGGACGCCCGCAGCCTGAGTCACTCAAAATTGATGAATTTTCCATATCCAAAGAACAACGATCTATCACAAACCTTCTGAACTGATAAGTATCATTTAAATACCCTAATCCCAGGAATTAAAGTCCCAGGCACTTTAAATATTTCTCATATCAATACAAACTCTCACTATGAATTAAAAACAATTTTCTTTCAAGGATTAAATAAAACAAACTTACGTAGAAAAACTTGTTAACTAAAAAATAACCTCGCACAAAGTGGCGAACTTTTGTAACACCTATTACTACACTGCAGAACAAATTGTAGACACACTGTATATCATATAAGTACGGAGGATGTACGGTAGTGTACTTTTTTATTGTTACCATAGTTAATGTTTTCTTTATAACCTAAAGGACTCCAGATTTTGGACGAGTTGACGTATAATGTACAAACAGTAGCCATGATGGCATCAGAATAGCTCGTTCAAAACCAATTTCGTCAGCTTGAGATAATGCGTTTCATGTTTTATGTCGGGGCAAATTTATTGAATACTAAATTATAATATTATTGTCACATGAATTAATTACCAAACTATCATTAAAGAAATAGTACAGAGTGTAACCATTGTTTTATTTCATAGGAAATTGTATTATATATGTGTGTGTTAGCGAACTTACAGATCAGACAACTAGTGCTTTCGCTATCTGTGCAATACAGTAAGCTGTACAAAGGCGGGAACCGATTCGAACGCTCCAGCCTTCACCGCTGAAAACACCATACTAACATATTAATTCATAAATTTAATTGTTTTCAACAAACAATTTGGCGCCACCCGGGATTCACAAACCCCTATGAAATTACAGGTAAGGTTTCCACTAGATTGTACTGATAATTGTGACAACGCTACGGACTTCGTTAGCAACAACCATTAATGTAACAACAGGTGTGAGACGAACACACCACACTAATACATAAAATACAATAGACACGTCTTAACAGAGACGACTAAAATAACTCGTTACAGATTGGCTTCCATCGCGGGGCTTAAACGAAGACGAGGATGTCTCTAACATCGTTACGGATTGGCGACCAACGTAGTGAGGCTAGAAAAGGACAACTAGCGGCGATTATGAAAAGACATTCGATGGTTACAATATAAAGACGAAAAAAGATGAAACAGAAAGATATGACACAACAACAAACGAAAATGCCCAAACAACAGAAACAATGGAGTTATGCAGAGTGGATGACAAAGTTATTTAAAAGTTCAGTAAGGAGATGGAATACATCGAGAAGAATACCACGGATCATGAACGAGCGCAGATGAGTTGTGCGAATGCAGTGGGATCGCCAAACGACAAAATGTCACTGAGAGATATTTATGATGAAATGTGGAAGCTGGACACCAAGTATAAGGAAGAAGAGACTATTGGGACAGCCCACGAAAAACGTGATAACAATGTGGAAAGAATGACTGAAGAAGATTGGGATAGATGGAGTGATAATGCAAAACAAATGAAAACAAAAGAACGGGAGTATACGCACAGGTGACTGAGGAATATACACAGGAGGAGTATGACCAATGGAGACAATCAATAAGGCAATCAGAAACACCAATACAAACAGAAAACGCAGAATTAAGGGAATGGATAAGGGTTATGTTTGAACTGTCCAGAGAAGAAATTTGTAATTGGAGGAAGATACATAATCAAGTAGAAGAGTTCAAGGAAATGCCAAACCCAAAAACTCAAATAAAAAAAGAAATAGTCAAGGATGTCAAAGTGAAGCAACAGAAGAAAATACCAGAACAAAAGAAGGAGGAAAGCTTCGAGGAATGGAAGGACAAGTTTTTTAAAAAATCCGGCAAGGTAATCGAAGAATATGATAGGGAGATGAGTGATAATGAGCGACAACAAATTAGACAGATGATAGAAGATTTCAAGAAATTAAATGAACCACAAGACACCACTTCTGAAGGTAGTAAGGAGATAGAAATTAAAGAAGACCAAAGTGTATTATTGCCTGAAAATAATAACAACGAAACAAGTAATGAATACGTGGAAATGAAGACTGAGAAAAGCCATCACAGAAAACTAATAAAAACAAGAGAAGAAATAGAAATGATGAAAAACGGACTAATCGATGTGTTTAGTGTACCAATGACCAACCATACCGAAAGGATGAATTTTATGGAGCGCAGGAGAACTAGAAAAGAAATTCTAGAAGGAGTGAACTACCGACCAGCGAGAAGAAACTGGAGAAAAGCAATACCTGAATGGAAGATACCCAAAATAAGAGGAATTCACAACAAACCAGTGGATGAAAAATTCAGCAAATCTATGCTTAGATGGAAGATGCCAGAAATAGAAATGACTGACAACAAAACAGTATATAACAAATCAAGAAGGTCAATAAAACACTGGAGCTTACCAGAAATAGAAATACAGAATAAAGGATGAATAATAACAAAGGAGGTACAATTAACAACTTCTTTGATTAATCAAAAGGTAGTAAATGAAGCAGTCATGGAGACAAATGAACATATGATAGTCGAGGAATTATGGTACAAGATGGAGGAGACCTATGTTACACGAACGAAGATAGTTCTACACACCAAGGTCTTCCGAACCACAAGCGCAGATGAAATAATGGACCATGGGTAAACTAAGCGAAGATACCACACACCAAGAAAAGGGACTGATCTTCGAATTACTGACCAAGCCGACCAAGGGAAAGAAAAGAGTATTAATTTAATGGAACCAATAAGAATCACCAAAACAAGAAGGGACAAGAAACGACTAAACGACCAAGACGAATTAAATGAGAAATAATAAACCATAATCAATAAAATTAAAAAATTATCCAGAATAAATGTAGAAGATCAAACATTTGAAGGAGAAAAGGGGAAGATCGCAAAAGTGTATTACATATTGAAAGATAGGAAGGACCTGGAAGATATCGTAAGCGAAATAGTGTTACAACAAAAGCAAGATACCAAAATATTAGACATACGAAAAAGACTGATGGAATCTGAAGAAATTATAAATAAATTTTACTGCATATACAAAGACATGTTATTCATAAAAACAAAAAAAAACCAAGACACATGGAAACTAGTAATTCCTCATTCATTAGAAAACCAGATAATTAAAGATTACCATGTAAGATACGGGCACATGGGAACACTCAAAATAGTAAAAGCATTAGAGGAAGATTTGTTCGTTAAAAGTATCACAAGAAAGGTAAATAAAAATATAAAAACCTGCACGTTATGTCAGATGGTCAAAACAAATAACAAAAGGAAGAATGGAACGATGATACCCATCACTTCAAACGCCAAACTAGAGAAGGTGTTCCTCGAAATATGTGGACGTTTCCCACATAGCGGAGGAAGGCATGGATACAAGTTCATCGTAATTATACTAGACCATTACACCAAGTACACCAAACTATACGCTACAAACAGAGCCACAACAAATAAAATATTAGACATTATAAAAAATAAATACATTACAGAAATTGGAAAACCATACATGATTATAACCGACCATGGGACACAATTTAAAGGGAAAAAGTGGAGAGACGAATTAATGAAATTGAACATCAAAACATATAAAACTTCCGTGTACCACCCTAGTAGTAATCCAACAGAAAGGATGTTGAGAGAGTTGGGACGTATTTTAAGAACTTATTGTCATGATAACCAAAAAGAATGGCAGAAATATTTAACTTCAACCAAAGTATTTTTAAATATCAGCTATCACCAGTTTACTGAAAATACCCCATACTTAATGATGTTCGAGAGGAAACCAAATAGAGAGATACAAGAAATAATAGAATTCCCAAAAAACCCAGAAGACCCGTATGATAAAAACAAATGGTACAGCCTAATTATGGAGAAGATTGAGAAACAGAAAGCCAAATATGCTAAAAACCAGCCCAAAATAATTAAATATAAAGAGGGAGAAAAGCTATTAATAAAAAACCGTGAACTGCCAAGTACACTGGAAGGCATAACAAAGAAATTGTTATTACTATACACAGGCCCCTATGTCATCACCAAAGATAATGGTAGCAATACTTACCAAATAAGTAATATAAACACAAAAAAGATAAAAGGAGTTTACAATCAAGCTTCAATAAAAAGGTTTTATGAAGAAAAATAAATTATATAAAATAAGCAAATTTCAAAATTCAAAAAGTTTGTAAGAGCAACTTACTACCTTATTTAGATGACATATGAGGAATGGAAAAAATAAAATAAATGAATAAAAATATAAAAAACAAAGGAATAAGTTACCAAAATTCCTACCAAGTAAAATCAACTTACAGTCAAATAAAGTTGATATATGAAGTATAAAATAAAAAATTATAATAAGGGAATAAGTTATACAAATTCCTATAAAAAAAAGAAAAACTGACTTACAAAAAATTATATAGAATAATGATTGAAACAAAAATAAAATCAAGCAAAAACTGCTGAGATAAATACCTAAAATTATAATGAATTTAAAGTATTCAAAGAAAAAAAAAATCTAAACTGGTACAAGGAAGAAAAAGAAGTTATGTATAAAATAAATGTACAAAAAATGGCTAAAGCAGAATATTGCTAAACAACAAAGAAAAAGAATAAAAATGTCTAAGATAATTAAAATGATCACAAGAAGAATAAAAAACAAACCAATGAAGGTTAGATATGATGAAATTAACAAATAAATAAATAAAAAACAATCAACTGTATGAGTAGATGACAGTATACAGCAAAGGTACAGCGGAAGGAAGAATGAGTAAAAGGCCAAAGTGATCTAAAAACAAACCACAAGGTGGAAAATCCCAAAATATATTATTATTATTAATGTAAGTCACAAGTTGACAAAAAAGGTATTTAAGATTGACTGTTGAAAAGTTCAGCAGTCAAAATAAACTGAGCAGAGATGATGTTCCTCTGGTCTCAGAAAAAATGAGTAGTAATGGAAGAAACCAGCTACTAAAAAGTTAGGGAAAAATTGTATAAACGGGAGAACACAAATGGAAATAAATAAAATAAATAATGGAGAAACAAACAAGAGAGAAAAGAAAAAAATATATAAACTGATAATTTCATAAAAAACTATGTTAGCGTTTTATTAAAATGATCAATTTTGAAGGAGAGGCATTATGTTACAACACAAACAAGCCACCCCAGTACCAGGGATAAAAAAGATGATAATAAATATAAATATACTTCATATAAAATAAAATATTAAATATAAAGACGGTGACACGACAAACGACGACATGACCTAACCCAAGTGATTGACCAAACAAACAGGAAAACGACAAAGAAGGGAAAAAACCGAAACCAAAGAAGAATAAAGACAATTGCAGGAAGTGAACGAATTCATACAAACAAATAAAATAAAACCAAATGAGAAGGGGAGAATTGAACTAAAATGAAGCCAATTGAAAATGAAGGAGAAAAGAAGAAAAATGAAGAGGAAACGAAGTGAAACCAAGGGATAAGAAACACCACAAGTATAAAAGGGAGAAATGGTACACTCAAGGATAATATTGGGAATAGGAATAAAACCAATAATTATCCAATACCAGAGATAAATATTATTCTCAATTAAATAATTAATGTAACTGTTTTAACCAAAACCCAGTAAAGTAATATTATAAAAAGAAAAAGTACACTAACCCAAAAAATCAGAGTTAGATATAGTAAAAATCTATAGGAAAATAACATTAATAATACTGTGTATAATTTGTAAAGAAAGAAATAGTGAAAAAATGAGAAAGTGACAAAGAGAAATAATTATAGGGATTACCCACTAAGAAACACTTAATGTAAACAGTTAAAAAGTGCAATAGTGAAGGTGTGAAACCCCAAAATGGTTAGAAACCATATCAATGATAATAAAACGCTCAATAATCAAAAAGAAACAATAATTGATTAATAGTGAATCCAATAATAATTAAGAGTAAGGTTTTAATGATAGCATTAGATGTAAGCACTTCATAATGTAAAATAAACACTGAAGAGTGATGAGAAAACACTGTGTGAGTAAAAGTGATACAAATTAGTAATTAGAAATATAAAGTTTAATAATAATAGTAAATGTAAACAATTAGTAATATGAAACGAACACTGGAAAGTGATAATAACATTGTTAATTAAGAGATTTAAGTTTAATTGTAAACGATTGTATTTAAAAGGGGAGTATCCCATGAAAAGATAAACAGCTAGTGTTAACATGGATTGAGAGTAGAGTTAATTAGGAAATAAGCAATTAATAATAATTAAATAAACACACCAGATTGTAAGGGAAAAGCAATTATTCAAAAGGTGATGTTAGTTAACACCCAAAAAATAGTAATTAATGAAATGAGTTGAACACAAATTTTATTTAATAAGGGTAAAATAATTGTATAATTATATTTATGAATAGGGTATGACTGAAGAATTTGTACAGAGCATACGCCTAGATGTTATGTTTTTAATTGAGGAAGAATTGGAAGTGATAGCCATATTATTAACAAAGGCAAAATAGATGATTAAGAAGTTAAGACAATACAAATCTAATTACAACAGAAAATCAATAAATGTAGAAAATAACAGAACCATTAATAAAACAAAATACATTAGAATAAAATGAGACATCATTTGTATAAATTCAGTAAATATAGTCAATGGCTACTAGTGCATCTGAAATGCCTAACTGTCAAAACCAGCAATTACAAATTGTATAAAATCCACAATAAAATTAACAAAACTAAGGCAAGTAACTAGCCAAAAATAATGTATAAATCATTTTAAAAGAAAAATGTTATAATAAGAGCTTAAATTAAAAGAAATATATAATTATCAAATGTTAACATAATTAGACAAAAGTTAATATCTAATAGAACATGACCTTATGAGGTATTATTTTAATATTTGAAAGGAAATAAATACAACAGTGATAATATTTAATACTCAGGAAGGAAGACAGAAGAATAAAATCAATCAGAAAATATATAGTAATTTTGAATAAAAATTAAAATATGATAACAATGGTAATAATCTATGCCTTAACCAATCAAAGGGTTTTGGTTACCATAGAAACCATAGTTACCATAGTTGGTTACTAATTTTCCGTTAATTTTCAGTACTCGTATAATGACGCTTGGGTAGTAGGGACGCAAGATTTTGTATGACACGAATTTTACTTTAAAAAGTTTAAAAACTAGTCAGAATACAAAAACATGTACCAGTGAGAAGGAGATGAAGAGGATTAACATTTAACTGATGTCCAGGAACTAAATAAACGAAAATTAAAAAGCAGAAATTCCCAAGACTAATTAGAAAAGGACGCCCGCAGCCTGAGTCACTCAAAATTGATGAATTTTCCATATCCAAAGAACAACGATCTATCACAAACCTTCTGAACTGATAAGTATCATTTAAATACCCTAATCCCAGGAATTAAAGTCCCAGGCACTTTAAATATTTCTCATATCAATACAAACTCTCACTATGAATTAAAAACAATTTTCTTTCAAGGATTAAATAAAACAAACTTACGTAGAAAAACTTGTTAACTAAAAAATAACCTCGCACAAAGTGGCGAACTTTTGTAACACCTATTACTACACTGCAGAACAAATTGTAGACACACTGTATATCATATAAGTACGGAGGATGTACGGTAGTGTACTTTTTTATTGTTACCATAGTTAATGTTTTCTTTATAACCTAAAGGACTCCAGATTTTGGACGAGTTGACGTATAATGTACAAACAGTAGCCATGATGGCATCAGAATAGCTCGTTCAAAACCAATTTCGTCAGCTTGAGATAATGCGTTTCATGTTTTATGTCGGGGCAAATTTATTGAATACTAAATTATAATATTATTGTCACATGAATTAATTACCAAACTATCATTAAAGAAATAGTACAGAGTGTAACCATTGTTTTATTTCATAGGAAATTGTATTATATATGTGTGTGTTAGCGAACTTACAGATCAGACAACTAGTGCTTTCGCTATCTGTGCAATACAGTAAGCTGTACAAAGGCGGGAACCGATTCGAACGCTCCAGCCTTCACCGCTGAAAACACCATACTAACATATTAATTCATAAATTTAATTGTTTTCAACAAACAATTTGGCGCCACCCGGGATTCACAAACCCCTATGAAATTACAGGTAAGGTTTCCACTAGATTGTACTGATAATTGTGACAACGCTACGGACTTCGTTAGCAACAACCATTAATGTAACAACAGGTGTGAGACGAACACACCACACTAATACATAAAATACAATAGACACGTCTTAACAGAGACGACTAAAATAACTCGTTACAGATTGGCTTCCATCGCGGGGCTTAAACGAAGACGAGGATGTCTCTAACATCGTTACGGATTGGCGACCAACGTAGTGAGGCTAGAAAAGGACAACTAGCGGCGATTATGAAAAGACATTCGATGGTTACAATATAAAGACGAAAAAAGATGAAACAGAAAGATATGACACAACAACAAACGAAAATGCCCAAACAACAGAAACAATGGAGTTATGCAGAGTGGATGACAAAGTTATTTAAAAGTTCAGTAAGGAGATGGAATACATCGAGAAGAATACCACGGATCATGAACGAGCGCAGATGAGTTGTGCGAATGCAGTGGGATCGCCAAACGACAAAATGTCACTGAGAGATATTTATGATGAAATGTGGAAGCTGGACACCAAGTATAAGGAAGAAGAGACTATTGGGACAGCCCACGAAAAACGTGATAACAATGTGGAAAGAATGACTGAAGAAGATTGGGATAGATGGAGTGATAATGCAAAACAAATGAAAACAAAAGAACGGGAGTATACGCACAGGTGACTGAGGAATATACACAGGAGGAGTATGACCAATGGAGACAATCAATAAGGCAATCAGAAACACCAATACAAACAGAAAACGCAGAATTAAGGGAATGGATAAGGGTTATGTTTGAACTGTCCAGAGAAGAAATTTGTAATTGGAGGAAGATACATAATCAAGTAGAAGAGTTCAAGGAAATGCCAAACCCAAAAACTCAAATAAAAAAAGAAATAGTCAAGGATGTCAAAGTGAAGCAACAGAAGAAAATACCAGAACAAAAGAAGGAGGAAAGCTTCGAGGAATGGAAGGACAAGTTTTTTAAAAAATCCGGCAAGGTAATCGAAGAATATGATAGGGAGATGAGTGATAATGAGCGACAACAAATTAGACAGATGATAGAAGATTTCAAGAAATTAAATGAACCACAAGACACCACTTCTGAAGGTAGTAAGGAGATAGAAATTAAAGAAGACCAAAGTGTATTATTGCCTGAAAATAATAACAACGAAACAAGTAATGAATACGTGGAAATGAAGACTGAGAAAAGCCATCACAGAAAACTAATAAAAACAAGAGAAGAAATAGAAATGATGAAAAACGGACTAATCGATGTGTTTAGTGTACCAATGACCAACCATACCGAAAGGATGAATTTTATGGAGCGCAGGAGAACTAGAAAAGAAATTCTAGAAGGAGTGAACTACCGACCAGCGAGAAGAAACTGGAGAAAAGCAATACCTGAATGGAAGATACCCAAAATAAGAGGAATTCACAACAAACCAGTGGATGAAAAATTCAGCAAATCTATGCTTAGATGGAAGATGCCAGAAATAGAAATGACTGACAACAAAACAGTATATAACAAATCAAGAAGGTCAATAAAACACTGGAGCTTACCAGAAATAGAAATACAGAATAAAGGATGAATAATAACAAAGGAGGTACAATTAACAACTTCTTTGATTAATCAAAAGGTAGTAAATGAAGCAGTCATGGAGACAAATGAACATATGATAGTCGAGGAATTATGGTACAAGATGGAGGAGACCTATGTTACACGAACGAAGATAGTTCTACACACCAAGGTCTTCCGAACCACAAGCGCAGATGAAATAATGGACCATGGGTAAACTAAGCGAAGATACCACACACCAAGAAAAGGGACTGATCTTCGAATTACTGACCAAGCCGACCAAGGGAAAGAAAAGAGTATTAATTTAATGGAACCAATAAGAATCACCAAAACAAGAAGGGACAAGAAACGACTAAACGACCAAGACGAATTAAATGAGAAATAATAAACCATAATCAATAAAATTAAAAAATTATCCAGAATAAATGTAGAAGATCAAACATTTGAAGGAGAAAAGGGGAAGATCGCAAAAGTGTATTACATATTGAAAGATAGGAAGGACCTGGAAGATATCGTAAGCGAAATAGTGTTACAACAAAAGCAAGATACCAAAATATTAGACATACGAAAAAGACTGATGGAATCTGAAGAAATTATAAATAAATTTTACTGCATATACAAAGACATGTTATTCATAAAAACAAAAAAAAACCAAGACACATGGAAACTAGTAATTCCTCATTCATTAGAAAACCAGATAATTAAAGATTACCATGTAAGATACGGGCACATGGGAACACTCAAAATAGTAAAAGCATTAGAGGAAGATTTGTTCGTTAAAAGTATCACAAGAAAGGTAAATAAAAATATAAAAACCTGCACGTTATGTCAGATGGTCAAAACAAATAACAAAAGGAAGAATGGAACGATGATACCCATCACTTCAAACGCCAAACTAGAGAAGGTGTTCCTCGAAATATGTGGACGTTTCCCACATAGCGGAGGAAGGCATGGATACAAGTTCATCGTAATTATACTAGACCATTACACCAAGTACACCAAACTATACGCTACAAACAGAGCCACAACAAATAAAATATTAGACATTATAAAAAATAAATACATTACAGAAATTGGAAAACCATACATGATTATAACCGACCATGGGACACAATTTAAAGGGAAAAAGTGGAGAGACGAATTAATGAAATTGAACATCAAAACATATAAAACTTCCGTGTACCACCCTAGTAGTAATCCAACAGAAAGGATGTTGAGAGAGTTGGGACGTATTTTAAGAACTTATTGTCATGATAACCAAAAAGAATGGCAGAAATATTTAACTTCAACCAAAGTATTTTTAAATATCAGCTATCACCAGTTTACTGAAAATACCCCATACTTAATGATGTTCGAGAGGAAACCAAATAGAGAGATACAAGAAATAATAGAATTCCCAAAAAACCCAGAAGACCCGTATGATAAAAACAAATGGTACAGCCTAATTATGGAGAAGATTGAGAAACAGAAAGCCAAATATGCTAAAAACCAGCCCAAAATAATTAAATATAAAGAGGGAGAAAAGCTATTAATAAAAAACCGTGAACTGCCAAGTACACTGGAAGGCATAACAAAGAAATTGTTATTACTATACACAGGCCCCTATGTCATCACCAAAGATAATGGTAGCAATACTTACCAAATAAGTAATATAAACACAAAAAAGATAAAAGGAGTTTACAATCAAGCTTCAATAAAAAGGTTTTATGAAGAAAAATAAATTATATAAAATAAGCAAATTTCAAAATTCAAAAAGTTTGTAAGAGCAACTTACTACCTTATTTAGATGACATATGAGGAATGGAAAAAATAAAATAAATGAATAAAAATATAAAAAACAAAGGAATAAGTTACCAAAATTCCTACCAAGTAAAATCAACTTACAGTCAAATAAAGTTGATATATGAAGTATAAAATAAAAAATTATAATAAGGGAATAAGTTATACAAATTCCTATAAAAAAAAGAAAAACTGACTTACAAAAAATTATATAGAATAATGATTGAAACAAAAATAAAATCAAGCAAAAACTGCTGAGATAAATACCTAAAATTATAATGAATTTAAAGTATTCAAAGAAAAAAAAAATCTAAACTGGTACAAGGAAGAAAAAGAAGTTATGTATAAAATAAATGTACAAAAAATGGCTAAAGCAGAATATTGCTAAACAACAAAGAAAAAGAATAAAAATGTCTAAGATAATTAAAATGATCACAAGAAGAATAAAAAACAAACCAATGAAGGTTAGATATGATGAAATTAACAAATAAATAAATAAAAAACAATCAACTGTATGAGTAGATGACAGTATACAGCAAAGGTACAGCGGAAGGAAGAATGAGTAAAAGGCCAAAGTGATCTAAAAACAAACCACAAGGTGGAAAATCCCAAAATATATTATTATTATTAATGTAAGTCACAAGTTGACAAAAAAGGTATTTAAGATTGACTGTTGAAAAGTTCAGCAGTCAAAATAAACTGAGCAGAGATGATGTTCCTCTGGTCTCAGAAAAAATGAGTAGTAATGGAAGAAACCAGCTACTAAAAAGTTAGGGAAAAATTGTATAAACGGGAGAACACAAATGGAAATAAATAAAATAAATAATGGAGAAACAAACAAGAGAGAAAAGAAAAAAATATATAAACTGATAATTTCATAAAAAACTATGTTAGCGTTTTATTAAAATGATCAATTTTGAAGGAGAGGCATTATGTTACAACACAAACAAGCCACCCCAGTACCAGGGATAAAAAAGATGATAATAAATATAAATATACTTCATATAAAATAAAATATTAAATATAAAGACGGTGACACGACAAACGACGACATGACCTAACCCAAGTGATTGACCAAACAAGCAGGAAAATGACAAAGAAGGGAAAAAACCGAAACCAAAGAAGAATAAAGACAATTGCAGGAAGTGAACGAATTCATACAAACAAATAAAAAAAAACCAAACGAGAAGGGGAGAATCGAACTAAAATGAAGCCAATTGAAAATGAAGGAGAAGAAGAAGAAAAATGAAGAGGAAATGAAGTGAAACCAAGGGATAAGAAACACCACAAGTATAAAAGGGAGAAATGGTACACTCAAGGATAATATTGGGAATAAAACCAATAATTATCCAATACCAGAGATAAATATTATTCTCAATTAAATAATTAATGTAACTGTTTTAACCAAAACCCAGTAAAGTAATATTATAAAAAGAAAAAGTACACTAACCCAAAAAATCAGAGTTAGATATAGTAAAAATCTATAGGAAAATAACATTAATAATACTGTGTATAATTTGTAAAGAAAGAAATAGTGAAAAAGTGAGAAAGTGACAAAGAGAAATAATTATAGGGATTACCCACTAAGAAACACTTAATGTAAACAGTTAAAAAGTGCAATAGTGAAGGTGTGAAACCCCAAAATGGTTAGAAACCATATCAATGATAATAAAACGCTCAATAATCAAAAAGAAACAATAATTGATTAATAGTGAATCCAATAATAATTAAGAGTAAGGTTTTAATGATAGCATTAGATGTAAGCACTTCATAATGTGAAATAAACACTGAAGAGTGATGAGAAAACACTGTGTGAGTAAAAGTGATACAAATTAGTAATTAGAAATATAAAGTTTAATAATAATAGTAAATGTAAACAATTAGTAATAAGAAACGAACACTGGAAAGTGATAATAACATTGTTAATTAAGAGATTTAAGATTAATTGTAAACTATTGTATTTAAAAGGGGAGTATCCCATGAAAAGATATACAGCTAGTGTTAACATGGATTGAGAGTAGAGTTTAATTAGGAAATAAGCAATTAATAATAATTAAATAAACACACCAGATTGTAAGGGAAAACCAATTATTCAAAAGGTGATGTTAGTTAACACCCAAAAAATAGTAATTAATGAAATGAGTTTTAAACAAACATTATTTAATAAGGGTAAAATAATTGTATAATTATATTTATGAACAGGGTATGACTTATACGAGTTGACGTATAATGTACAAACAGTAGCCATGATGGCATCAGAATATCTGGTTCAAAATCAATTTCGTCAGCTTGAGATAATGCGTTTCATGTTTTATGTCGGGGCAAATTTATTGAATACTAAATTATAATATTATTGTCACATGAATTAATTACCAAACTATCATTAAAGAAACAGTACAGAGTGTAACCATTGTTTTATTTCATAGGAAATTGTATTATATATGTGTGTGTTAGCGAACTTACAGATCAGACAACTAGCGCTTTCGCTATCTGTGCAATACAGTAAGCTGTACAAAGGCGGGAACCGATTCGAACGCTCCAGCCTTCACCGCTGAAAACACCATACTAACATATTAATTCATAAATTTAATTGTTTCAACAAACAATTTGGCGCCACCCGGGATTCACAAACCCCAATGAAATTACAGGTAAGGTTTCCACTAGATTGTACTGATAATTGTGACAATGCTACGGACTTCGTTAGCAACAACCATTAATGTAACGACAGGTGTGAGACGAACACACCACACTAATACATAAAATACAATAGACACGTCTTAACAGAGACGACTAAAATAACTCGTTACAGATTGGCTTCCATCGCGGGGCTTAAACGAAGACGAGGACGTCTCTAACATCGTTACAGATTGGCGACCAACGTAGTGAGGCTAGAAAAGGACGACTAGCGGCGATTATGAAACGACATTCGATGGTTACAATATAAAGACGAAAAAAGATGAAACAGAAAGATATGACACAACAACAAACGAAAATGCCCAAACAACAGAAACAATGGAGTTATGCAGAGTGGATAACAAAGTTATTTAAAAGTTCAGTAAGGAGATGGAATACATCGAGAAGAATACCACGGATCATGAATGAGCGCAGATGAGTTGTGCGAATGCAGTGGGATCGCCAAACGACAAAATGTCACTGAGAGATATTTATGATGAAATGTTGAAGCTGGACACCAAGTATAAGGAAGAAGAGACTATTGGGACAGCCCACAAAAAACATGATAATAGTGTGGAAAGAATGACTGAAGAAGATTGGGGTAGATGGAGTGACAATGCAAAACAAATGAAAAACGAAAGAACGGGAGTATACGCACAGGTGACTGAGGAATATACACAGGAGGAGTATGACCAATGGAGACAATCAATAAGGCAACCAGAAACACCAATACAAACAGAAACGCAGAATTAAGGGAATGGATAAGGGTTATGTTTGAACTGTCCAGAGAAGATATTTGTAATTGGAGGAAGATACATAATCAAGTAGAAGAGTTCAAGGAAATGCCAAAACCAAAAACTCAAATAAAAAAAGAAATAGTCAAGGATGTCAAAGTGAAGCAACAGAAGAAAATACCAGAACAAAAGAAGGAGGAAAGCTTCGAGGAATGGAAGGACAAGTTTTATAAAAAATTCGGCAAGGTAATCGAAGAATATGATAGGGAAATGAGTGATAACGAGCGACAACAAATTAGACAGATGATAGAAGATTTCAAGAAATTAAATGAACCACAAGACACCACTTCTGAAGGTAGTAAGGAGGTAGAAATTAAAGAAGACCAAAGTGTATTATTGCCTGAAAATAATAACAACGAAACAAATAATGAATACGTGGAAATGAAGACTGAGAAAAGGCATCACAGAAAACTAATAAAAACAAGAGAAGAAGTAGATATGATGAAAAACGGACTAATTGATGTGTTTAGTGTACCAATGACCAACCGTACCGAAAGGATGAATTTTATGGAGCGCAGGAGAACTAGAAAAGAAATTCTAGAAGGAGTGAACTACCGACCAGCGAGAAGAAACTGGAGAAAAGCAATACCTGAATGGAAGATACCCAAAATAAGAGGAATTCACAACAAACCAGTGGATGAAAAATTCAGCAAATCTATGCTTAGATGGAAGATGCCAGAAATAGAAATGACTGACAACAAAACAGTATATAACAAATCAAGAAGGTCAATAAAACACTGGAGCTTACCAGAAATAGAAATACAGAATAAAGGATGAATAATAACAAAGGAGGTACAATTAACAACTTCTTTGATTAATCAAAAGGTAGTAAAT
The DNA here is from genome assembly GCA_034769895.1 of Magicicada septendecula. Lineage (NCBI taxonomy): Eukaryota > Metazoa > Arthropoda > Insecta > Hemiptera > Cicadidae > Magicicada > Magicicada septendecula. The sequence goes on from CM068373.1 coordinate 263,692,302, forward strand.
GAAGCAGTCATGGAGACAAATGAACATATGATAGTCGAGGAATTATGGTACAAGATGGAGGAGACCTATGTTACACGAACGAAGATAGTTCTACACACCAAGGTCTTCCGAACCACAAGCGCAGATGAAATAATGGACCATGGGTAAACTAAGCGAAGATACCACACACCAAGAAAAGGGACTGATCTTCGAATTACTGACCAAGCCGACCAAGGGAAAGAAAAGAGTATTAATTTAATGGAACCAATAAGAATCACCAAAACAAGAAGGGACAAGAAACGACTAAACGACCAAGACGAATTAAATGAGAAATAATAAACCATAATCAATAAAATTAAAAAATTATCCAGAATAAATGTAGAAGATCAAACATTTGAAGGAGAAAAGGGGAAGATCGCAAAAGTGTATTACATATTGAAAGATAGGAAGGACCTGGAAGATATCGTAAGCGAAATAGTGTTACAACAAAAGCAAGATACCAAAATATTAGACATACGAAAAAGACTGATGGAATCTGAAGAAATTATAAATAAATTTTACTGTATATACAAAGACATATTATTCATAAAAACAAAAAAGAACCAAGACACATGGAAACTAGTAATTCCTCATTCATTAGAAAACCAGATAATTAAAGATTACCATGTAAGATGGTAACACATGGGAACACTCAAAATAGTAAAACCATTAGAGGAAGATTTGTTCGTTAAAAGTATCACAAGAAAGGTAAATAAAAACATAAAAACCTGCACGTTATGTCAGATGGTCAAAACAAATAACGAAAGGAAGAATGGAACGATGATGCCCATCACTTCAAACGCCAAACTAGAGAAGGTGTTCCTCGAAACATGTGGACCATTCCCACATAGCGGAGGAAGGCATGGATACAAGTTCATCGTAATTATACTAGACCATTACACCAAGTACACCAAACTATACGCTATAAACAGAGCCACAACAAATAAAATATTAGACATTATAAAAAATAAATACATTACAGAAATTGGAAAACCATACATGATTATAACCGACCACGGGACACAATTTAAAGGGAAAAAGTGGAGAGACGAATTAATGAAATTGAACATCAAAACATATAAAACTTCCGTGTACCACCCTAGTAGTAATCCAACAGAAAGGATGTTGAGAGAGGTGGGACGTATTTTAAGAACTTATTGTCATGATAACCAAAAAGAATGGCAGAAATATTTAACTTCAACCAAAGTATTTTTAAATATCAGCTATCACCAGTTTACTGAAAATACCCCATACTTAATGATGTTCGAGAGGAAACCAAATAGAGAGATACAAGAAATAATAGAATTCCCAAAAAACCCAGAAGACCCGTATGATAAAAACAAATGGTACAGCCTAATTATGGAGAAGATTGAGAAACAGAAAGCCAAATATGCTAAAAACCAGCCCAAAATAATTAAATATAAAGAGGGAGAAAAGCTATTAATAAAAAACCGTGAACTGCCAAGTACACTGGAAGGCATAACAAAGAAATTGTTATTACTATACACAGGCCCCTATGTCATCACCAAAGATAATGGTAGCCATACTTACCAAATAAGTAATATAAACACAAAATATCGGTATGGAGAACCATACATGACTTCCATGTTCTAAGATTTATATTTGAAATCATTTTCGAAATGAAATGTTTCCATAGAAACTACTTCTTTCCACTTATTGGTTCAGCCTTACCCACAGTACTGTGGTCACTAACGTATACCACCACACGTTATCGCACTCGATTTTCACTGATGATGGCAGTCGACGGCACTGCCGAAATGTCTGGTTTTGCAGAAAACGTTGGACTACGGCTAAACAGCTCGGGAAGCAATTTTAACAAAAAACTACTTCTTTGTTGCCGATAACGTAGTACACGTATAAAAAATTCTCCCCTCCACCATCAACTACAATTTTCAATAATAGAAAATTACCCCCACCCCGTTCACCTAACCTCTTCATTTATAGATATTTCATCGACGTTTCTACAGTGGATTATTATGAGCTTCTTATCAGGATACTTTATTTATAAAAATTAAGTACTTTACTCTTGTTAAATCATAAAATGTTTCTGGTAAACTACCACATTCTCTTAACCGATCTTCTCCAAAATCAATAGACCTTCAGTCCTCTACAATTCAGGGATGCATGCAAAAAAATATTTGATTCTGTTTGAATGTGCGGCAGTTATCGTTCGTCATGGAAACATTTCTCCTGTTACAACTTAAAATGTTGCAGGTAAACTACCCCTTTCCCTTAACCGATCTTCACCAAAATCAACAGACCTTGAGATCTCTACAACTCAGGCAAGTGTGCAAAAAATTATTTGATTCTCTTTGAATTTTCGGCAGTTATCATTCGTCATAAAAAAATTACCCTTTTTAAAACATAAAACTTTGGTGATAAACTACCCCTTTCCCTTAACCGATCTTCAACAAAATCAACAGACCTTGAGTTCTCTTTAGTTCAAAAAGGTATGCAAAAACGTAGTTGATTCTGTGCGAATGTGCGGCAGTTATCGTTCGTCATGGAATCATTTCTCTTGTTACAACATAAAATGTTGCAGGTAAACTACCCCATTCCCTTAACCGATCTACACCAACACCAATAGGTCTTGAGTACTCTACAAATCAGGGCTGTATGCAAAAACTTATTTGATTCTGTTTGAATTTGCGGTTCTTATCGTTTGCCATAGAAAATACCCTTGTTAAAACATAAAACGTTGCAGGTAAACTACCCCTTTCCCTTAACCGATCTTCAACAAAATCAACAGACCTTGAGAACTCTCCAATTTAGGGCTGTATGCAAATAATCATTTGATTCTGTTTGAAGTTGCGGCTGATATCGTTTGCCATAGAAAATAATCTTGTTAGGAACATAAAACGTTGCAGGTAAACTACCCCTTTCCCTTAACCGATCTTCAACAAAATCAACAGACCTTGAGTTCTGTATAATTCAAAAAGGTATGCAGAAGAGTAGTTGATTCTGTTTTAATGTACGGCAGTTATCGTTCGTCATAAAACAATTTACCCTTGTTAAAACATAAAATGTTGCAGGTAAACTACCCTATTCCCTTAACCGATCTTCACCAAAAACAAAAAGTGCTGAGTACTCTACAAATCAGGGCTGTATGCAAAAACTTATTTGATTCTGTTTGAATTTGCGGCTCTTATCGTTTGCCATAGAAAATACCCTTTTCAAACATAAAACGTTGCCGGTAAACTACCCCTTCCCCTTAACCGATCTTCACCAAAAACAATAGGTCTTGAGTACTCTACAAATCAGGGCTGTATGCAAAACATTATTTGATTCTGTTTGAATTTTCGGCTGTTATCGTTTGCCATATAAAATACCCTTGTTAAAACATAAAACGTTGCTGGTAAACTACCCCTTTCCCTTAACCGATCTTCAACAAAATAAACAGACCTTGAGAACGCTACAATTTAGGGCTGTATGCAAATAATCATTTGATTCTGTTTGAAGTTGCGGCTGATATCGTTTGCCATAGAAAATACCCTTGTTAGGAACATAAAACGTTGCAGGTAAACTACCCCTTTTCCTTAACCGATCTTGAACAAAATCAACAGACCTTGAGTTCTGTATAATTCAAAACGGTATGCAGAAGAGTAGTTGATTCAGTTTTAATGTACGGCAGTTATCGTTCGTCATAAAACAATTTACCCTTGTTAAAACATAAAATGTTGCAGGTAAACTACCCTATTCCCTTAAACGATCTTCACCAAAAACAAAAGGTCCTGAGTACTCTACAAATCAGGGCTGTATGCAAAAACTAATTTTCTGTTTGAATTTGCGGCTCTTATCGTTTGCCATAGAAAATACCCTTTTCAAACATAAAACGTTGCCGGTAAACTACCCCTTCCCCTTAACCGATCTTCACCAAAAACAATAGATCTTGAGAACTCTATAATTGAGGGCAGTATGCAAAACATTGTTTGATTATGTTTGAATTTGCGGCTGTTATCGTTTACCATAGAAAATACCCTTGTTAAAACATAAAATGTTGCAGGTAAACTACCCCTTTCCCTTAACCGATCTATACCAAAATCAACAGGTCTTGAGAATTCTACGATTCAGGGCTGTATGCAAAATATTATTTGATTATGTTTGCATTTGCGGCTGTTATTGTTTGCCATAGAAACAAATTACCTTTGATTAAAAAAAAAGTTGCAGGTAAACTACCCTTTTCCCTTAACCGATCTTCACCAAAAACAATAGGTCTTGAGTACTCTACAAATCAGGGCTGTATGCAAAACATTATTTGATTCTGTTTGAATTTGCGGCTGTTATCGTTTGCCATATAAAATACCCTTGTTAAAACATAAAACGTTGCAGGTAAACTACCCCTTTCCCTTAACCGATCTTCAACAAAATAAACAGACCTTGAGAACGCTACAATTTAGGGCTGTATGCAAATAATCATTTGATTCTGTTTGAAGTTGCGGCTGATATCGTTTGCCATAGAAAATACCCTTGTTAGGAACATAAAACGTTGCAGGTAAACTACCCCTTTTCCTTAACCGATCTTGAGCAAAATCAACAGACCTTGAGTTCTGTATAATTCAAAACGGTATGCAGAAGAGTAGTTGATTCTGTTTTAATGTACGGCAGTTATCGTTCGTCATAAAACAATTTACCCTTGTTAAAACATAAAATGTTGCAGGTAAACTACCCTATTCCCTTAAACGATCTTCACCAAAAACAAAAGGTCCTGAGTACTCTACAAATCAGGGCTGTATGCAAAAACTAATTTTCTGTTTGAATTTGCGGCTCTTATCGTTTGCCATAGAAAATACCCTTTTCAAACATAAAACGTTGCCGGTAAACTACCCCTTCCCCTTAACCGATCTTCACCAAAAACAATAGATCTTGAGAACTCTATAATTGAGGGCAGTATGCAAAACATTGTTTGATTATGTTTGAATTTGCGGCTGTTATCGTTTACCATAGAAAATACCCTTGTTAAAACATAAAATGTTGCAGGTAAACTACCCCTTTCCCTTAACCGATCTATACCAAAATCAACAGGTCTTGAGAATTCTACGATTCAGGGCTGTATGCAAAATATTATTTGATTATGTTTGCATTTGCGGCTGTTATTGTTTGCCATAGGAACAAATTACCTTTGATTAAAAAAAAAGTTGCAGGTAAACTACCCTTTTCCCTTAACCGATCTTCACCAAAAACAATAGGTCTTGAGTACTCTACAAATCAGGGCTGTATGCAAAACATTATTTGATTCTGTTTGAATTTGCGGCTGTTATCGTTTGCCATATAAAATACCCTTGTTAAAACATAAAACGTTGCAGGTAAACTACCCCTTTCCCTTAACCGATCTTCAACAAAATAAACAGACCTTGAGAACGCTACAATTTAGGGCTGTATGCAAATAATCATTTGATTCTGTTTGAAGTTGCGGCTGATATCGTTTGCCATAGAAAATACCCTTGTTAGGAACATAAAACGTTGCAGGTAAACTACCCCTTTTCCTTAACCGATCTTGAGCAAAATCAACAGACCTTGAGTTCTGTATAATTCAAAACGGTATGCAGAAGAGTAGTTGATTCTGTTTTAATGTACGGCAGTTATCGTTCGTCATAAAACAATTTACCCTTGTTAAAACATAAAATGTTGCAGGTAAACTACCCTATTCCCTTAAACGATCTTCACCAAAAACAAAAGGTCCTGAGTACTCTACAAATCAGGGCTGTATGCAAAAACTAATTTTCTGTTTGAATTTGCGGCTCTTATCGTTTGCCATAGAAAATACCCTTTTCAAACATAAAACGTTGCCGGTAAACTACCCCTTCCCCTTAACCGATCTTCACCAAAAACAATAGGTCTTGAGAACTCTATAATTGAGGGCAGTATGCAAAACATTGTTTGATTATGTTTGAATTTGCGGCTGTTATCGTTTACCATAGAAAATACCCTTGTTAAAACATAAAATGTTGCAGGTAAACTACCCCTTTCCCTTAACCGATCTTTACCAAAATCAACAGGTATTGAGAACTCTACGATTCAGGGCTGTATGCAAAATATTATTTGATTATGTTTGCATTTGCGGCTGTTATTGTTTGCCATAGAAACAAATTACCTTTGATTAAAAAAAAAGTTGCAGGTAAACTACCCTTTTCCCTTAACCGATCTTCACCAAAAACAATACGTCTTGAGTAGTCTACAAATCAGGGCTGTATGCAAAACATTATTTGATTCTGTTTGAATTTGCGGCTGTTATCGTTTGCCATAGAAAATACCCTTGTTAAAAAAACGTTGCAGGTAAACCACCCCTTTCCCTCAACCGAACTTCACCAAAAACAATAGGTCTTGAGAACTCTACAATTTAGGGCTGTATGCAAATAATCTTTTGATTCCGTTTGAATTTGCGGCTGTTATCGTTTGTCATAGGAAATACCCTTGTTCAAACATAAAACGTTACAGGTAAACTACCCCTTTCCCTTAACCGATCTTCACCAAAATCAACAGATCTTGAGAACTCTACAATTCAGGGCTGTATGCGAAACATTATTTGATTCTGTTTGAATTTGCGGCTGTTATCGTTTGCCAAACAAACAAAATTACCCTTGCTAAAAAAAAAACCGTTGCAGGTAAACTACCCCTTTCCCTCAACCGATCTTCACCAAAAGCAATAGGTCGCGAGTACTCTGCAAATCAGGGCTGCATGCAAAAAATTATTTGATTCTGTTTGAATTTGCGGCAGTTATCGTTTGCCATAGAAAAAAAATCTACAGACAGACACACAGACAGACAGACACACACACAGACACTTTTCGGAAAACGACTTTTTTTCATGTTTTGAGTGTAGTAGAATCAGAATCTGCAATAATCTCGAACACGATTTTTTTTGCCATCACCATACTTCCATTCCTTAAGGAATATGGAAGTAATATCGGTATGGAGAACCATACATGACTTCCATATTCTAAGATTTATATTTAAAATCATTTTCAGCCAAACAGCCAGGCTGTGTCTTACCTGCCTTTTTATTGCTGTATTAAATGAAAAATATTATATTACATTAAAATGAAAAAATTATAATTTTATTGCCTGGCAACAAAATTATTTTATTTTTAACAATTACCATTGTTTCAAAAAGTTTAAATAAATTTTCAAGTACTTTACTCTTGTTAAAACGTAAAAGGTTGCAGGTAAACTACCCCTTCCCCTTAACCGATCTTCACCAAAATCGAAAGTAATTGAGACCTCTACAATTCAGGGACGTATGCAAATAATCTTTTGATTCTGTTTGAAATTGCGGCTGTTATCGTTTGCCATAGAAAATATGCTTGATAAAAAAACGTTGCAGGTAAACTACCCCTTCTCCTTAACCGATCTTCACCAAAAACAATAGGTCTTGAGTACTCTACAAATCAGGGCTGTATGCAAAACATTATTTGATTCTGTTTGAATTTGCGGCTGTTATCGTTTGCCAATAAAAAATACCCTAAAAAAAAAGGTTGCAGGTAAACTACCCCTTTCCCTCAACCGAACTTCACCAAAAACAATAGGTCTTGAGAACTCTACAATTTAGGGCTGTATGCAAATAATCTTTTGATTCTGTTTGAATTTGCGGCTGTTATCGTTTGCCATAGGAAATACCCTTGTTAAAACATAAAATGTTACAGGTAAACCACCCCTTTCCCTTAACCGATCTTCACCAAAATCAACAGATCTTGAGACCTCTACAATTCAGGGCTGTATACGAAACATTATTTGATTCTGTTTGAATTTGCGGCTGTTATCATTTGCCAAACAAACAAAATTACCCTTGCTAAAAAAAACCGTTGCAGGTAAACTACCCCTTTCCCTCAACCGATCTTCACCAAAAACAATAGGTCGCGAGTACTCTGAAAATCAGGGCTGCCATGCAAACATTGTTTGATTCTGTTTGAATTTGCGGCAGTTATCGTTTGCCATAAAAAAAATTACAGACAGACACACAGACACACACACAGACAGACAGACAGACAGACAGACAGACACACACACAGACACTTTTCGGAAAACGACTTTTTTTCATGTTTTGAGTGTAGTAGAATCAGAATCTGCAATAATCTCGAACACGATTTTTTTTGCCATCACCATACTTCCATTCCTTAAGGAATATGGAAGTAAAAAGATAAAAGGAGTTTACAATCAAGCTTCAATAAAAAGGTTTTATGAAGAAAAATAAATTATATAAAATAAGCAAATTTCAAAATTCAAAAAGTTTGTAAGAGCAACTTACTACCTTATTTAGATGACATATGAGGAATGGAAAAAATAAAATAAATGAATAAAAATATAAAAAACAAAGGAATAAGTTACCAAAATTCCTACCAAGTAAAATCAACTTACAGTCAAATAAAGTTGATATATGAAGTATAAAATAAAAAATTATAATAAGGGAATAAGTTATACAAATTCCTATAAAAAAAAGAAAAACTGACTTACAAAAAATTATATAGAATAATGATTGAAACAAAAATAAAATCAAGCAAAAACTGCTGAGATAAATACCTAAAATTATAATGAATTTAAAGTATTCAAAGAAAAAAAAAAATCTGAACTGGTACAAGGAAGAAAAAGAAGTTATGTATAAAATAAATGTACAAAAAATGGCTAAAGCAGAATATTGCTAAACAACAAAGAAAAAGAATAAAAATGTCTAAGATAATTAAAATGATCACAAGAAGAATAAAAAACAAACCAATGAAGGTTAGATATGATGAAATTAACAAATAAATAAATAAAAAACAATCAACTGTATGAGTAGATGACAGTATACAGCAAAGGTACAGCGGAAGGAAGAATGAGTAAAAGGCCAAAGTGATCTAAAAACAAACCACAAGGTGGAAAATCCCAAAATATATTATTATTATTAATGTAAGTCACAAGTTGACAAAAAAGGTATTTAAGATTGACTGTTGAAAAGTTCAGCAGTCAAAATAAACTGAGCAGAGATGATGTTCCTCTGGTCTCAGAAAAAATGAGTAGTAATGGAAGAAACCAGCTACTAAAAAGTTAGGGAAAAATTGTATAAACGGGAGAACACAAATGGAAATAAATAAAATAAATAATGGAGAAACAAACAAGAGAGAAAAGAAAAAAATATATAAACTGATAATTTCATAAAAAACTATGTTAGCGTTTTATTAAAATGATCAATTTTGAAGGAGAGGCATTATGTTACAACACAAACAAGCCACCCCAGTACCAGGGATAAAAAAGATGATAATAAATATAAATATACTTCATATAAAATAAAATATTAAATATAAAGACGGTGACACGACAAACGACGACATGACCTAACCCAAGTGATTGACCAAACAAGCAGGAAAATGACAAAGAAGGGAAAAAACCGAAACCAAAGAAGAATAAAGACAATTGCAGGAAGTGAACGAATTCATACAAACAAATAAAAAAAAACCAAACGAGAAGGGGAGAATCGAACTAAAATGAAGCCAATTGAAAATGAAGGAGAAGAAGAAGAAAAATGAAGAGGAAATGAAGTGAAACCAAGGGATAAGAAACACCACAAGTATAAAAGGGAGAAATGGTACACTCAAGGATAATATTGGGAATAAAACCAATAATTATCCAATACCAGAGATAAATATTATTCTCAATTAAATAATTAATGTAACTGTTTTAACCAAAACCCAGTAAAGTAATATTATAAAAAGAAAAAGTACACTAACCCAAAAAATCAGAGTTAGATATAGTAAAAATCTATAGGAAAATAACATTAATAATACTGTGTATAATTTGTAAAGAAAGAAATAGTGAAAAAGTGAGAAAGTGACAAAGAGAAATAATTATAGGGATTACCCACTAAGAAACACTTAAAAAGTGCAATAGTGAAGGTGTGAAACCCCAAAATGGTTAGAAACCATATCAATGATAATAAAACGCTCAATAATCAAAAAGAAACAATAATTGATTAATAGTGAATCCAATAATAATTAAGAGTAAGGTTTTAATGATAGCATTAGATGTAAGCACTTCATAATGTGAAATAAACACTGAAGAGTGATGAGAAAACACTGTGTGAGTAAAAGTGATACAAATTAGTAATTAGAAATATAAAGTTTAATAATAATAGTAAATGTAAACAATTAGTAATAAGAAACGAACACTGGAAAGTGATAATAACATTGTTAATTAAGAGATTTAAGGTTAATTGTAAACGATTGTATTTAAAAGGGGAGTATCCCATGAAAAGATAAACAGCTAGTGTTAACATGGATTGAGAGTAGAGTTTAATTAGGAAATAAGCAATTAATAATAATTAAATAAACACCCCAGATTGTAAGGGAAAACCAATTATTCAAAAGGTGATGTTAGTTAACACCCAAAAAATAGTAATTAATGAAATGAGTTTTAAACAAACATTATTTAATAAGGGTAAAATAATTGTATAATTATATTTATGAACAGGGTATGACTTATACGAGTTGACGTATAATGTACAAACAGTAGCCATGATGGCATCAGAATATCTGGTTCAAAATCAATTTCGTCAGCTTGAGATAATGCGTTTCATGTTTTATGTCGGGGCAAATTTATTGAATACTAAATTATAATATTATTGTCACATGAATTAATTACCAAACTATCATTAAAGAAACAGTACAGAGTGTAACCATTGTTTTATTTCATAGGAAATTGTATTATATATGTGTGTGTTAGCGAACTTACAGATCAGACAACTAGCGCTTTCGCTATCTGTGCAATACAGTAAGCTGTACAAAGGCGGGAACCGATTCGAACGCTCCAGCCTTCACCGCTGAAAACACCATACTAACATATTAATTCATAAATTTAATTGTTTCAACAAACAATTTGGCGCCACCCGGGATTCACAAACCCCAATGAAATTACAGGTAAGGTTTCCACTAGATTGTACTGATAATTGTGACAATGCTACGGACTTCGTTAGCAACAACCATTAATGTAACGACAGGTGTGAGACGAACACACCACACTAATACATAAAATACAATAGACACGTCTTAACAGAGACGACTAAAATAACTCGTTACAGATTGGCTTCCATCGCGGGGCTTAAACGAAGACGAGGACGTCTCTAACATCGTTACAGATTGGCGACCAACGTAGTGAGGCTAGAAAAGGACGACTAGCGGCGATTATGAAACGACATTCGATGGTTACAATATAAAGACGAAAAAAGATGAAACAGAAAGATATGACACAACAACAAACGAAAATGCCCAAACAACAGAAACAATGGAGTTATGCAGAGTGGATAACAAAGTTATTTAAAAGTTCAGTAAGGAGATGGAATACATCGAGAAGAATACCACGGATCATGAATGAGCACAGATGAGTTGTGCGAATGCAGTGGGATCGCCAAACGACAAAATGTCACTGAGAGATATTTATGATGAAATGTGGAAGCTGGACACCAAGTATAAGGAAGAAGAGACTATTGGGACAGCCCACAAAAAACATGATAATAGTGTGGAAAGAATGACTGAAGAAGATTGGGGTAGATGGAGTGACAATGCAAAACAAATGAAAAACAAAAGAACGGGAGTATACGCACAGGTGACTGAGGAATATACACAGGAGGAGTATGACCAATGGAGACAATCAATAAGGCAACCAGAAACACCAATACAAACAGAAACGCAGAATTAAGGGAATGGATAAGGGTTATGTTTGAACTGTCCAGAGAAGATATTTGTAATTGGAGGAAGATACATAATCAAGTAGAAGAGTTCAAGGAAATGCCAAAACCAAAAACTCAAATAAAAAAAGAAATAGTCAAGGATGTCAAAGTGAAGCAAAAGAAGAAAATACCAGAACAAAAGAAGGAGGAAAGCTTCGAGGAATGGAAGGACAATTTTTTAAAAAAATTCGGCAAGGTAATCGAAGAATATGATAGGGAAATGAGTGATAACGAGCGACAACAAATTAGACAGATGATAGAAGATTTCAAGAAATTAAATGAACCACAAGACACCACTTCTGAAGGTAGTAAGGAGATAGAAATTAAAGAAGACCAAAGTGTATTATTGCCTGAAAATAATAACAACGAAACAAATAATGAATACGTGGAAATGAAGACTGAGAAAGGCATCACAGAAAACTAATAAAAACAAGAGAAGAAGTAGAAATGATGAAAAACGGACTAATCGATGTGTTTAGTGTACCAATGACCAACCGTACCGAAAGGATGAATTTTATGGAGCGCAGGAGAACTAGAAAAGAAATTCTAGAAGGAGTGAACTACCGACCAGCGAGAAGAAACTGGAGAAAAGCAATACCTGAATGGAAGATACCCAAAATAAGAGGAATTCACAACAAACCAGTGGATGAAAAATTCAGCAAATCTATGCTTAGATGGAAGATGCCAGAAATAGAAATGACTGACAACAAAACAGTATATAACAAATCAAGAAGGTCAATAAAACACTGGAGCTTACCAGAAATAGAAATACAGAATAAAGGATGAATAATAACAAAGGAGGTACAATTAACAACTTCTTTGATTAATCAAAAGGTAGTAAATGAAGCAGTCATGGAGACAAATGAACATATGATAGTCGAGGAATTATGGTACAAGATGGAGGAGACCTATGTTACACGAACGAAGATAGTTCTACACACCAAGGTCTTCCGAACCACAAGCGCAGATGAAATAATGGACCATGGGTAAACTAAGCGAAGATACCACACACCAAGAAAAGGGACTGATCTTCGAATTACTGACCAAGCCGACCAAGGGAAAGAAAAGAGTATTAATTTAATGGAACCAATAAGAATCACCAAAACAAGAAGGGACAAGAAACGACTAAACGACCAAGACGAATTAAATGAGAAATAATAAACCATAATCAATAAAATTAAAAAATTATCCAGAATAAATGTAGAAGATCAAACATTTGAAGGAGAAAAGGGGAAGATCGCAAAAGTGTATTACATATTGAAAGATAGGAAGGACCTGGAAGATATCGTAAGCGAAATAGTGTTACAACAAAAGCAAGATACCAAAATATTAGACATACGAAAAAGACTGATGGAATCTGAAGAAATTATAAATAAATTTTACTGTATATACAAAGACATATTATTCATAAAAACAAAAAAGAACCAAGACACATGGAAACTAGTAATTCCTCATTCATTAGAAAACCAGATAATTAAAGATTACCATGTAAGATGGTAACACATGGGAACACTCAAAATAGTAAAAGCATTAGAGGAAGATTTGTTCGTTAAAAGTATCACAAGAAAGGTAAATAAAAATATAAAAACCTGCACGTTATGTCAGATGGTCAAAACAAATAACGAAAGGAAGAATGGAACGATGATGCCCATCACTTCAAACGCCAAACTAGAGAAGGTGTTCCTCGAAACATGTGGACCATTCCCACATAGCGGAGGAAGGCATGGATACAAGTTCATCGTAATTATACTAGACCATTACACCAAGTACACCAAACTATACGCTATAAACAGAGCCACAACAAATAAAATATTAGACATTATAAAAAATAAATACATTACAGAAATTGGAAAACCATACATGATTATAACCGACCATGGGACACAATTTAAAGGGAAAAAGTGGAGAGACGAATTAATGAAATTGAACATCAAAACATATAAAACTTCCGTGTACCACCCTAGTAGTAATCCAACAGAAAGGATGTTGAGAGAGGTGGGACGTATTTTAAGAACTTATTGTCATGATAACCAAAAAGAATGGCAGAAATATTTAACTTCAACCAAAGTATTTTTAAATATCAGCTATCACCAGTTTACTGAAAATACCCCATACTTAATGATGTTCGAGAGGAAACCAAATAGAGAGATACAAGAAATAATAGAATTCCCAAAAAACCCAGAAGACCCGTATGATAAAAACAAATGGTACAGCCTAATTATGGAGAAGATTGAGAAACAGAAAGCCAAATATGCTAAAAACCAGCCCAAAATAATTAAATATAAAGAGGGAGAAAAGATATTAATAAAAGACCGTGAACTGCCAAGTGCACTGGAAGGCATAACAAAGAAGTTGTTATTACTATACACATGCCCCTATGTCATCACCAAATATAATGGTAACAATACTTACCAAATAAGTAATATAAACACAAAAAAGATAAAAGGAGTTTACAATCAAGCTTCAATAAAAAGGTTTTATGAAGAAAAATAAATTATATAAAATAAGCAAATTTCAAAATTCAAAAAGTTTGTAAGAGCAACTTACTACCTTATTTAGATGACATATGAGGAATGGAAAAAATAAAATAAATGAATAAAAATATAAAAAACAAAGGAATAAGTTACCAAAATTCCTACCAAGTAAAATCAACTTACAGTCAAATAAAGTTGATATATGAAGTATAAAATAAAAAATTATAATAAGGGAATAAGTTACACAAATTCCTATAAAAAAAAAGAAAAACTGACTTACAAAAAATTATTTAAAATAATGATTAAAACAAAAATAAAATCAAGCAAAAACTGCTGAGATAAATACCTAAAATTATAATGAATTTAAAGTATTCAAAGAAAAAAAAAAATCTGAACTGGTAAAAGGAAGAAAAAGAAGTTATATATAAAATAAATGTACAAAAAATGGATAAAGCAGAATATTGCTAAACAACCAAGGAAAAGAATAAAAATGTCTAAGATAATTAAAATGATCACAAGAAGAATAAAAAACAAACCAATGAAGGTTAGATATGATGAAATTAACAAATAAATAAATAAAAAACAATCAACTGTATGAGTAGATGACAGTATACAGCAAAGGTACAGCGGAAGGAAGAATGAGTTAAAGGCCAAAGTGATCTAAAAATAAACCACAAGGTGGAAAATCCCAAAATATATTATTATTATTAATGTAAGTCACAAGTTGACAAAAAGGTATTTAAGATTGACTGTTGAAAAGTCCAGCAATCAAAATAAACTGAGCAGAGATGATGTTCCTCTGGTCTCAGAAAAAATGAGTAGTAATGGAAGAAACCAGCTACTAAAAAGTTAGGGAAAAATTGTATAAACGGGAGAACATACTAATGGAAATAAATAAAAACAGATCCAAATAAAATGGAATGAATCAAGTAAGAAGAGAAATAAAGAATGGAGAAACAAACAAGAGAGAAAAGAAAAAAATATATAAACTGATAATTTCATAAAAAACTATGTTAGCGTTTTATTAAAATGATCAATTTTGAAGGAGAGGCATTATGTTACAACACAAACAAGCCACCCCAGTACCAGGGATAAAAAAGATGATAATAAATATAAATATACTTCATATAAAATAAAATATTAAATATAAAGACGGTGACACGACAAACGACGACATGACCTAACCCAAGTGATTGACCAAACAAACAGGAAAACGACAAAGAAGGGAAAAAACCGAAACCAAAGAAGAATAAAGACAATTGCAGGAAGTGAACGAATTCATACAAACAAATAAAATAAAACCAAATGAGAAGGGGAGAATCGAACTAAAATGAAGCCAATTGAAAATGAAGGAGAAGAAGAAGAAAAATGAAGAGGAAACGAAGTGAAACCAAGGGATAAGAAACACCACAAGTATAAAAGGGAGAAATGGTGCACTCAAGGATAATATTGGGAATAAAACCAATAATTATCCAATACCAGAGATAAATATTATTCTCAATTAAATAATTAATGTAACTGTTTTAACCAAACTCAGTAAAGTAATATTATAAAAAGAAAAAGTACACTAACCCAAAAAATCAGAGTTAGATATAGTGAAAATCTATAGGAAAATAACATTAATAATACTGTGTATAATTTGTAAAGAAAGAAATAGTGAAAAAGTGAGAAAGTGACAAAGAGAAATAATTATAGGGATTACCCACTAAGAAACACTTAATGTAAACAGTTAAAAAGTGCAATAGTGAAGGTGTGAAACCCCAAAATGGTTAGAAACCATATCAATGATAATAAAACGCTCAATAATCAAAAAGAAACAATAATTGATTAATAGTGAATCCAATAATAATTAAGAGTAAGGTTTTAATGATAGCATTAGATGTAAGCACTTCATAATGTGAAATAAACACTGAAGAGTGATGAGAAAACACTGTGTGAGTAAAAGTGATACAAATTAGTAATTAGAAATATAAAGTTTAATAATAATAGTAAATGTAAACAATTAGTAATATGAAACGAACACTGGAAAGTGATATAACATTGTTAATTAAGAGATTTAAGATTAATTGTAAACGATTGTATTTAAAAGGGGAGTATCCCATGAAAAGATAAACAGCTAGTGTTAACATGGATTGAGAGTAGAGTTTAATTAGGAAATAAGCAATTAATAATAATTAAATAAACACCCCAGATTGTAAGGGAAAAGCAATTATTCAAAAGGTGATGTTAGTTAACACCCAAAAAATAGTAATTAATGAAATGAGTTTTAAACAAACTTTATTTAATAAGGGCAAAATAATTGTATAATTATATTTATGAATAGGGTTGTAGTTGTATTTATAATACATGTGTTGTAGTTGTCAACACATTCTCCGCCTCTGACGTAACGAAGGCTTGGCTCTGCTTATCTCAATAACTGCACACTGTTTTTGTGATGTGACACCGTTTTTTGTCATGAATTAGTTCAAATCCTGGCATACTGTAATATAGTCCACTCACCGTAAATTCTATATAGGGGGTTTGAGGTTGGGTTGGGTATGTCAAAAAATAGGAAAATACAATATTTATGATCTCGTTACCATATTTTAGGTAATTATAAAATGTACCATGATTGTACCATCACAAAACCCCCTCAATGAAAGATGGTGTGACGAAGCACACAAACTTTCATTGACCCTTTCATACTTCCTAAAGGGATCAGTCAGGACAAGTCGCCACAACCCCCTTACAATCTTTATATATATATTTCGTGTGTGCGTGTGTATGTCACTGAACTCCTCCTAGACGGCTGGACCGATTTTGATGAAATTTTGTGTGTGTGTTTGAGTGGGTCCCTGGATGGTTTAGATTCACAATTGGACCCAGTAGGTGGCGCTGCGATCGGGTTCCAGGAAATTATATATAAAAATGAATGTTTCTTTGTTTGTCCCGTATGCGTTCCTATACCATTCATCGGATTGCAATGAAACTTCGGTGAGTTGTTGTGCGCACGCCCGCGAAGGTTTCTGAATTAGTGGTGTTTTTTCGATGGGGTCCTTTGGGGGGTTCTTTGGGGTCTTCCACATCTCCTCCTAAACCACTGTACCGATTTCAACCAAACTTGGCACAAATATTTTACGCAAAGGGAGAACCAACATAGGATAGGTGTTTTTTCGATGGGGTCCTTTTGGGGGTTCTTTGGGGTCTTCCACATCTTCTCCTAAACCACTGTACCGATTTCAACCAAACTTGGCACAAATATTTTACGCAAAGGGAGAACCAACATAGGATAGGTGTTTTTTCAATGGGGTCCTTTTGGGGGTTCTTTGGGGTCTTCCACATCTTCTCCTAAACCACTGTACCGATTTCAACCAAACTTGGCACAAATATTTTACGCAAAGGGAGAACCAACATAGGATAGGTGTTTTTTCGATGGGGTCCTTTTGGGGGTTCTTTGGGGTCTTCCACATCTTCTCCTAAACCACTGGACCGATTTCAACCAAACTTGGCACAAATATTTTACGCAAAGGGAGAACCAACATAGGATAGGTGTTTTTTCGATGGGGTCCTTTGGGGTCTTCCACATCTTCTCCTAAACCACTGGACCGATTTCAACCAAACTTGGCACAAATATTTTACGCAACGGGAGAACCAACATAGGATAGGTGTTTTTTCGATGGAGTCCTTTGGGGTCTTCCACATCTCCTCCTAAACCACTGAACCAACATAGGACAAGTGTTTTTTCGATACAATCCTTTGGGGGGTCCTTTGGGGTCTTGCACATCTCTTCCTAAACTATTAGACCGATTTCAACCAAACTTGGCACAAATATTTTACGCAACGGGAGAACCAACATAGGACAGGTGTTTTTTCGATACGATCCTCTGGGGGGTCCCCCAAACTATTAGATTTGGTTACTATGGCAACCCAATAGAATAGATTCTGTTATAAATATATTATCGCATTAAACTGAAGACCACGCGAACGAAGTCGTGGGCAACAGCTATTTATTTTTAAGAAACCTACTTTAATTGAACTTTATTAATTAAACTAACATTTTCATTACGTACAACGTGAAACTCCGTAGCGAAGCACGGGTATTCCCCTAGTTTTATATAAAAAATAAAAATAACTCACCCTTGGTCTGGTGATGAGGACCGTACCTTCATGACCTTACTGGACTTCTCCTGCGAGATCCCAACACCATAAGGCCACTTAGGCTCTTAACGCCCCTGCTCTGACGCGTTGGCCAGCTCAGGACCGCTGTCACACCCCAAACACTGAAACAATTTATAAAAAATATTAATATAGTGGCTTATTGAATCACTCCATCCTCAACTGATCTGGTTCCCCTTAGCTAAGTGCTGGTTTGTGCCAATAAGCACTGGGTTGGCTTAATATATTTTAGTATGCTTAATAAAATTATAAGATTATATATTATAATCTTCAAGAATTAAAAAGAATATTATACCAAAATTGAATAAGATATAATTGAAAATATAATAAGAAAATTACACATTATAATCTCCCAAATCTGGAGAAAAACAAATTTTAAAAGAATTAATAACTCTATATATTTATTTATTGAATACTCTTAGTGCATGATAAAACAAAAATAAAATTATTATTATTATTATTATTAACAGTTAATTATTTGGCTGATAAATATTATTAACAGCGCCATTTAAAAAATTTTTTTTCTCTTCCTACACATATTATAACATCATGTTAAAAAGTTTTCAAATAAATACATAATACATTAATAATTAACACTGATATATTAATAATACAGTTAATACATTTTAACTACTCAATCATATTCAATCATATCTTAATAAATAATTAAGATATATCAAAATTGAAATATCATTTAAAAATGTTAATTCTTTAGTTACATTAATAAATTTGTAGACACTTTCCAAGTCCAAAACATCACTTTTCTAACACTCCAGGAAAACAATGGATCTTCTGATATGCTTAGTTACATAAAAAAATATAACTCCTTACTGAGTTAACCTCTTAAGTTACACAATTTTCAAATTTTATTCTATGATAAAACAAAATTTCATGGGATTAATGCCAAAAGATATTTTTTTTTTTTTTGTTTTTTTTTTTTTATATCCCAAGAATTAGGGGTCCCCCTCCCCGTTCAATAATAAGATTAAATTTTCAAATTTCTACCAATTTTGTGTGGAGGAAGACCATCGTTGCTTTCACTTCCTTACGTCAGTTCCGCCAACCATGGTCCACCTCCCAAACTCCAAAATCCACAATCAGAGGTGGTGAGTCTGTGATCGCCCGAAAATGGGGGAGAGTCCCTTCTGTAAATCAATAGCTAAGTTAATACTCATACACTCAAAATATAAAAACACCAACATAAAAATAACTAAGACGACCAGTACAATTTTAAATTTGTAGCATATATGTATATTATGTATAGTTACGTTATTTTTGAATTTATAAATATGATATATTATATCTCACAAATGTGGTTATGTATACAAAACTAGGATGCCATCTTTTACTACCTAAGTCATGGGCCAGAAGTTCGTTACGCGAAGTCATAGGAAACGGAAATTGCATGAAATAACAAAACAGCTGTTCTAATTGTTACCAATGAAATACCCCTTTTTATTCTTTACTTTGTTACATAACATTTTTTAAAACCAACTGTAACCCTTCCAAAAACATAATGTGTAATAATAACTTTGATTAAGTTAATGATTATATGTTTAAATGATTATACAATAATAACATGTATATATTTATATAGTGGTGCTCAACCCAGCACTTAGAATAATTATGCACGCACACAACCACTCACCCTTTCATTATCATGGTACAAACTTATTTAAATTTTGGAGCTCCTTAAATTTTGATTGAAATTTTGAATAATTTGTTAAATGATTGATTTCTACAATAACATATATTGGGAAATAAAGGATTCAAAATATATAAGGAACGCTCTCACCAATGTAGTGTTGCTGGTTGTTCTCGGTTTGCACGAACTTCGCGCACCGCGAGTTCGGCGAGTTTTTCCCGGTCACATCTTGAAGTTGGCGCACTGTACTTATTATATTTATATTGTTTATTAACCACCTACAGTGGTCTAAAAAGTTAAAATTCACTCGTAAGTGAATGGTCGGCCGGCCGGCTCAAATCAGAGCTGCAGATGAAATGACGGCAATTTCTGGTTGAAATCTGCGGAAGTGGGGTGTATTGACGTCACATTCCTTTGTCTAAGTTGTTGACATCGCCGTTTGTAGTTGTCAACACATTCTCCGCCTCTGACGTAACGAAGGCTTGGCTCTGCTTATCTCAATAACTGCACACTGTTTTTGTGATGTGACACCGTTTTTTGTCATGAATTAGTTCAAATCCTGGCAAATACTGTAATATAGTCCACTCACTGTAAATTCTATATCGGGTGTTTGAGGTTGGGTTGGGTATGTCAAAAAATAGGAAAATACAATATTTATGATCTCGTTACCATATTTTATGTAATTATACAATGTACCATGATTGTACCATCACAAATGTAACTATACATTTTAAACATTTAATCATATTTAATCATATCTAAGATATGCATTAACATTTGTATAATTTACTTAAAAGTTGTATTTAAATTAAAATTTACCATTTCAGTTATTAATTAAACATCAAATTTATTTATTTATAATAATAAACACATTTTGAACTTATTGTTACTATTCATATTACATTATTATTTCATTATTCATTTTCTACTACCTCTCTCCTCTGAACTTTCTACCTCCCTAAC
The DNA here is from genome assembly GCA_034769895.1 of Magicicada septendecula. Classification (NCBI taxonomy): domain Eukaryota; kingdom Metazoa; phylum Arthropoda; class Insecta; order Hemiptera; family Cicadidae; genus Magicicada; species Magicicada septendecula. The sequence continues at coordinate 263,713,270 of CM068373.1, forward strand.
TACCTAACCTTTCACCTTCTATATCTGTTTAGTCTGGATAACTCCTATATTCACTATGCTTCATTATATAATTTTACTCACCTTCTTCTAACTAACCATCAAATTTACCTATCATTGACACCAATATCTCAATTTTAAACTCCATTACTATTTTCATTTAAATCATATGGCACCGCTCGTCTTTGCACTGGGTTGGGTGTTCCCTAACTGGCTATATACATCTCTAATATTTTGCCCTTCCATAAAATTCGGCAAACACTCCCTTTAACTACTCTATTAACTGCCACAACACTATTGGTTGGCTACTCTTTATCACCTCACCCCCACTACAGAATTCATCAACAACAAATATATGTATGTACCTTTACTTAAACACCTTCTTTACAAATAATCACTAACTACTGTGTCCCTAAATATCTAATAATTCTCTTTATATTTTCTTAAAAATTCTTATCTTTCTAACTCCATTTACATTAATTGCATTACTCACCTGCACTTTATCTATACCAAGGCTCTATTCTTGTTTAAACACTTACTATAATCATTGACAATTCTCTTATAAAATTCCTCTCCTACCTACTTATAACAATACCTCTTTTCAAAATTCAAATATAGTTATTTATTTAAACATTCATTATTATTCATTAGTAATTAATTAAAATATTATTATTAAACATGTTACATATATAAAATATATAATAATACACACTGGGGTACCTGTAATACATAATACACATCAAAATACATGGATATATAAATACAGTTAATACAATAAAATATACACTCCAACTTCATTATTGTGTCATTAATCGAAATCAGTCCATAACAGTCCAATTCAAAACCACTTTGCACATTATTATTTAATGTTCATATCACAATATAACAGTCTATCCATCATCATTAAACAATAAACGAATCTTAGGTCTATATAAATTCTTATTTAATACATAGATTTTATTATTTGCAACATTATATTTATATTCTTGTATGCAATTGTTATTAATCAAATACTTCCAGTTACTATCAAGTAGAGTTCCGTTTGTCTTAGTATCATATGTCATTAATCGGTTTATACTATAATTATCCCCATAATATTCCACCACAGGTAAGTACCTAATGTCTTTATTCTCATTTCTTGTTATTGTCAATTTATTGTTATTATCAGGTAAGTATTCATCATTTTCATATACCACATATAACCCTAACCTTTCTAACAGTTGTCTGTAATTTCTTTTTACTTTAAATATTTTTATTACTCTCTTACTCTCACAATATCTCTCTATACTTTCTCTCTTAATACATTTCTCTCCATAACACCAAAATACACTTTCTCTCTCCAAATATACAAGGGTCCCTATCATAAAATCGTTGCACCTCTTAGGTACACAAAAACTAAAAGAAACTTTATTTGTAGAACTATCGTCTATCAAACTACATGAAGACTTGTCTTCACCCCCTAATACAACATTAAAAGAAAATTCTACCCCCTGCATTCCTTGTACTAAAATACTTTCTCTCAACTTTCTTTCTGACTTCATAAACTCAAATATTTCATTGTCATGCATTATATTTTCATTATCATGTTTATCCTCTTCTACCACCACAATCTTACTACCTGTATTATTTGTATTATCTAGAGTACATTCATTTTTGGAATTATCAGTTTTAAATAGGTTATCCAGTACAGCATTTTGCTGGGTACTACTATCTAGTACTTTCTGACTTTCTAATTTACTTTCTACCACATGTAACTTATCTAATTTTGTAATCAGCTGGTCACATTTTTTAATAAGTTTATTGTGACTCACTTTTATTTCATTCTTTAATTCATTGAATTTAATATTAGAATCGATTTTCTGTTCATCTAGTTTTTTATCAAAACTGTCAAATTTATTTAATAAAAGTTGCATCATTGCATTAGTTTCATCCTGCTTACTATCTAAACTAGTTGAAATGGATGTATTGACTTTCGTTATTGCTACAGATACAGGCGTATGCACCTCGTCAATCTGACTAGTTTGAGGTGTTTGTACATCCATCTCGCCAGTCAAATTTACATTAGTTGTACCTATTTCTAACGTAATATTGTCATTAGTACTCATTTTGGCAATTGTGTAATGCACGCATGCATACAATTGTATAACCTAATTGTGGGGTTATGTTTACGAATTATAAAATTTTGTGTCCATTACCTCAAGCAATTTTTTCCCGTGTTCTTTCTAGGCGTATCCCATGTAATAATATACATACATAATATTACATAAGGTCCCTGTTCGGGCGCCATCTGTACAGTTACGTTATTTTTGAATTTATAAATACGATATATTATATCTCACAAATGTGGTTATGTATACAAAACTAGGACGCCATCTTTTACTAACTAAGTCATGGGCCAGAAGTTCGTTACGCGAAGTCATAGGAAACGGAAATTGCTTGAAATAACAAAACAGCTGTTCTAATTGTTACCAATGAAATACCCCTTTTTATTCTTTACTTTGTTACATAACATTTTTTAAAACCAACTGTAACCCTTCCAAAAACATAATGTGTGATAATAACTTTGATTAAGTTTAATGATTATATGTTTAAATGATTATACAATAATAACATGTATATATTTATATAGTGGTGCTCAACCCAGCACTTAGAATAATTATGCACGCACACAACCACTCACCCTTTCATTATCATGGTACAAACTTATTTAAATTTTGGAGCTCCTTAAATTTTGATTGAAATTTTGAATAATTTGTTAAATGATTGATTTCTACAATAACATATATTGGGAAATAAAGGATTCAAAATATATAAGGAACGCTCTCACCAATGTAGTGTTGCTGGTTGTTCTCGGTTTGCACGAACTTCGCGCACCGCGAGTTCGGCGAGTTTTTCCCGGTCACATCTTGAAGTTGGCGCACTGTACTTATTATATTTATATTGTTTATTAACCACCTACAGTGGTCTAAAAAGTTAAAATTCACTCGTAAGTGAATGGTCGGTCGGCCGGCTCAAATCAGAGCTGCAGATGAAATGATGGCAATTTCTGGTTGAAATCTGCGGAAGTGGGGTGTATTGACGTTACATTCCTTTGTCTAAGTTGTTGACATTGCCGTTTGTAGTTGTCAACACATTCTCCGCCTCTGACGTAACGAAGGCTTGGCTCTGCTTATCTCAATAACTGCACACTGTTTTTGTGATGTGACACCGTTTTTTGTCATGAATTAGTTAAAATCCTGGCAAATACTGTAATATAGTCCACTCACCGTAAATTCTATATAGGGTGTTTGAGGTTGGGTTGGGTATGTCAAAAAATAGGAAAATACAATATTTATGATCTCGTTACCATATTTTATGTAATTATACAATGTACCATGATTGTACCATCACAGGGTATGACTGAAGAATTTGTACAGAGCATACGCCTAGATGTTATGTTTTTAATTGAGGAAGAATAGGAAGTGATAGCCATATTATTAACAAAGGCAAAATAGATGATTAAGAAGTTAAGACAATACAAATCTAATTACAACAGAAAATCAATAAATGTAGAAAATAACAGAACCATTAATAAAACAAAATACATTAGAATAAAATGAGACATCATTTGTATAAATTCAGTAAATATAGTCAATGGCTACTAGTGCATCTGAAATGCCTAACTGTCAAAACCAGCAATTACAAATTGTATAAAATCCACAAGGAAATTAACAAAACTAAGGCAAGTAACTAGCCAAAAATAATGTATAAATCATTTTAAAAGAAAAATGTTATAATAAGAGCTTAAATTAAAAGAAATATATAATTATCAAATGTTAACATAATTAGACAAAAGTTAATATCTAATAGAACATGACCTTATGAGGTATTATTTTAATATTTGAAAGGAAATAGAAATGAATTACCATCAAATAGTGTAAACATTGTACACAAATACAAACAGAGAAACAATAATTATGCTGCGCTAGCAGAAGTAACCTCTGATGCATATGCCAAGATAATGAAGAATAAATCTGTTTTTATTGGATATGAAAACTGCAGAGTGTATGACAATTTTAATATCAAATGTTGTAAAAACTGTTGTGGGTATAACCATTCATTGAGAAAGTGCAAAGACACTTTTAAAAGACAACAATCATGCTACAAATGTTCAGGTAACCATGATGCTACAGTATGTACCTCTGATATAAATAAATGTATTAATTGTATTAATGCTAACAAATACTTAACTAAAAAAAGATCCATAGATCATTCTGCAAATGATATTCAAAACTGTGAAAGTTATAAAGTAAGATGGGAGCAGTATATTTGTGATACAAACTACCCCTGGAAACCAGAACCTCCATTTAATTACGTTAGGCCTACAACTAGTTGATTAGATAAAATTTTGTATTTAAAAGGAAAAATCAAAACTAACCTATAAATACATTTTTTATGGAAATACAAGAATATAACCTTAATGATGAATTAATTTTTAATAATACAGAAGAGATAAATCTCAACCCCATTTTTTGTGACTCTGAGCTTCTGACCACAAAACAACATCAGAACAACAACAGAATCACACACCACCAACAACAACATCAGAAGTATACAGAAAAATATATTAAAACTGGAAACTATATTAAGTTCTTTTAAACATAAACCAGATGTGATAATATGCACTGAAGCTTGGCTCATGGATAATATTAAGCTTATAAATATAACAGGTTATACACATTTTAAAAATAACAGCAGAATAAATAAAGCAGATGGAGTGATTATTTATGTAAAAAGTAACCTACAGTATCAAACCATTAATGAACAATTTAATGATTTAAAAATCACTAGTCTGCTCATAGAATTAACAAATAAAAGTATTTTCAAAATTTCTGGACTATATCGTTGTCATGATTATCAGATTGACAAATTCATTAAAGATCATGAAAAATTTATCTTAAGTAACAAAACTGTTGCAAACCACATGATTTTGGGTGATGTTAACTTAGATCTCATTGAGTTTAATGAAAAAACTGAGGATTATTTCTACCAATTACTGCAAAATGGTTATGAATCGATGATAAATACTTGTACTCATCCTATAAAGAATTATAAAGATGGAACTTGCATTGACCATATTTTCATGAAAGGAATATACACAGCAAAATCTGGTAAATTAATTGACTCAATCACAGACCACTACCCCGTTTTAATATCACTACATGGAAACAACATAAAATGCAAACTTACAGTATCTTTTGAAATAAACAAAAAACGATTTTTGGAGCTGTGTGCTTCAGAACAATGGCAACAAGTCTGTAATACACCAAATAACAATGAAGCATTAGAATTGTTAATAAACAAGATTCAAACTATCAATGAACTTTCACACAAAACTAGGCCAAAAATTCAAAAACCAAGAAAGACCTGGATTACCCCTGCTCTCATTAATTCAGTTAATAACAAAAACAAATTATATAAAGCCTGGAAGAATAGTCAAGACGACTTGCTAAAAAAAGAGCTGTACTTAAATTACGAAAAACGACTTAAATCATTACTTAGGACTGCTAAAAATAGGCATGAAGAAAAACAACTACAAAACGCTGATTCTAAAAAAATGTGGAGATATGTTCATCTAAAATTGGATCGTAATTCAAAAAATAGACAAATAAATGATATTTTGATTAATAATAAACTTAACAGCAATGACTGGACAAAGGCTAATTATTTTAATGAATTTTTCAGCACAATAGTATCTAGGCTGAATGAAAGTGCGACTCCTCCTATTCTGCAGCATGAAATACCAGATATATCAATTAATCAGCATACTATGTTTCTAACACCAACAAATGAGTCAGAAGCTTACCAAACTATTCGTGAACTCAAAAATAAACCTGGTGGGTGTGATGAAATTCATGCCTATACAGTTAAGCTAGCTGCTCCGTTCATAACTCCTGCTTTGACTCACATTATTAATACTGCTATGATACAAGGTACATGTCCATATCAATTTAAGAAAGCTGTAATTTGTCCTATATATAAGGAAGGTGTAAAAAGTTTGGTTAACAATTATTGACCGATCGCACTGATATCAAATCTGGCTAAGATTTTTGAAAAAATTATTTTTACCAGATTATTTAAATTTGTAAAGAACCATAACCTGTTAAGTGCTAAACAATTTGGCTTTCTCAAGAAGAAAGGTACAGATGATGCTATAGCCCTACTTAGCAAATTTATTTATGAAAATCTAAGTATTAGCATACCAACTGTTGTAACATTTTTGGACTACTCCAAAGCTTTTGACACTGTCGATCATGGCATACTTATATCCAAATTACAGAATATGGGAATAAGAGGTGTAAGCTTATCCCTGATAGCCAGTTATTTACATGACAGGACACAAGTTGTAAAGGTGAATGGGACTAGAAGTCAGCCTATTAAAACAAATGTTGGAGTGCCCCAGGGCTCTATATTAGGACCTTTATTGTTTATTTTATATATCAATGACTTACTAGTGTTACAAGATGTATTAATAGCATATGCTGATGATACAGCAGTACCAATGAAAGCAAAGACATGGCCTGAACTTGCTACAGATATGTCAACTAAATTAGATATTATATACTCTTGGCTCTATCACAATAATCTAGTACTCAACATAAGCAAGTCTGTTTTTATCACCTTTGGAAATTATAGAGACTCTGTTCCGCATGACTTTGAAATTAAGATAAATGGTCAAAAATTGAAAAGAGTTAAATCTAGTAAATATCTAGGAATAACATATGACTTTAACATGAAGTGGGATGTACATGTGGCTAACATTGTAAAAAAAACCAAATAATTAGTCTACGTTTTTTACAGACTTAAACAAATTTTATCAAAAAAGCAACTACTACAAATATACTATGGACTATTCCATAGTGTGGCAGGGTATGCTATCATAGGCTGGGGGGGTCTATATAAATCATCTCTAGACGCATTGGATCGGCTGCAAAAGTGTATTCTTAAAATTATAAGAGTCAATGAACAAGATTCGAATAAACCATTAAATATTAAACAGGTGTTTGTAGTGAATTCTATAGTTTATCAATACAATGATCTAAAAAGTGAGTTTTTACAAAATCGAATCAACACACGGTATAAAAATATTATATTGCCGCGACACCTATTAAGTATTGGGCAAAGAAGCTATGTGTATTATGCCATAAAATATTTTAATGAATTACCTAATGAACTGAAAAATCGAAGTATAAATATAAAAGTGCTTAAAAAAAAAATCAAAGAAAAAGTTAGGAACATTGTTATTGAATAATCAAAAAAACAGTCTATTATGATATGGACCTTTTTTTCTCTTTTTTTTCATTTATTTATTGAATTGTGTTATAGTACAAACTAAAATTTTGTTAAAATTGAAAAATAATTTATTTTTAATATTTACTATGATCGGTGAGGTAAAACTCACAATTAGTATTAAGTATATAAATATTAATTCTAAGGACCAACCTATGTACGGGCATTTATGCCCCCTATAGGTCCTTTATTGTATAATTTTTATTATATGTAAAGGAAAATTGGTAATAAATATTATTATTATTATTATATTAAATAAATACAATAGTGATAATATTTAATACTCAGGAAGGAAGACAGAAGAATAAAATCAATCAGAAAATATATAGTAATTTTGAATAAAAATTAAAATATGATAATAATGGTAATAATCTATGCCTTAACCAATCAAAGGGTTTTGGTTACCATAGAAACCATAATTACCATAGTTGGTTACTAATTTTCCGTTAATTTTCAGTACTCGTATAATGACGCTTGGGTAGTAGGGACGCAAGATTTTGTATGACACGAATTTTACTTTAAAAAGTTTAAAAACTAGTCAGAATACAAAAACATGTACCAGTGAGAAGGAGATGAAGAGGATTAACATTTAACTGATGTCCAGGAACTAAATAAACGAAAATTAAAAAGCAGAAATTCCCAAGACTAATTAGAAAAGGACGCCCACAGCCTGAGTCACTCAAAATTGATGAATTTTCCATATCCAAAGAACAACGATCTATCACAAACCTTCTGAACTGATAAGTATCATTTAAATACCCTAATCCCAGGAATAAAAGCACTTTAAATATTTCTCATATCAATACAAACTCTCACTATGAATTAAAAATAATTTTCTTTCAAGGATTAAATAAAACAAACTTACGTAGAAAAACTTGTTAACTAAAAAATAACCTCGCACAAAGTGGCGAACTTTTGTAACACCTATTACTACACTGCAGAACAAATTGTAGACACACTGTATATCATATAAGTACGGAGGATGTACGGTAGTGTACTTTTTTATTGTAACCATAGTTAATGTTTTCTTTATAACCTAAAGAACTCCAGATTTTGGACGAGTTGACGTATAATGTACAAACAGTAGCCATGATGGCATCAGAATAGCTCGTTCAAAACCAATTTCGTCAGCTTGAGATAATGCGTTTCATGTTTTATGTCGGGGCAAATTTATTGAATACTAAATTATAATATTATTGTCACATGAATTAATTACCAAACTATCATTAAAGAAACAGTACAGAGTGTAACCATTGTTTTATTTCATAGGAAATTGTCTTATATATGTGTGTGTTAGCGAACTTACAGATCAGACAACTAGCGAATTCGCTATCTGTGCAATACAGTAAGCTGTACAAAGGCGGGAACCGATTCGAACGCTCCAGCCTTCACTGCTGAAAACACCATACTAACATATTAATTCATAAATTTAATTGTTTTCAACAAACAATTTGGCGCCACCCGGGATTCACAAACCCCTATGAAATTACAGGTAAGGTTTCCACTAGATTGTACTGATAATTGTGACAACGCTACGGACTTCGTTAGCAACAACCATTAATGTAACGACAGGTGTGAGACGAACACACCACACTAATACCTAAAATACAATAGACACGTCTTAACAGAGACGACTCAAATAACTCGTTACAGATTGGCTTCCATCGTGGGGCTTAAACGAAGATGAGGACGTCTCTAACATCGTTACAGAGTTGATTACGAATTGTTATTTCCGATTAATTAAAGCTGGTTATTAGTGACTTCATGGTGTCTATATTTGTTTTCCACTGTACCATATGACGATCAGTGAGACCGTCGTAACAGTATTATTATCAACACAATAAGTTTATTAACATACAAGTATAAAATCATATTTGTGTTACTTCAGTGTTCTTTTAATAATATTCGCTTACAGTTTAAAATACACACTACTCATTTAAGTTATGTATCAAACAAAAAGAAATATCGTGGTAAGATACAGTTACAATTTAAAATGCTTTTAAAGTAACACCACGAACCCACATAACGTGACATTAATTTTCTATCACATCTGCAATCACAAAACCATTCTACAGTCACAAGACGACAAAAAAATTTTTTTGTGAATAGGGAATTTCCCCCTTCCACCCTGGATTGGCAACTTGTGGGAATACATCTGATGTACTCAATTCTATGTAATTGAAGATCACAAATGATGTCAAAAAGGAAAATATATAAAGCAGCAGTAAAAAGTATTATATACAATAAAGGTGTGGCAGATCTTACAGAAAGTGAAAAGAAACTGAAAGTGATGAAAATCTGGTGGAGGACCCGTTGTATAAAAATGACAGCTAGGATAAAAAATGGGGAAGTGAGAGAAAAGTTCAATGTGCTGAACACAATTGAGGGTCGATGTTTACACTGGGACTTGGGATCCTATGAAGGACACCAAGTAATATTTTTCTATTTAAAATATGGCACTGACACTCATACAGTGGAGACACAAAGGAAGACCTTGATGTTTCCAGTATCATGGAGTGAGATAAGCATAGTAAGACGTAAAAATGACTCAGGAATGATGTACATAAACAATCTCATCATTGATAAGTGAATGTTAGCTTTCATGGCTGGTGTTTACACTGTCACAATCAATTTTCTGAACCGTTAGACTGTGGTCCAGATATACACTTCCAGATGTTTCATCCATACCCATGGTGGACATCTTCGGTGGTGAGGGAACGTGCACAACATCTGAACTGCAGCCTAACAGCCCGGAAAATTGTGACAATCTCTTCATTGTTCGGTATGGGCTTGGCAGCAATATTGGAATTAATAATAATGTATGTATGTTAATGTTTGATTTGCACAAGAGGTAAATATAATAATACAACTAATTACACAGTTATATCCCTGATATCCTCCTCCTATGGTGGTACAGCCCAAGTCAGGCCCTGGCCTCCACCAATCTCCGCCTCCAATCTACTCTATCCATTGCAGTCCTCCTCCAGTTTCTTATCCCCATGTCCCTCGCATCCTCTGCAACACCGTCTTCCCACCTCTTCCTCGGTCTGCCTCTAGGTCTCATTCCCTCCCATGTACCCAGCAGAGCCCTTTTGGGGTTCCTGCCATCCTCCGTTCTCATAACATATCCGGCCCAACGCAATCTTTGCATTCTTACAAATTTTGAGACTGGTATCTCTTTATATATTTGATACAGTTCATTGTTGTATCTCAGTCTCCATGAGCCATTTTCTTGTATTGGGCCTATAAGGCATCTGAGATTTTCCTTTCAAAGGTGTCTACTATGTCAGCTGTTTTCTGTGTGATTGTCCATGCCTCACACCCGTAGCATAACACTGGGCTGACGACAGTCCTATATATTTTCATTTTTGTTTCCCTGTGCACATTCCCAGACCTAAATGATGGCAGCAATGCGAAGTATGCCTTGTTAGCCATGGTGGTCCGTCTTTGGATCTCTGGCTCCTCTGATCCAGTTTTTGCTAGGTTCACTCCGAGATACGTGAAATTGTCCACCACCTCAATTGTGTCCTCCTCTATCTCGATGTTGTTATGAACCTGGTCCCTTCTTGTTTGGATAAGCATTTTTTTTTTATCCATATTTATGGCTAGCCCAACTTCCTTGGCTTTGTTTTTAAGCTCTATAAATATTTCTTTAGCTGCCGTGATCCGTCTTGACATGATGTTAATGTCATCTGCATATGCGGCTATCTGTACAGTTTTATTTGTTAACAGATTGGAGCTATTTATTGATAAGCCTCTAATTACATATTCCAATGCAATATTAAATAGTGTTGGGGCTAACCCATCTCCTTGCTTTAGTCCTCGTGTGATATTTATGGGTTCAGTTAGTTGGCTATCCACTTTTACTTGGGCTTCAGTCTGCTTGGTCACTTGCATTAATCTTACCAGCTTGCCTGGTATTCCAAACTCATGCATTATGGTGTAGAGTTTGTCTGTATTAATAGAATAATACGCTTGCCTGAAGTCCACAAAAATTTGGTACACATCAATATCACGTTCCCATCCGCATCTTAGTATCTGTTTTACTGAGAAGAGTTGGTCGATTGTAGATCTTCCAGGTCAGAATCCAGCTTGGTATTCCCGTATTATATTTTCTGTGAGGGGTCTCAGCCTTTGGTTCAAGATATATGCAAAAACCTTGTAGGAGGTACACAGCAATGAAATGCCCCTGTAATTTTTACATTGAAGTTTGTCACCTTTTTTATAAATAGGGCATATAATGCATTTATTCCATTCCATGGGTATTTGTTCCGTTTGCCATATGTCCATAATTAAGGAGTGCAGTGCGACTGCCACATCAGTACCTCCAGCTTTAACCAATTCTGCACGAATTAAGTCTTTACCTGGTGCCTTGTTGTTCTTGAGGGCACTAATAGCTTCTTCTAGTTCCTGAATTGATGGTGGGTCACATTCCATCTCCCCAATGCTTGCATTCCACGGGGATGTGAGCAACAATTTCTCCTCCCTCTATCACACCACCAAGGAGTCCATCGAAGTATTCTCGCCAGATAGTTTTAATTTTTTCTGGGTCACTGACAATTCTATTCTCTCTGTCTCTACATAGTGTTGTAGATGGTTTATAACCTTCCCTGAGATGCTTAAGATATCTATAAGCATTCTTTATTCTTCCATCTGCAAAGTCCTGCTCCATTTTAAGAAGCAGCCCATTTTCAAAAGTTCTTTTCTTTTTTCTACATACTTTATTTGCCAGTCTTCTATTCTCTTCATATTCTTGCTTCCTTTCTCTAGTCCTACACTGAGAATACTTCCTGTGAGCCCCATTCCTCCATGCAGTATTCTTCCTGCATTCCTCATCAAACCAGTCCTCCTGCCTCCGTCTCTTTCTATTCCCAGCACCTCTCTGGCAGTCTCCAGGAGTGCACACTTAAGGCTCTGCCATTTCTCTTCCACTGTTGCTGCAACTGACCCGTTCAATTTATTCCTCACTTTCCCAGCATATTCCTATACCTTATCCCTGATATACATCATGTTTTATTAGTAATTTCATACAATAAAAATGTCATCTTTATAACAATATATGGTGATTACGTTAGGGCCAGAATTAGAAATTGTACTACCTCTGTAAAACAATATTTTGTTATACATAATTTTTTTAATATAATTCACATAAGTAATGTATTATGTATTCACTTAATAGTGTTGTAAATGTGTGTGCGTGTGCGTGTGTGTGTGTGTGCATGTGCGTGCGTGTGTGTGTGTGTGTGTGTGTGTGAGAGAGAGAGAGAGAGAGAGAGAGAGAGAGAGAGAGAGAGAGAGAGAGAGAGAGAGAGAGAGAGAGAGAGAGAGAGAGGTGACTGACTGACAATACTACATTACAGTATTTGCAGTAGAAGTGTTTGTTAATTTAGGTTCTGAACCAAACTAAAGACCACAGGCAGAGAGTACTGACAACAGTTGCTAAGGAGTTACAGAACTGGATTGTCATGGTACGCAAAATGAAAGCAATTTATCACACGCTCAATTTGTTCAACATGGATGTATCAAAGAAATGTTTGATTGGAGAATGCTGGGTTCCTGTCACGGATTTGTCTTTTGTTCGTAAAGCTTTGGCTGATGGTGGTGTAAGTACTATTATTTTAGATATTGTGTGTGTGTGTGAAGGTCAAAGAGTAATCTATCAAAACATTTACAAGAGTTGAAGCTAACAAATGCAGTTTAACTCTTGTACTGAATTATTTTAATATATTTTATTTCTTAGAAGTTTTATTTCATTGTTATTGCATTTTATTTTGTACATACTGTAATGAAGGATTTAATAGGAGGGCATAATCAGGTTGCCCACAGAACTCTTGAGGTCTCACAAACAATAATTTTACAGAATAGAAACAAAAGAGCAGGAAAAACTGAAGCATATGGGAAACTTATATTGAAACACCGAAACAACTTAAATTTACAAATCACATTTATCAGTTGTTTTTTCTTTTCAGTAACGATCATACTGAAATTCTAACTTTTTCTTTCACAGTTTGACTCTGATTGGTTATAATTTTCCAAGCTGTTGGGAAAATTATATGGCCTAAACAGTCCAGAAAATTATGATCAATAAAGTTTTTTTTTTTTGTCAGACATAACAACCACATATGTGACAGTCCTTCTTAGTGACTGTCAAGGACCAAAGAAAAACTTCTGGCTGAAAAAAAAATCAACCACCACTAATACTTAGAAACTGAAATAAAGTTGAAATTAAACTCTGGTAACTTAAATAATAGATAAAGTTTTGCATTATTATTATTATTATTATTACTATTAATGCTGTATGAAGGCTTACACGGCCAGTGTCATTTTGATTAAAATTATTTCCTGGGCTGTTTGGCCGTGGTCCAAAGTTTTTGACAAAACCAGATGTTTCGGAAGTGCCAATGACTGCCATCTTCAGTGAATATGAGTAAACAATAACGTGGGATGATATACGTTAGGACCACAGTACTGTGGTTAAGGTCAAGCCTGAAGATGGCAGTCATTAGCACTGCTGAAACATCTGGTTTTGTCACGAACTGTGGACCATGGCCAAACAGTCTGGGAAATAATTTTAATCAAAATTACTACTATTGGTTAGTTAAAGTGGCTATGATCGAATTCTTTTTTTTTTGCCAAAAATTAGTCATCATCAGTGACACAAATTGAACTCATGGAAACATATTATTGATAAAAACTGACAAATGATGTAATTTGTTATGGCATTACAGACACAACAGTGCTTTATTGTAAAATTTGATGTTGACACAAAGAGATAACTTACTTAGTAGTGGACATAACTAGTATGTAGTGGACATAAGTAGTGGACTTAGTACACTACTGTAGTATATTAATTAGCAAGTTTACTAGCTTGTGTGTTTATATACTCTCAGTTAATAAATTCTAAAAATTAGTAATAATCATTTCTCAGTTATTAAGCTGTTTTCTAATGTTTATATAGAGTGCAGTTGGCAGTTCAATACCATCATTTTTAAACGTCATCCAAACTACTGAAGACCCGCCAACTTATAACCGTAACAATAAGTTCACACAAGGTTTTCAGAACCTGATTGATTCCTACGGCTTTGCAACATATCGTGAAGTTAACCCAGGTATATCTTCGATAAATTTTTAATTTCATTCCAGTTGAAGACATTTTGTTACTTGTTGACATATTTAAGAGGACAAACTAATAAAAGAACACACACACACACACACACACAATATCTTACTAAAGATGAAATTTATGAAGTTCTGAATAATATTGATGTACAATATTAATGTCTGATATTGATGCACAGAAATATTGCTGAGAACAAAATTGAAGACTTTTGAAAATTGTGCAATTTGGATGCTTACAGTCGAATACATTTAACATGTTATTGGACAATATTATACCACATAAAAGAGAATTATGCAGTATGCTTTCAGGTAGTATATGTGCATTGAGAATAAGTAAAAAGTGGTTTTTTAAAATTAGGATTAAATTTACATAAAAATGCATAGATCACTGTACTGTCTCCATAGAAGAAATGGCTTCCTGCTCAAATGTTGTTAGCCCCCAAAGGCTTCTTTCATGTTACCTCACAGAGGAATCTCCATATTCATCTCCTGAAGTGCAGTTCCTTTTTGTGCAACAATGTCAGGTGAGGTCTTCATACTTAACTCTGTGCAAGGAGTCCTTAAGAAGCTCACAGTGGACGTGACACTAATGCCTAGTCAAACTGTCTCATATATAAGGATATTACCCCCTACTGCCCTCAGAAGGAAAATAAGTAAAAGAAAGAATTGAAAGAACACATGAAGACTTCAAGGGGTATATCATAACAGCATGAATAAACAAGAACCACTCAAGACAGACCTGACAGGACAGATCAGAGTGACTGTCACAAGTAAGTGGAAGCAATGTCAAACCAGAATGAGAGATCTTGGAAGAGGTAGAGCTCTGAGGAGGCTGATTGCAGTGGTACAAATTACTGGGTATCGGGTTGCTGCATCCTTATACCAAGATAAATTTATATTGTATACAATTTATTAAACATATCTTTTTTTTCTTCTTCTTCTCGGTTTTATTTTCTGTGTCATTAATACTTTGTCTTAGCTGTTTGACTTTTTGTTACTATATTATTTGTTACTTTTCATATAACTTTTTTTTAAGATGGTGACTTGAGACAAATTTAAAGTTTTAATTATAAGTTGATCATGTGTCTGTTACAGCTTTGTACACAATTATTACGTTCCCGTTTCTGTTTGCCATTATGTTTGGTGATGCTGGACATGGCATAATTTTAGCTACGTTTGGTGGTTTTATGGTTCTTAAAGAGAAGACATTTTCAAAACAGAAAAGCACCAATGAGGTCAGTAATTCAGCACTATTGTATTACTGTAAATAAATTATATTCTATAGTTGTACAATTATTTTTATGTTTAAACAGTAAACGAGAGCAACTGGCGTAGCTCACTGTATGAAGTTTCATTAGTTTGTGTGCAATCTGTTGATTTTCATTCAGGATCACACACACACACACACACACACACATACACACACACACACACACACACACACAACTTAATTATTACGAATAACACTAACCAAACTACAGTCTCACCAACTTTGACTACACAAAACAATATAAATATAATCTAACATTCTGTCTGAAGCTTTCATGGTATGAGTACTTTGGATTGCTGGGCTGTAAGGTCGTGGTCCGTGGTTGTTTTATGCAAACATTTTGGCCGAGCCTTCTACGGACATCTTCAGTGCAGAAGGCTTGCAACACACTGACCAAGGTTCGCAGTCAGTGACCACTGAACTATGGTTAAGACCGTGAGTAGGACACCCATATTTATACACTTTTGGTGTCCACACAAAGTTGTTCTTCTGATTGGCTGGTGGTGTCAGACAACAACTTCGTCCGGACACCAAAAGTTTCCTACAGTTGTAATACTTCGGTCTTCTGTCTTTATCCTTTGGTTCAAAAGATCGTTGTGACGCTGCTGACTTTTTAAACTGTTGTTCTTGAATTGTCTCTTTATTCTGTCTGTTATGATGATACTGTGATATTGGATCCGTTTGGCTACAACGTGATGGCATACTTTGATTAACGTAGGTCGCCGACTTGGCAGTTTCAAAACGGAGAGCATGAACAAGAGCGTCTGATTTATTATCATGCCATGCCATTCTTAACACTTGTTGTAATTGACTATGTCTGATACCGTCAATAAACATAATGAGAGAAATCCACTTCTGGAAGTCCTCCGATTCTTCGGAATAAGCCAATCTCGTCAGTTGGTTGACATTTGCTTCAAACTCTTGAAGGCTCTGCCCTGAACGCTGTTGCCTCACTTTAAGTTGAACACAGTACACTTCACACAAATGCTGGTCACTATACCGTAATTCCAGAGCTTTTGCTAATTCCCATAGATGTTCTGGTTGTGAGATGGCATTTTCTGTATTAGCTCTGTGGCAGGTCCTTTTAAAGCAAGAATTAGTGAAAGTCCTTTCTCTTCTTCCGTCCATTTATTTAAGCGAGTGACAGCTTCAAATTGGTGAATATAAATGCTGAATGAGTGCTTCCAAACGTTGGGGCCTTTGTGTAAACTGGCCCCAGTACAGATAATGGCACTGTTTTGTTACTCTTAGTTTTTGGATCATATTCAGCATTTATTAATGGTCTTTCTTTATCAACTATTTCTTTCACTAAGTGTTCGACTTCCTTTTCAATTTGTTTTATTGAATTTGTAATAGAAAGTTCTAAACTTTAAATATTTGTTTTCACAGATTTTTCTATTTCAGATATTCTGTCAACTTGTTTGTTCAGTTCAGCTCACCTCGTAACAGGACGAATTTTGCAATGGTATCCTCTTGTACGAACGTCTTAACATCGTCTGCTTGACGACTAAATTTTTCTTTTTTCCATCCCTCTGGTGTTTCATTTTCATGCTTAAATTTTTCGTCTAGTCATTTTTCTGCTTCTTCTCTTTCCTGTCTTCATTCTTCTTTTTGTTGTTCCTGTCTTTGCTATAGCATTGCTCGGAATTCTTCTATAATCTGACTGGTATCCATTTTATTTTTATCAACTACCACTAACACCACTCTTCTACGAAGTGTCCTCTGTTAACTGTTCTATCCCATTCTGACACCACTGTTACGATGGTCTAATTGATCGTCGTATGGTACAGTGGAAAACAAAATACAAGACATCGATGAAGTCACTAAAAACAAGCTTTAATTATCACAATAAAACAGTTTGTAATCAACAAGATCGTCTCTTACAATAAATCAAATAAAAATTGTTTACACGCAATAATAATGTCAACGAGTCTCACAATTATAAAACACAATAATTCTTCACTTCGACAAACACTCGATCCGCACTAACAAAAATCTTTCAAAGGTTTTTAAAAATATGTATTAATAAAATCTGTGAAACGTAACAAGTGTTTATATATTTTTAAAAACCTTGTATTAATATGTTTCACCAAGTGCCCAACAAGTCATCAATTAATATCATGAAAAATCTCTCATGTAACTGAACTGACAACGCCAGATGCTCTGCTTTTATAGGTCGCGCAGAGTTCTAGAATTAACATTCCATCTGCACACCATTGACGCTAATGCGTATTTCAAGTGGCCTCTTGACGAGTCTAGAACAAACTTGAATACGGTCTTGACTAGGCACACCTGCCACACTGGGCAGGGGGAAAGTGGAGATTGTTCTGAATTGTTCGGTAGGCTTCTCGTAATAATACCATCAGTCAAGAACCATATTTTCAGATATCTGTGAAGGTCACTGTTTTGATCAATCAAGAAGCATCAATCTCCTTTAGTATCTTGTTAGAATTAGTGATAGCCAGGCTATTAGACTGTGGTAATGACATTTGTTGTAGACGTTTCTGCCCTACCATTGGAGGCCATCTTCAGTGCAAAAAATTGTTTGGCAGCTGTTTGCCAAATAATCCCATTACTGAGGTAGACTGTTCACAATCTTTTTTTTTGCATTTTTGACTGCATTCATTTTGTACTGTTCACAGTACAATTTTTTGCACTGCTCTGATGGTGGTTTGAAATGCTGTAACAAACATTATTAGACCGCCAGCCATGATAACCTCAGATCAGATTCCTTTAGTATCTTTTGTCATATAATATTATATCTTTGGGTACAACCACAGAGTCGGATATAATCTGCATGTGTATGTTTTAAAATTAATTTACACAATAGAAGAATATTTAGATTGATAAAGAAGAATTTCTTCCCATCAACCAATACAATTTCTTCTATTTAATTCCAGTCCTTCACTTTTCTTTATAACATGGAAGTAATATAATAATAATATCACAGACAATGGATGTAGAAAATGTCACCAACACTCTGAAACCATAGAACACATCACTGGATCTAACCTATCTCATTGCAAATGAATATCTGAGGAGACATAACAATAATGCCAAAATTCTGCGCCTACATTTTGCACATACATATAGTCTTCTTCATAACATTGTTCATTATTGTAAACATAAACTTATAATGAAAATATGAAAATTTACTGAAGCATAATTAAAAGGGCTATAGTACGAAATGGAATTGACTACAATCAAGAGCACGGCTAAAGTCCGTTGAGGGCGGAGCCTACTGAGCACGCAACCTTGAACAAACAAATCAGTGCGGAGCGGTGTTGCCACACTGATCGCGTACTATTTTTAGACTATTCCTGGAAAAGCTGACTTGACTGAACACATCCTGTACCAACGTTTTTTTCCTTGATATGATTCAGTTGAGTGGGAGCGTTCGAACTGTTCAGTTTGTGACAAGTGCTATATCCGATTTTGAAGTGAAGTTTTAAGTGTTTAAAAGTGTTTTACCTTGTGTAATCATGGAAGTTACAGGTGTTAGCGCCAATACTTTTAGAAGTACAGGAAAAAAAGGAAAAACCCTGCATAGTGGTGAGAGGAACATTGTTTGGAATGTATACAATTTTTTTAAAAAGCTTTCGAATCCGCAGTTTAGGGAAACTGTTAACTTTAATCAATGTGCAAAATTGTGTAGTTTAGCCTGCAATATCAGTGAAAAGACTGTAAACATGTAATGGGACAAATCCGAAGGGTATAGAAATTTTATTTTTTATTTAATAATTATTTGAGGCCAGGCTATTTGGGCACCTGTGTGGTCATCAAAACCTAAGTTGTGTAACCCCTGTATTCACTTCGTGCCAGGCGGAGGATAGTACAGAAACGATAACAATGGAATGCGGCTGTAAGTTTGTGCCCGTGTGCCGCGGCAGTAATCTTGACCCCAAAGTCGATTGACGGAAATGGACAACACGTGAGCGCATCAGCCAATCACAGCGCGGGCGGACGGATATGGCGGTTACCGACGCTCATCGTGGCATCAGTCAGTC
The DNA here is from genome assembly GCA_034769895.1 of Magicicada septendecula. NCBI lineage: Eukaryota > Metazoa > Arthropoda > Insecta > Hemiptera > Cicadidae > Magicicada > Magicicada septendecula. Next base: position 263,732,992 of record CM068373.1, read on the forward strand.
AGAAAATAAAATCTCTAAGTGCCGGACGCGAGCAGTAGTGCGTCCGCCGGCTGGGCACAAATTTTCATCTCACCGGCATAACAAAATGTGAATCAAGCAGTGGTGTTGTTGCGAGGTGGCGGCGGCCATTTGAACATAACGGGCTGGCGAGCCGAAAATTTATTAACAGTGTAAATATATGCAAACATGTACACAGTGCGGCAAGTGGCTGGGGAGACGCCGGGAGTTAAGTAGATAATCAGACAATTATTAACCATTTTAATGTACAGAGCTCTAAATATTATATAAAGGGAATAATTTAAATATTGAATGAATGAATGTGTGTGTATGCAAATACTGGGCTGCTTTTAAAAAATATATCTATATAATACAAGTAAACGTTAGTCTAGGGTAAAAGATTATTGACTATATCACTTCACCGAAATAATTGTTTGTATTTTTCTATTTTGTGTATTTCTCGAAGAAAAGTTAGATAACAGTAAACCTATTTGTTTCGTAATATAACAATGTGTTAGTTGTAGTTATTTCGTCGTTACCACTTCCTAGTGTTCTGTGCTGAAAAATTCGTCTAACGTTCCCAGACTTCTTCTGAATTATTGGGGGATAGTCAGATTGCAAAATTATCCCTTTTGTTTTATTAAGGAAGAGTGTAAAGGTTTCGATGTATAGCCTAAAACATCGTGGCGACTCTGGACTTCTGATTGAAATTTAAAAAAGGTAAGTAAGTGAAAAGATCGCAGGTAAGTTCCTGGCAGCTTTTATTTAATTTATTTATTTTGAGTAAGTTTGTTTATTAACAAACAGAGATTGCAAGGAGGCTAATACAACAGTGAATGAAGATTCATCTTATAAAACATTTTCAACCCCTGGAAAAAAAAGAAAAAGAAAATGTGAAATGACTGAAATGGACAAATTTGATGAGGACGTTGTACAGAGAACAATATTTTCGTATTATGATAAGGGAGAATTTCCAACAGCAGAAAAAATAACTACAGATTTAAGAAACAGTTTAGGCTATAAGAGTTCAGTTTGGTCGACTCGTAGACTGTTAAAAAAAATTGGTTTCAAATATCGTAAAATGAAAGATGGAAGGAAATTTTTAATGGAGAGAAGTGACATCGTGGCATCACGCTTAAGATTTTTAAGGACAATGCACCAGTTAAGGCAGTTGGAAGATAAACGCCCTGTTTATTATTTGGACGAAACATGGGTCAACGAACACCATAGTCTGAAATGCGGTTGGCAAGATAACAACAAATCATTTGGCGTTAAAGTACCCCTCGGTAAGGGAAGACGGCTTATAATATGCCACGTTGGCTCGAATGAGGGATTTATGAAAGACTGTGAATGGGTTTTCCAATCGAAGACTAACAGCCAGGACTATCATGACGAGATGAATGCTCAGTCTTTCAAAGAATGGTTCATCTCATTTCTCAACCTACTAGAGGAAGGTTCCGTAATAGTAATGGACAATGCCCCTTATCACTCGGTGCTGGCAGAAAAAATACCAGCCACTAACTGGAAAAAAGAAGAAATTCAGAAATGGCTTACCGAAAAGTGTATTGCTTTTAGTCATAATGAAACTAAGGTGGAACTCTTAGAAAAGGTGAAGCCATTTAAGAACAAAGAAAAAACTTACGAACTGGATGTGATTGCCAGTTTAATGGGTCATTCAGTGGTTAGACTTCCACCATATCACTGCCAGTATAACCCGATCGAGCTGATTTGGGCAAAGGTTAAGAGGGACGTTGCTGAAAATAACAAGACAATGTGCAAGGGCGGATAACCTTGATAAAATAGTGATCAATCTGGTAGATGATAGTGATATGGACAGCAATTATTCAGATACTGAGTGTGACAATGACGACAGTGCATCAGAAGTGACGATGCAGATATTGCCAACACACTAACAGCAATTTAAGGTAGATTCACTTCAATGTCATGCTGTCAAAACCTAATAATTTATATTGATAATATTTAACTTAAATTTATAATATTTTATTCAATTAATTACATAAAATGTGTTGATAAGAGAATTTTGGCACACTGCATTCTATATCAGTGCTACAATCTGTAGCAAAGCACACAACCAAATTGTTGGCGTGTCGCTAAAGTGTAATATAACGTGTCTAACTTAATTTCATTAATAACATGACAATTATTTTGTCATTTAAATTTAATAAATCACAATAACAAAATAAATTGTTACAAAGCACATTTTCACGTTAATAAACAACTACAATAAGAATAACTCAAATATATCTTGGCATAAAAATACAATAGTATAAAATACTATGGCCGCTCTTTTACAAATTAAATATAAGTATTTCTTTAATGTAGAATAAAATATCACTATTCTGTTGATAATTGTGACTTAATAAAACCAATTTAGAAATTAAATTGTTTCTCAGTATAAACATCTTTACATCAGATTAGATTACAATAAGAAACAATAATTTTATAAACATTTTATACATTACTTATTAATTATTTTAAATTAAAAATGTCATTACTGTCTTTAATAACACTGTGATAATAGATGAGCGAAAAATAGAATAGATATATATTTATTATAAAGTATTATAATATACTCTATTTATTACTTTATTTATTTTTAATTATACTTATTTATTTATTACTTTGTTACACTTTATTTATATAAAGTATAACTACTTTATTTATTATTATAAAAGATATACTGTAACGTGACAAATACAGGGGATTTTATTTGATTAAAATTTTTGGGATTTATAAAAAATATTTGTAAACGTAATATCCAACTGTGACCAGAACACGTGGTGAATTGAAACGGGGTATAACAAAGGAACGAATACATCTCAACAGTTGTGCAATCGCTAACAAGGTATGCACCCAGCCTCATTTTCTAAGAACTTTGCGAGTGTGTAGCAGTACGTCCGAGCGCGTCACACGAGCATGCGCGCGGACTGACGCCGGTGTGAAACTCAAAAATGGCTAAGAGAAGAATTTCTGTTCACTTCGTTTACCATGCTGGTGGATGTGAGTCCTAAGTACCACCCTTTTTATGACGTCAGCCAGTGCTGCACAAATATCTTATACGAACAGCACAAAAACACTTACATGGGTTAAATAGGACGGAGCTGTGGCAACGAACCATGAGGCCTTGGTTTCCACCAAGAAAGACGAAATCGAGTTGGCCGTGAACATATAGCCGCTCTCCCCAGTTCACTTACAGACGCTGATAGAGTTGTGCGGGCCCGGTCGGCCGAACTTTATAAAATGTGATCACTTCAACATAATACCGATTTTATACCGACCGGGACCCGAGGAATTAACGGACTTACCAATATTACAACGGGTGCAGTGGAGTGGTCCACCAATACAGTTAAATAACGGGCAGTTGAATCGGGCGACAAAAGCACGTGTTCGGCCGGAATCGCGACAATGAACAGTGTATAATAAAAAATGAAATTTGTAAAATAAACAAGGGTAAGGTGTAAATAAGTGTGAATGTGAGGATGCTTAGCAGACTGGGCGGTCTAATGTTTATGTCTGATGTAGCATAAGGTAGAATAGAAACTGTAGTCATGGAATGAACAACAAGAATAAGAAAGTATTAAGATGATATTTCATCTGCAAAAGCATGTATAAAATCTGTTAAACTTAAGAATTTTTTTACCTTGTATAATCCACTATGCGATCTCAGTTTTTTACATACAACATGTTTCAGGGACTAAATCCCCATCTTCAGGTACAGTAAAAAATGTATTATTCCCCTAATACATAGGGGTCGTCGAAATGATTAAAATGTTTATACATAAAAACACACGCACAAAAATCACTGAATAAATTAACATATAACACAAACACATGAACACGTTAAAAGCAACTCAGTGCACCGGTCGACCTCCGATCGTCAACTAGCCCGTGTTCGTGCTTCATTGCTTATCATCAACACGGTATCATAAGCAAGATACGGTAAGATGATACCGTGTTGATGATAAGCAATGAAGCACGAACACGGGCTAGTTGACGATCGGAGGTCGACCGGTGCACTGAGTTGCTTTTAACGTGTTCATGTGTTTGTGTTATATGTTAATTTATTCAGTGATTTTTGTGCGTGTGTTTTTATGTATAAACATTTTAATCATTTCGACGACCCCTATGTATTAGGGGAATAATACATTTTTTACTGTACCTGAAGATGGGGATTTAGTCCCTGAAACATGTTGTATGTAAAAAACTGAGATCGCATAGTGGATTATACAAGGTAAAAAAAATTCTTAAGTTAATCATAATAGCGATCTGGAGACTGGAAAAAAAAAAATGTAATCTGTTAAAGTTTGTCAATATTTAAAAATTAAAAAGGTCATGAATTCTCTTCAAACAAAAAGAGTTATGTCAATTATTACAGTAACCTATAAATCACGCTAACATCTTACGTTCGTGCGAAAAGAATCCTGGACCCAGATAGAATCTTTGCAGGTAGGTGGAATTGAATTATATATTTATATCTTTTAATAGTGTAATTAACTTCACAAGTGGCGCAGCCGACAGGGACAGTTTTTATGAATCAAAATTTTAAGTAAAAACCGCACCTACAAAAAAGATGCAAGCATGTGTTTAAGGTTAGGGTAATGAAATAAAAGTACGTTATTTACGCACAATTGACAAGATCAAAATTATATTAGGATAAAGGAAATTAATTAAGAGTAAATTAATAAGTATTAAGTATAAATAATAAGAGATGGCAGATAACGAAAGCAACATAAATGAAACGACTAGTGTCGAAAATTTTGATGAGTCAAACATGAGTAATTTTGAGATACATTCGACTCCAAGTGCGAGTCAAGATAAAACAGAGTTAAACTTAACTGATCAGAGTAATGTAACTGAAGATTCGGGCGTGCAATTGGCCCTGACTTCAACAAAATGTAACGTCCAATTCAATAGTGACGTAATGAGTATGTTACAATTAATCTTAGAACAAAAGAAAGAACAAAAAAGCGATTCTGATGCTAAGTTTAATAAAATTTATAGCAAGTTTAATGAGCAGAAAAACGAAATGCAAGAATTTAAAAGTAGTTTCAATGAGAAATTGGAGGAACAAATTAAATTAAGCAATATTTTTGACAATAAATTTGATGCATTAACTAATTCACTGTGTAGTATTGAGAGTAAGTTAAATGAAATATGTAGTGAAGCAAAAAGAGAAGCAAATGAGTCAAGAGAGTATGTGTGTGTGTGGGAGACAGTAATACAAATGAAAATTATAATGACATGTGTAACAAGGTGGTACTAGATAAAGAGTTAACAAATGTTGATGATGATGTCGAAAATAATAAAAATAATATTGAGAATAGTAATGTATTTGAAAAGGTAGTATCAGAGAGTGATACATGGAAAATAAATAGTGAGAGTACTGATGAAGTTGTAGAGTGTAATAATGGAATGTTAATGGGTGTTTATGAGTTAGAGAGAAAGTGGAAAGATAGTATAGTGGTAGAATGGGGGCAGAGGGTAAATTTTCCCCTTATTTATGATGATTCAATGTGTTCACAAGTGTTGTTTTTGAAGGGCAAGAGTCCCGTGTTAGTAGAAGATTTGAGTTGTTTATTTTATTTGTATAAGTTTGTACCCTCCGTCTGGAGTAATATTGAAAGTGTGAGATGGTATTATGATGAGAGAGAGTTAGATAGAAAATTGTGTGTTGATAAAGAGATAGAAGTGTATGCATTAAAGAGAGATTATGGTGAGTTGAAAGAAATGTAAGAAGTGTATTTAAACAAGAATAATTTAATTGATGAAAAAATAACTGACCCGATAATGAGTATATTTACTAATGGAGACTTGACAGAAATACTTAATATTGACTTGGTTCATGATTATTGTGATAAAACGAATGAATTTGAATTTTATGGTTATGACACACCAGATGGCAGTAGGTGTGTAACTGAAATTGAAAATTGTTACTTGAAACAAAGACTAATTTTTGACGATGGAGGGTAGACTATAAAACAATTAATGGACAATTATAAATATTTTTGTTTTATGGTTTTTGACCTAGCAACTTTGGACATTGAAGTGTGGTATAACTGAGTAATCAATGATGAAGAATTGTAAATATATGTTAGTGAATTTATTTGTGTGTATTGTAAAATGTTATGTAAACAACACATGTAGGTAATTGTGATAATAATAATATTAATATTTTGCAATCTAAATAAATAACAGAAGTAATTTTAAAGACAGTAATTAGAGAATTGCAATTGTTTTGATAGCAATGGAACTTGTATTTTTAATAATGGATTTAATTAAAATAATTCGAAATGTTTTAAATATTTTTGATTGATTTAAATGTTGTATAATTGAATTTTGATAATGAGTTTAAATTATTTTACGAGATGTGAATTTGGTAATTGATTGTTAAATTGTCGGATATGAAATAACATTTTTGTTAAATGTTTCAGAGATTACTTGGAGGTATTGGTGTGTATGGTGTATATATTTTGTGTATGTCAGTATGTGAATAATGGACTGTAAGTATAACAATTTATAATAACACAAGTCAGATATAATAAAATGTTTACAGATCGAAAACAAATTCTTAAATTCCATAATGAAAGCAACTCGAGATGATAATAATTCGAAAATTAATAATAACTGAAAGATAATATAAAATAAATGTTAATAATAAATTTGAAAATTTTAAGGAATTTAATTGTAGAAAGTTATGAATGATTTAAATGATGATGGATAAAATGGTTAATGAAAAATGTCATATTATAATGTTGTATATAAAATTTTAATTTAGCTATTTAACGTGCTATTGCTGGGGTGGCCTGTGCCCCAGTAGATAGTGGAATGGGTTGGTGGTAACAGTGAGTGTTACCTCCATCGGAGGCCGAAATGGCGAAAATGTACGGCACACCTTTTTTCGTAAAATTTATTTAATTGTACCATGATAGACTTTCGTGCCGTACAGAATAATGATGAGTAGAACAGGCCTTAAAGTAAAGTTTGATTTCCCCGACTTTTCGGGCCATTACTGCCTTACCAGCACTAATCGTGGTTTTGGCTAGCAGTCAGCTATGGCCATATCAAGTCCCTTGACCATAGCTGACTTGAAATTGGTTGATAGTAGAAATTAATAGGGGGTGAAACTAGGGGAAATCCCCGGAACTATGGAACAGCGGCTGCCACTCTGTCCGAGTGGGGACAGCATAGCCAGGTGGTAGACCAGTTTTAAGGGCTTATAATTATAAAACGAAGGTATGTCGATACCTAAACTTGTTAAAATGTAAAGCCGAAGCAAGGACACGGAGATGTTCAATTCCTCCAACTATGCAGTCCTTGTGAACGCACATGGGCGTCACAGTCCAACATAAAATACAATAGTGTGTGTGGATTGGGAGGTTGCTCCGGTGAGCAACGAATGTAAATTACATAACATAAAAAACGATAACTCAATTTTGCTCTAATAAAATGCTTGTATTACGCTTTGATAAATAGGTGTTCATACGTTCAGTATAATGTGTTCATTCTGTATTTTATAAATGTATTATTTTATTGTGTTAGAGGTAAGAATTGATAAAAATATGTGTTTTATATAATTTGTGTAATTTTGAAACGAGTATAACAAAGTAAATAACTAGACCGACCGGCAGGCGGTTTACACAATAGTACCAGAGTCAGAAAGAGGGGAAACAATGATGTGTAGTATGGTAGAGATAAGGATAGATAACCATATATATTTCATAGAATGTGTATAATTTTGAAATGTGTTTTCACTTTGCTAGGAATGTCAGCTGATCAGTAGTAAAATGTCACTGTTAAATTGTTTATTAATGTCCAAGGTAAATAGTATTCAATATGATGTTAATATGTTAAAAATGTTATTTCAAATAAAAGTAAGTTGATAAAGTTAAGATTTTAAATGATTTGTGAGAAAGATAATAAAAGATAGATTTTGGGTGATTAGTATTTTGTGGGACATATAGATCAGTCCAAGTTAAAGTTAAAGTGGTACTAGAGATGAAAATATTGTTTTGAATTAATGTAATGTTGTTGTGAATAAATGTAATAGAATTTGAGAAGTATTGATGTTGACACAGTAGTTGTGGGGAATATATGTAGAATATTGATTGACATATTGATGTTTATAAATGATGATGTTATTTTGTAGTTGAAGTGAGGTAATAAGAATGAGTTTTGGGGATGGTAATTTTGTAAGAGGGGATAGTTTAATGTAGGAGTCCGCAACAAAAGTGGTTGGGACAGGAAGGGACCGTTTGGCGCCGGAAAGAGTTACCTTAGGTAGAATCCAGGAACCAACATAAGGGAATGAGTTTTTTTTTGGGGGGGGGGAACTTATCCTAAGTACAAAGGGTTAGAGAATATTTTTTTATATATCGAGAGAATGTGGCGAATTGAGTTTAATAGTAAGTTGGGTTTAGAGAGTGTTTAATAGATGTTTTAATAGAGATGGGTGTCCTGTTAGTTAAAGTTGTTAGTGGTATTAGAGTCAGAGAGAGGTAAAGATTATATATGTATAAATGCCAAGGGGCAGATCAAGTTAGTATAAACAATTAAATCGCCCAAATTAATGAATATGAGACGATTAAGTAAAGAAATTTATAGTAAAGAGGTAAAATTTTGATTGAAACCAGTGACAGATTTTGATAGAGTTTGAAAATCATGTAAAGTGTTTATTTTGAATAATTTAAATATCAATTTGATTGTTAATTATAATAAGATTTTGTTCTTTCAAATGTTTTATTTCATTGTGTTTTGTGTTTAAAGATAGAATTTTAAAAATGTTCAATGTATTTTCAGATGTAACTTGTGTATAAGTTATGTAGGTCAAGGTTCTTGACTTGACCCAGTTTTGGTCAGCTGATAGGTGATGCCCTATACTAGAGACGTTTAGCAAGGAAGTAAAGCCAATTTTGCTTTTAATTAATTTGAATAATTTTAAATAATTTCAATATTGAAAAAAGAATATATTTTAATAAATTAAAATTTTTTGAATTTAAAATTTTTTGAAAAAAAAAAAAATTCGTGATTTTGCGCCTGCCATCTAATTGATGTTTTTGAACTTGGATGATGTTATTGTTTGTGTATTATTAGTGTTTTTAAGGGATTGTATTGTTAGGGCATATGTATAATCACATGTTAGGTTAAGGATGTTCCTATTTTAAGAAATGTTCAATCTGTTTATTTTCAAATAATAAGAAACTAATGAAGAGGATTATTCAATTTAGATGAAAGATTTGTGTTTTGATTTTAAAGAAGATAGCTGTTGATTTTTTAACTTAAATAAATTTTGCAGAATGGTTCAATTTTGATAGTATGTAGTATAAGTGTGTGTGTGAGCCCAGTAACTGCTAAAGGCAGCCCAGTTTGCATGTAAGGGGGAACATATCGGTTGAGGATCTGACATGAAATAAGCCAGGGATTTGGATTTTTTGGGGAAACATGTTAGAAGGGGAGGTGCGCTGTGGTGCGTATCTGTTCGATTTTTCGGTGTTGGGATCTCGCACAGAGAAGTCCAGTGATCTCGTTCAGATGCGTCCATAGTCGCCGAGGGGGGGTCGTTTACCCATGAAGTATAAGAGCAAAAGGGGGTTGTTGGCACCAGTTCCTCACCGGTCCTCTTAGGGGTTTTAGCAATGAGATTTCATCTGTTTCGGCAGACGATCTCTCATTGGGGGTATTGTAATGTGACAAATACAGGGGATTTTATTTGATTAAAATTTTTGGGATTTATAAAAAATGTTTGTAAACGTAATATCCAACTGTGACCAGAACACGTGGTGAATTGAAACGGGGTATAACAAAGGAACGATACATCTCAACAGTTGTGCAATCGCTAACAAGGTATGCACCCAGCCTCATTTTCTAAGAACTTTGCGAGTGTGTAGCAGTACGTCCGAGCGCGTCACACGAGCATGCGCGCGGACTGACGCCGGTGTGAAACTCAAAAATGGCTAAGAGAAGAATTTCTGTTCACTTCGTTTACCATGCTGGTGGATGTGAGTCCTAAGTACCACCCTTTTTATGACGTTAGCCAGTGCTGCACAAATATCTTATACGAACAGCACACAAACACTTACATGGGTTAAATAGGACGGAGCTGTGGCAATGAACCATGAGGCCTTGGTTTCCACCAAGAAAGACGAAATCGAGTTGGCCGTGAACATATAGCCGCTCTCCCCAGTTCACTTACAGACGCTGATAGAGTTGTGCAGGCCCGGTCGGCCGAACTTCATAAAATGTGATCACTTCAACATAATACCGATTTTATACCGACCGGGACCCGAGGAATTAACGGACTTACCAATATTACAACGGGTGCAGTGGAGTGGTCCACCAATACAGTTAAATAACGGGCAGTTGAATCGGGCGACAAAAGCACGTGTTCGGCCAGAATCGCAACAATGAACAGTGTATAATAAAAAATGAAATTTGTAAAATAAACAAGGGTAAGGTGTAAATAAGTGTGAATGTGAGGATGCTTGGCAGACTGGGCGGTCTAATGTTTATGTCTGATGTAGCATAAGGTAAGCCAGTAAAATAAGGTAGAATAGAAACTGTAGTCATGGAATGAACAACAAGAATAAGAAAGTATTAAGATGCTATTTCATCTGCAAAAGCATGTATAAAATCTGTTAAAGTTTGTCAATATTTAAAAAATTAAAAAGGTCATGAATTCTCTTCAAACAAAAAGAGTTATGTCAATTATTACAGTAACCTATAAATCACGCTAACATCTCACGTTCGTGCGAAAAGAATCCTGGACCCAGATAGAATCTTTGCAGGTAGGTGGAATTGAATTATATATTTATATCTTTTAATAGTGTAATTAACTTCACAATACTTTATAATAATATTATAATTATTTTATTAGTTATTTATTTACCGGTAGTTAAATAATTGGAGCTTTCTATGAAGACAACTACTGTACACTTGACAACGCTGCGCTCTCACCTCATTGGCTGCATCCCAACGGACTTCTCCCGTGCTTGGGATAATAGGAAATTCACTTTACAACATTGGAGAGATAATTTTTAAATTTCACCAAACAGACCAGATACCACCATTTTGTAATGGGGCAATTAAAGGGGAGGATCTATTTTTTAATTTTATAATAATTTGGGGCCAATTTGTTCGGGCACCATTTATTGGTCACGAAAACTTGATTGATGTAACACTCTGTATTTAACTCCGTACCAGGCAGAGTCAGGTACGAGACAATGATAACATTGGAATGTGGATGTGAGTGCGCGTGTGTGCCGCTGTCTGTACTCTCTAGCCCAAAGTCACTAACGGAAGTAAACTAAAATGTAACCAATTAACCTGTCACATGATTGTATTGACGAATCCCAGCGCAAGCTGTTGAACCTGTAGCGGAAGTGGCCGTTGGAGATGCTTTGGGTAGCGTCAGTTAGTCGACTACAAAATTGTCGTCTAACCGCCATGGCCATGGCCGGCTGTCTAATAGGCTCGTGGGCAAAAAGAAAAATCTTTTAACCATAAAATGTGAAAGTAGACAGTTAAACAGTGCAAAATGAAATTTTGAATCAGTGAACCGAGTAAAAATCAATTAAACCTTTTTAAAATTAAACAGTAACATTTTTCAGACATCTAGTGGTGAGAATGCAGGACGCAGCACGTGGTCAGCAGTGACGACGCTTCCAACTGTAAATGTATCATATTAAATCTATTATGCAAATCTTAAATATAAAGAGCTCTATTTTAATTTTCTGGGAATAATATAAATTCTGAATGAATGTGTGTGTGCAGATATTGGGTTGTCTCATAAAAAAGAAATATTTCAAATAATAGTTAAGGTCATTAGAGTGGTAAATATATTGATACCATGATTGTAGTAAACAGATTAATTTTTGCAATGTTATATCAGAATCAGTAATGGTTTTAAGAGATAAAAATAGAAAGTAAGAAATAAAAGAAGAAGAGAATACAAAGAAATGTTAAATAAAGAGAATTAAATTAACCATACAAATTCGAGTCGTGTACATTAATGACGTAGCCCCAAATCATGCTTGTATTTCACAGTTCGTGTGACGAACTCCTGGACTAACTCAAGGTAAGTTTATGCTGTATTATATACAATTTAAATGTGGTAGAGAATGAAAAAAGTACAATTTTGAATAAAAAGAAAAAAGAAGTACAATCATTCTTATCTCATTTTGTCATTTCCACAACATTAGAACCACATTCCAATGAGAAAATTAACAAATATAAAGTCTGACAATTTCTGCCACAGCCATATGACCAAGCACAATAACCAAAGTGAATGAAACACTCAAACTCAAACAACTCATTTGCAAGTTAACAGAAATCAGTAGTCTTGGATACCTACTTAGCAGTCACATATGAATCAGTCACATAGTTTGCAAAACAATAGGATATGAGCTCAGGTAAACTTTGTTCCCCAATAATCCATTCACCATGAAAGAAAACAATCTGTGATTGTGAAAAATAATAATGAAAACAAAAACAATGTAATCAGTTATTTTCTGATCCATGTATTACATACAATTCCCTGATGTTTATCATAAGAAGCAGAAGCCTAATACAGAATTATATAAAAATAATTTAAATGTAAGTAATCTGATCAATTAGTTGCTTCAAATTGATCTACCCTTCAGCAGAACGACTGTATTAGGCAGATAGATAGATCTATATTAAAGAGTGCTGATAGCAAGAGTGGTAGCAAAACAGTCTCTCTCTCTCTCTCCCTCTCTCTCTGCCTATCTATATCTCTCATATACAATCATACATTTACAAAGTGTAGTCACCTCACAGACATCAATACAACAAAATGAATGATGAATAAACATATTACAAAATCATTAAATATCTCTTTGGATTTATATATCATAAACTGAATTGTAAGAAATTACGGTAGTCTGTATTTTCAAAGATAATCCATGACTACTTGTGCTGAACAACAATATGTGTGTGTGTGTGTGTGTGTGTGATATTGCAGGACAAGAAACTGATAATGTAACATTGAAAAGATTGCGTGCATCAATTTAAAAAAAGGAAAGACCGGCAACAAATTTTTTATCTACATTCAGAAGAGTTATTTGGAGTGACTTGTATAGTCTTTTCTGACATGAACTTTAATATTTTAAATAAAAATTGTACCTAAATATTAGTGTTCCATGTCAGAAGAGTGTATATGAATCATAATTGATAGTCAGATATACCATAGAGAACATATTTCACAAGAATAATCTCAAGTTATGCCAATACACCATAAGAATTTATCTCAAGTTTCTGTTTATGTTTACTTGGTGATTGTTCTTGAAAATTTCTGGGTGTATGCTATTGTGGTGAAACTGACCAACTGACCACCTCTAGTAACTGAAACTATAAGTAGACAATCTAGTACAATAGAATCAGTTACTACAGCTACAATTTTCCTCTGTATTATAAAACTTAATAAAAATATGTAAAATTGTTGTATATATTATATATATTGCAACGATACAGCCATAGCTGTATTAGGCATTAATTTAAATAAATGTAAATTTTGTATAATTTGTATAAGTTACAGGTAAATGGACAGGTCTGAGATTGCAGAAATATTTCATTGTTAGATTAGGGTAGCAATTAACCTGTTCCAACATGCAGTGAACACCTGCTCAATTGTATGTGTGTTACACGTGTATCTTGTGTGTGTGAGTGAATCAGGCATAGACAGGAAACTCAGCAACCCGCCCCAAGTAATTAATAAAATAATTGTTTTAATTCACTGTGAAAAACTAATTAATGTATGATCAAACCAAAGGCACCAAAGTGTGGGTAAAAATTATAGTTATCCCCAGTGAAAAGATGACGTTAATAGAACACGTTATGCGAAGAGAGTGCAAAATAAACGTGCTAAAAAATCCGCAAATTACCCTAAGACGCTCAAATTAATATAGTGAGTGATTAATTGAAGTAGCTACGATTTGTGCTATCTCGATTCTGTGCAAAACAGTGCTATTTGCTAATAATTGCAAATAGATGAAAAGGTTCGGTAGTGGGGGCTGTCACGAGATACTTAGGTATCGACAGGACGATTTTGGAGCCGACCAGCGTGGAATCTCGAGAGGGTATAAATTAAGGGATCGACCAAAAACCCTTCTCTTCATTTCAAGACTCAGTTGCAGCCGGACATGCTGTCCGTCGGCAAAACAGTTTATATTTTTTATCCTATTACAAGTCGCAGTAACAAACGAAATGACGTTTATTTAAGTCACGACAATATTACGGGAAAAGTAAATACAGCAATAGTTAGTCTATCAAGAGTATATCCAGGAAATATGCTGTGGATCGACGCTGGACATCTAGACGTATCCAGGGAAGCTGCCGTAGATCGATGCTGGACATCTAGACGTATCCAGGGAAGCTGCCGTAGATCGACGCTGGACCCTAGACGATCCAGGACCACGCCAGGACAAGAGGAATGGAAAATTAACTCTAGACAACGCTGGAACCCCGGACAACAGTCGTAAGATCATCAGAAATCGAGGTGACATGCTTAATGCATTTTAAATGATTTATAAAAACAAAAGAGCTCATAAAGACGATTTCAAAAGACAGTAAATTGAAACAAAGAAAGTTTATGTTTAGTAATAATATGTTAAAATGTAAATAAATGTTTAGTCGTAAGAATGAGCGATCACATATACATAAAAGCAGTAATAAATGAAAGAGAATTTAAAGTAAAGAGAGTAGAGTTTATTATCAAAATAAATAGTAAAGTAATTAGATATTTGAAGTATAGAAAGATTAATTTAAAGTTGAATATTAAAACAAAAGCCAGTCTACAAGAAATTAATATAAAGTTAAATTGAAGTCAAAACATTAGTATAGACTGAGCGAGTAGAGGTCAGATCTGAGATAAGACAATTTATTTCAATATAAGAATATTTAGAACATCATTTAAAACAAAATGAATATAAGAATGTTTTAATTTTATAATAAATTAATAAAAATTATTTAACATGTTTAGATATAAGATTAACATGTTTAGATATAAGAATTTTTTAAATATGTGTAATATTGCATATCGTAAGATATAAACATTAAATAATTAGCAATATCGTGACCAACAAATAAATGATGTTTATGAATAATTTTAATAATGAAAAAATAATAAATATGAGTTTTTAATATTGATAATAAAAATACTCTTATTATATTTACACCTGAACCCCAAATACACGTACATGTTGTTAGTAATGTTATATAAAGTGTATGAGTTCAATTAATGTACCAATTAAATTGCACAGAATATATAACTTGTTACATTTTTTGTCGCCCTTGACATGTGGCACAACACGCTTACATTTAATAACATTGTATCGTATAAAAATGGCGCTCCAAGATCGTGGGGCTCCACAAATTTAAATTATATAATAAATTTGTTGTAATATTGTAATAAAACTTTAATGCTTGTACTGGTTCTTCAATCAATCAAGCCCCGCGATGTGCGCCACGTTGTAATATAACGTTTTACTTGGTTTACTTTAAATTTGTTTAAAATTGGTTTTAAATTAGAATGTTTTATTTAGTAGTGTTGTTGTTGTAGACTCTCATGTTGTCGTGTGGTTGTTTAGTATTTAATATAACTGATTAGTAATGGGTAAATTGAAATTAATGTTCATGTTTAAAAGAGGATTAAGATCACTAATAATTCGCTGTATTCACCTCCCCACTTACCATCCGTGAATGTCTTCAATCTTCTCGATGGGCGGTTCTATCTCACTGTAAATACATTTATAACACACAGATATTTCGTTTGAATATCGATAAATGCACATTAAATAAAATAACACTGATATTCAATTGTTAATTGAATATTCCAATATCAATCATTCGAATATTGCCGCCACCTTGTGAAATAATTGTTTCTGAAAAATAAGTTATTTACTTCTATTTTATAGAAATGAAGACTCTATATCCACTGTTAATAAATTGAGGTTTTTATTAACATTAGTTAAATTTAGCAAAAACTCCTTTAAAACAATTAATAATGATTTTAAAAAAAAACAACAACAAGTTAAATAAATACTGAGACTTCTTCAGCTCAAGGCTGGTAACACTGTTACAATGTACGATAATATGGTAAATTAGGTTATGTTCACTTTGGTCATTAGTATTACCAATTTTCGTGAATCCTTTGAATATACATAATACAAGATATAAAGATGTGTTAATAAATAACAATATTTACTTATTTATTATAATTAAAAAGACAAAATTTAAAAATTATTAACCTCAATACGATAGTCCGTACTATCGTACGGTCGGCTTGTGCCTTGTGAAGCTAAGATCCGTAAACACGTGCTTTTAACTTTGCACTATTAAAACAATATTACTGATTTACTTGTTATTGTCATTATGAACTGGAAAGAGAAAAAAATTGAAAAAACTCTTATTATTGATTCCATTTATAAAAATCATTTATGACAGAAGTGATTCTCTGTGACAAACAAATACGTTTTGGTTATAGGTTAGTTTACCTAGATGAGAGTAAGTTATAAGGTAGAATAGTTAATATCATATAAAAATCTTAATACTATTTTTTACAAACACTTTATTTATTAGTAATAGGATGTAGAATTAGCAGTAATGATAGTTCTCGTATAATAAGTTATTATTTTTCAAGACTGCCGAACTCATAGTCAAATAAGCGACTATATTTACGAGTAATAGTGTGCGGTATATAATATTGATTCTGCTTTTATTTACTATTCTTTAAATATAAAAATATAACATCTTTTAATTAATTATCGTCATTAAGTTGGACGAGAACTTTATTCATTTCATTCTGATAATTATTCATCGTTATCAGTTATGCACTCAAGTGTGTTTGCTTGACTAGTGCAGTCAACAATAATTTTCGTTGAATTAACGAGAATTATTTTATTAATATGTTTTAAAATTGTTAATGTATAATACTCCCTGTTTCCTTCACATAACATGACCTTTATTATACACTGGTCATGTCTTTTGTTCCACTATACACTCACTACACTGTCACACGATAATAGGGTGTTCAGTATAGGTTATATATGACTACGTTACTGGGGGACGCGCACATTTTAAAAATATGTCTTGATGACTGTCACACGCTCCTCTCGCTTTGGTTGTTGGAAGACAATTAAATTCATCTCGCTAACGCGTCTCTTTTCGTCTGGTGAAATTGAGTCGTTCTATTGGTTTAGAAATTCATACTCTCTACCCCAAAGGTCTTGGTTAAACAAATATTTTAATTTCATAGCGTCTCTGCTTCAGGTTTGAGGCTATTTATGACGTGTACATTGACATTCGAAAATGATCGAAAATCTTATAATGGCTATAAGTTTCTTATTATTAGTCAGATCGTCATTTGGATAGTGGCATTAAATTGCGGACACTTGCGTCTTTATTTTAAGTCCAAACAAGTAATAATTCCGTCCATTAATAATTCACTTCACTTTCTTCAAAACTCATATAGTGGTTCTTAACACAAATAAGTCCTTTTCACTATATTTTGTTGTAATTACATCTTAATACTTATGACTAAACATTTTGAGTCCATTTCTCATCTATGCTAATACATAATATTAATATATTTACAGTTTAAACAAAATGTACTAATGACGTATAAGCCAACTATGTCCGATTGTTTATATTTACTTGTATCACTATTATCCCTTATTCTACTACATATTTTTTGTACTATAACATTATTAGGTATATCTATATACATTTGCTCATACTTTATTTTGGTAAAATGTTATTTTGTTTACATATATAGTATGGTTCAAAACACATTATGCTCTCATCTCGCCATTTTGTCACTCTTATTTAGTTATTTTACTACATATTAGATACATTGTTAATAATCAAAATTGTGTACAAATGTTGTACATGGTTAGTTTAGTGGATTCACTAACTTTTTGTTATCTGAAATCTCTTTCAGTTCTTGTATGGTGGTTGTTTACACCTAGTCCTATGATTGCAGTTAGTTAGTTTATTAAATTCCAGTCATTAAATTATTAGTATAATACTTGTGAGGTGTTCTCATAGTAGTATTGAACATTCCTCTAACTACTGGTAACACTTCTTACATTCTCTTTACAGGTTTTGTCAATGTTTTTTGACTAACTCTATTGTCACATTGTGGTTCTGTCTATTCGGTTTTATTGTTATTATATTTAATCTGACTCATTTGTTGTGTCCTTCAGTTCATATGGTATTCATTGTTTTGTATATTTATTCTTATTTGGTCTCTATTTGAAACAATTATGGATAATTACTTTGTTTAATTAATGTATATGATTTTATGTTGTAGGCCCAGTTCATGTGAGGTTATGTGTCATTTGTTTGACAACAATATGCTTCATAGTTTTTACAGTATTCATCTCAAATACTGTCATGTCATTATGGCATGTTACTACAATGGTTTATTATTATGTTTTACACATTTTGTACACATTTTACACTATATGTTTAAACAATAATACTGGGTTTCTTAGTCTAATTATGTTACACATTTTGGTGGGTTGTATCTAGGCTTTGGTACATTGACTTGTTTATATTCAACAAATTAGTTTATTCACTACTTATTTGTCTTGACATTCATCTACATTTTGTCCTGTGTTGCTATGACATTCAGGCACATTTCATATCAAGGATTATAAAGCTTTTATTATTGATCTCTATGAACAATTAATTCACTTTTCTGTATCATATATTTGGTGGTCTTACTGATTATATCTGTGGTTTTACAATCTTGGATTAAACTTGGTACACTAATTGTCTGTGTATTTCACTTGTTAATCGTTGATTCCTTCACTTACAAATGGTTATTCACTTCCTTCAGTTATAAACACTTCACTAATATTGTCTGTGCTGTTTACTTGGGGTAAATGTTATTATATCATTTGTTGTCACACTTATACTAAGTATTCACTGTCATTGTTTGTGATCACTTATTGATGCTCAACACTTGGTTTTTTATTATTGATAGTCCAATAATCATTACACTTATTCTGGTCTCTACATTGATTGTGATGCTTTCCATATTTTGTGAATGTTGATGTCTTGTATTGGTCATACATAATCTTCATTCTTCATGGTACATTTCTTCCTCTTCTTCTCCTTCTTCTTCTTCTTATTCATCTGTCTCTTTTTCATGTTAATTGTTTGTCACTTTTGGTGCTTTTCTTGGTTACACATTATTTGTAATAATTCATGTTCACTGAATATAGTCATATTCTTCTACATTTTCATTCATTATTATGATAGTCACTGTCCTATATTTATTTCATTATTATAACAAATTAGTCTGTTTTCTCACTTTGGTGATTGTATTTAACATGTCTCTTTCTTATGATGATAATCTCTTTCGGCATATCCCCTCACTATTTTGATCTGTTGGGCCTGTTTGCTAACGTATTATATTGACTCATGGTGTTTTCTCTTTCTTCTTTATACTCGATGATATTCTTATTACTCTTCTTTCTTCTTCGTTGGGTTGCTTTAATATTATTTATTCGTAGATACACATTTTGATTTTCATTCTCCTGTTCCTTCTTCCATGCTTGATGAAATATGTTCATGTAATTCTTCTATTTGACGTATTAGACACTTCTTATGTAACTGTTATTTTGGTACGTTACAATATATATATATACACTGTGTGTGTGTCTGTGTGTGTGTGTTCAAACATATACTCAGGGGCAAAACATGCACTTTTGCACTTTGTAAGCAGCCCAGAAGCAACCCCCCCACCCATCCTTTCAATGTTGACTCAATTTCAGTCACAAGAAATATTTCTCACTCATTCCTTTGCATTTTTATGACACTTCATTTGAATATATTGCAACAGTACAACCATTAATGGTACTGTGCATTGCCAAACTAAATGAAATAAATAATAAAAATAAATAAATATTAATTAATAAACATGATTCAGATTCCATAAGCTGGATCGTAGTTAAAAATAGGGAGTGCAGAATTCATGCATGGACATGCATTTTCGACACACCTGTCGCTAGCGTTGCGCACGCAACACGCATATTTTGTTTGTGTGTGTGAAGTCTGTCCGTTCCTGAAATGTAACCAACCCTTTTCAAGTAGAATAGTTGTATGTTTTATTTTAATTATAAGAAAAATATGTACGATAGGGTAAAACAAAAGACACCAAAGTGTATAGAAATTAAAGGTAAATAAAGTGTTTAAAGACTGTACCGATGTGACGAAAGGTGCAATTACTATACGTAAAAAATGAATAGCTCCTTTTGTGATTAACATAAGTAAGTGTAATTTACGTATAGTAAACATATAAAAATTAGTGATCGATTGAGCATCAAGTGATATGAAACAAACTTCGTAATTCGTGAAGATAGGCGAAAATTGTGAATTGAACCAGAGTGGGAGAAGTGACGCTTCGACAGAATCTGACAGATTAAATATTGTTCAGACATGAGTTTTTGCACGACCTGACTATAAATACCAGGTCACGCTAATAAAGTTTCTTCTTCTCGATTCAACCGTTGCCACTGGAGGAGGCTATGTCAGTCGACGACGCTAATTCACATCTATAGTAAGAGTCACAGGACAAACTAGATGTCCAACCAGAGCAGCAGAGTACATACAATGAGGTCTATGGACACACCGGCAGCATATGATGTGAGGCGAGACGACTATTAAACAATACATGCAATGGAACACGACCAGAGGACCAAAAGGACACGGAGAACACGACCAGAGGACCAAAGGAGGATGTACGGATGATTAACCACATCAAACGAGGTGATAAAAAACCATTGTAATTATAGACATTTGAAAGACACTAATTAAAGTTGGAATGAAAGACATTCAACCAGTATTAAAATAAATAAATTGTACATAAATGTAAAAGCAGAATAAAAGTTAGAATAATATTTCTTGTATTAAAGTTAGTAATGGAGAGTAACGTAAATGATAAGAGGAATATTTAATTTTTGAATTAACGTAATTAGTAAAGTCTTGTTGATAAAGGAGAATGCAAATGCAGTAGGAAGTTAAACAAATTAATATAAAAGAAATTTGAATACAAGTAAACTCATTATTGAAGCAAATTAATCAGCAATTGCAAAAAGATGAGCACACAATGAGTAAGCCGAGACCAAAATAAATATTTAATTAATTAAAATTAGATAATAAGATTTATGTATAACTTGTGTATGTAATTTGTTAGCAATAAATGTGTACGAAAGATTCATACAAACGATATAATAATGAGTAAATATTTAATATGCGAAATGAAAGATTTTGTTTCATAAATAAATAATGGAACAATTTTAAACTTAAATAACTTATCATCTTTTTATTACGATTACACCCATGAATTCCATACATTATATAAATGAAAATTATGTTGTTATAATATATTTTCTGTATTCTGTTGGATGAACTATTTTATATTCCAATATATTTGAAATCATGTAATTGAAAATTAGTAAAATAATTTTTAAAAAAATTAACAGGTTACTTTATGGTTTTAAATTATAAAGTATGATAAATGGCGTAGTCTTCGTAACATCATATATCAGCTCAGGAAATAATAAAATTTGGTGTCATACTGTTATGACGGTCTCACCGATCATCGTATGGTATGGTGGAAAATAAAATACAAGACACAAATGAAGTCACTAATAACCAGCTTTAGTTAATCAGAAATAACAATTTGTACTCAACTCGTACAATAATTCCAGTTAGATTTCTCCACACAATAATAATATCAAATAATAGGGTTCCACACTAATTATAACACAATATACTTCACACAATACTTTGACAAACACTCGATCCGCACTAAGGAAATTGCTCACTATCAAATGATCTCACAAAGCCAGCCTTTGTTCCTTTTATACATAGTGCACGTGTTCTAAAAATTTTCCATACTTACAATGCTATTGCGTATTTCAAGTGTTCTCCAGAGTACTCTGGAACGTACTTTTTGTGCGGTCTCGACTGAGGCTACACCTGCATGACTAGCAGGGGGGGATGGATGGAGTACGTTCTTGGCTCTTCCATTTGTTTCAATACAGTAATTACGTGAAGAAATATGCTGCAATATAATCACATGGAGTGGCTGGGGCTAGCACGGCAAAAATAGACTTTAATGATAGAAAGTAATACAGTGGTTGTCTGTTATAGTATAGCAAACACATTGCTACACTGTACATTGGCAGGGAGCAATGAAATCTGTAGGTACAAGGGCGATTTGAACAGTTCACGCCCTACCATAGAAACGAATGTGTGGCGTTTCTGTTTTTTACCGCATCGTGGAGCCACGTTCGCCCCACGAACAGCAGTGAAGCGTCAAGTCATTATGCCATCACTTACCCCATTGAGGAAGTCCGATTCTTCTTGGTCCTCAAAATAACCATTTATTGCTTTCAGCTAGTCATCTGAGGAAAATCACTTCCCCCCAAAAATTGTTTGAGGTTTGGGAATAGATGAAAGTCAGATGGCGCTTAATCAGGAGAATAAGGTGGATGATAAAACAGATCGTACTTCAACTCTGCGATTTTTTCTATAGACACAATGCATATGTGAGGGCGTGCATTATCCTGATGAAAAATTATCTTCTTCTTTGCTAAACCTGATCTTTTTTCTCTAATTTTTACATTTAATTGGCCCAAAAGGTTAGCGTAATACTCTCCATTTATCGCTTGACCCTTTTTAAGGCAATCTAGTAACAATATCCCCTTAGCATCCCAGAAAAATGGATCCATACACTTTCCACCCTACAAAATTGATTTTACCATTTTTGGGGCGGTGAATCACTATGCATTCATTGTTTTGACTGTTGTTTCTAGAGTGAAGTAATGAACCCAAGTTTCATCAGTTGTTACAAATCTACAAATAAAATCTTTCCGATTTTTCTTAAAATGGTCCAAACATTCCTGAGAAGCTTGCATTCGCATGCGTTTTTGGTCACTTGTCAACAAACGCGACACCCATCTTGCAGACAGCTTTTTCATCCCTAATTCCTCAGTAGGAATGTGATGTACCCTTTCATCTGAGATGCCCACAGTCTTAGCAATTTCAGACACCTTCAAATGGCAATCTTCCAAAACAATATTGTGCACTTTAATGATGATTTCTGGTGTAGTGGCACTTTTCGGACGCCCAGTATGCGGGTCATCTTCCAAACTTATACGACTACGTGTAAATTCAGTAGCCCATTTTTTCACTCTAGTAAATGAAGGTCCAGCATCACCCAACACATTTGTCATCTCATTAAAAGTTTCTGTTGGTGTTAAACCTTTTTAACAAAAAATTTGACCACTTCACAATGTTCAATTTTCTCCATTTTCAGCATTGTGTTGTGAGATAGATAACCTTATACAGCTGTTTCTCCACAACAATGACTTGACCCAACTTGACACTTCACAGCTGTTCGTGGGGCGAATGTGGTGCCAGGATGCAGTAAAAAACAGAAATGCACACATTCGTTTATATGGTAGGCCACAAACTTTTCAAATGACCCTCGTACTTAACACACTCAGGTAGTGTATATGGATGACTAACATCCACATACATCTTTACTAAATTACGGACAGCCTCCATCATACTATGATTAATATTACCTCATTTTTAACACAGAAAGCTTTCAGGATTTAGTATTGATATTGAAAAGTCACTGGATTTAACAAAAGAAAAAACATGTTTTCTATCACCATCAATTTTTAAATTTAGTTTAGTTCTTAACTGGTCTCTTTGACAATAGCTTAATAAGCTGAAACAGCTGTCAGAGTTAAATAAAAACTGTGAAACGTAGCAAGTGTTTATATATTTTTAAAAACCTATGTTTTTAATATGTTTCACCAAGTGCCCAACGAGTCATCAATTAATATCGTGAATTTTTATATTGTTAAATGTCACTTCTACAGTGTCAACAGACACTTTGTCACTGTGTATATTTAATAATTTTAGGATACATAATAAATGATTTTTTAGTAAAAAAAATTTCACTGAGAATTTTGTACACAGAATTGAAACATCTTTCCTCAATTTCAGATATGGAACATATTTTTTGCTGGCCGATACATAATCCTGTTAATGGGTTTGTTTTCTATATATACTGGCATGGTATATAATGATATATTTTCTAAGTCACCAAACATATTTGGATCATCCTGGAGAGTCAACTTCACAGAACAAATAGCGTTGGACCATAAAGATTGGACTCTGGATCCAAAATCCGACTATCTGCAGACACCGTATCCGTTTGGAATGGATCCTGCTTGGCAGGTAGGTTAATGTAAAAACTTTTTCTGCAAATATTGTATTTGCTTCTTTACAGTAATAAATTATTATGTTCTTGGATTTCGTTGTCCATGACGTGTCCGTTACTTAACTAAATATCACTAAAGTATTGACGACTCGGAACACTAAGTTTTTTATAAGTAAAAACGTAAAGTTTTACCTTACAGCCTAAACCGGCTTTCACCTTTAGAAGGCTTCATCAGAGGCTGCCATAGGTAGCTTGTCTGTCTTGTTGTTGGCGACAGGATAGTTATTCGAAAGATTGAAGCTGTGTGTGTGTGGTGAGATGTGTTCGAATAATGCGTGCGATTTGAATTGTGTCTGTTCGTTTAGGATGTCATTTTTATTTGTTTTTGTGTGTTTGTATATTTATATACAATATAAGATGTCGTTTTTATTTGATTATAAATTATTATGGTATAACAACAGTTGTTACCCACTTTATTGTACACAGATACTTCTTCTTCACTGGTCCAACATACGCATTAACTGGCCTTGGCCTTCTGTTGTACATACATATAAGCCTGAGCAAGTAAGATATTTATACTAAGCTGCTTGAGATAACTCAGCTAAGTCATTATGGACACTGTCTTTCCACTGACTCCTAGAATGTTCTCTATGTTGCACTCCACCTGGAAGACCCTTATACAGCTTTCTGACAGTCCTGCCATCTTCCATTCTCAGGACATCACCTAGTCAGTTCAATACTTACATCTTACAGAATGCTAAGATCATCATATGCTGCATACGATTCTCTTTTTTTCCTCCACAGCCACAATCCACTTTCACATGTTGGGTCTATAATCCTCTTGAACGATTGTCTTTCAAATCTGCTCAGGAGCTCCATTGCCAACCTATTAAGGGTCCAGGTTTCACAGCCATATGCCACAACTGGTCTAATTACGGTCTTATAAAACGTCAATTTATTAACTATTATTCAAGATTCAAGCCAACATATGCTCTGTTCCCAGCTGCAATTGTCCTCTTTATTTACTCCTTTTTCTCAAGGTCTTCACTGACAGTATAATCAAGGTATTGCAAACTAGACTGCTACAAAACAGTTATCATCAGACTCATAATGCTGCTTGTACGCAAACATAATGTGCTATAGTTATTACAATAATATCAGTTTGTATACCTTATTTGTAAGATGTTAATTTAAAAACATGCAATATAATACATAAATATATTTTTTTAAATATATAAGTTAGAGTAAATAAACAAACTGCAGTTGCATAGTGTTAACGGGGAATAGGATATTCCTCCACTCTAGCAAGTCATTTGCAGTAAAACATAAATATATGTTTTTTCTAACATATAAGTTAGAGCAAGTAAACAAACTTACAATGCCAACTGAATATTGTAACGTGTCTAAAATGTTACTAATTTATTTTTATTAATCTTGGGTTAATTTGTGCTGATTCCCTTCTGGTTTACTCTTACTTATAAAGCCCCACGTTGGAGCGCCATTCTGTAATGTGTCTTTTCATGTGATCCTTCTTTCCTCTTCGGGAAATATTTGTTTTTATTTATAAAAAAATTAAATAAAAACTTTTTGTTTTCTTAAAACCAATTAATTGTATTTATTTAATTTTAATTTAATTTATTCCGTTATTCAAATTATTTGATTCGATATTTAAACGGTTAAGAAATATTAATTAATGTGTATTTGTTCTTCATCCGTTTTGGTAAAATTTTATTAAAAGAAATGTTTTGTGTCAATTCCGTTCGATTGTAAAATCGACTCGTCGCATATAGGTTATCTGCTGGTTCACTTCTTTTTGATGACGTTCCACTTACCAATGTATTCACTCTTCCTTTCCTACTTAAGAAACTTCTATTCTATTTTTATGTAATAAATAAAACTCCCTTTACAATCCATTACTTGTATTAATTGGTTATTATTGCTTTGAAAATTAGTAGTACGATTCACAGATCGAAAATATTCATTTCCCGGATCGACTCTTTATCTCGGGTCGATTATAACAAAATTAATCTTGTTTTTATTTTATAATATTAATTATAGGATTCTTTTTAACTGCTATGAAAGGTCAGAAATGCTATTAGGAAGTACAATACTTAGCCTACAATGTTTATAAAATCTTACTTACTATTATACATAAAGTTAGTTTTGTTTAAGTATTTGAATAATAATTATTTACTTCACATGTCCAAAGTCAACAAACATGGCCACTTAGAGCTTGAGTCATGGATGTTTATATACTAACTGGGTGCCCTACTGCCAACCCTGTATGCTTGCGAGAGCTGAAGCAAGTGTGACGTCACGCAGCCATCTTTAACCCGGGCAAGAGATCTCGAGCCCACAGTTCTACCTATACAACTGGTACATAATTGTGCCATTAATTACGCGACAATTAATTATTTTTTGATGATAAATACATGCTACGGTACGTCCTGAATAATACGATTTTTTGTCAAACCCATCAGCCCGAATGGTAATTCTCACTTACCTGTTAAATCTTTTTCTATTTCCACTTGTAATCAAAGAATTTAATAGCCGACACCGTGGGATCATAGTGTTATGGGAACGTAAAATGAAATTTAAAAACAAAAGTTTCTCAACGAAGAATTAGAAATAAAAGGCTGTATTTCCAACTTTCATTATTATTAGGGCTATTTATCTGTATGAAAAGGTACCGGTACTCACCAGGAACTCGCGAGTTCAAATCCGAGGGAAAAGTTTGGAAAATTCTATAGAGATAAATGAAATTATAAATCTTGAGAAACTTGGGCTTAAAAATGTGCCAGTACTGCATACCACCAGAAAAAGCCATTATTAACTGATGTTGTTGTTGTTGTTGTTATTATTATTATATTATTATTATCATCAATCTATATAAAATAAGCTGCTTTCTTCCTTTCAAAAATGATATTCAAAATAAAACAAGAAAAACACACAGAATCTAACCCAGTATGCTGGTATCCTTACTTTGTTCTCAGAAATGTGGCCAACCCAGTAAAATGGTTATTAATAGTTTTACAGGTTTTTGATTATTCATTCACAACTGGTGTTTTTTGATAATGGCTTTTAGAAGAGAGTACATAATGATAATAAACAGAATGAATGTGTAAACTTATTGACAATGAATGTAAGTGTTAGCCATAGATTACCATAAAACTTAGGCATTAGGTTTTGCTGGCCAATATCGTGATTTGTAAGAAATTAAAAATTCCACTACTGAATAAAATTAATTAGAACTCTGTGATTTTCAAAATTCGTCCAAAATCAATGGAAACTCGATTATAACAAAACTTATTTAATTACATATTTGGTTGTATTCTGTGACTAAATAAATCTTGTTTGCGTTATAAGCCATTTCGCTCGACTTTGATTTCATGCGTTTGCTAAACATTCTGCGTCTGGGAGAAATGGGACTAAACCTTCTGTTTGTGTACACCTTGTTGTTATATGCAGTGAGATGTAATAATTTTATACTGTAACACAGAAGCAATTAGACGACTGTTTAGCTAGATCTGACTGTAGACATTGTTTGGTTATTTATTCATATAATTACGTGTCAGATTATGCTGAAAGGCTTTTAGTTTCTATGTTGGAAGATATGTTGTTTGTATGTTAGTTTCGTATTCTTTTCAAAGTCATAAGTCAAGCAAGCGTTACATCAATTTACACTCCAAAAGGTCCGCACAAATCAACCTAACTCCACGTCAGTTTACCTTTTTTTGCCCGCTTTAAATATGGCTGCCGTGATCTGATTTGCTTCAGTAGAGAGCGCCCTGTCAGGCATCCAGTTATATTAACATCCATGGCTTGAGTTGAAGACAATAAATTCAAAGATGGCCGCTTGGATTCCACCTCAAAAACTACGAAAGTTTTATGTCACTGTTTCTTTTAAAATAAATGATTTTATTTGAAGTTTTCACTGTAATTATAGTTAATTCTCTGTTTTCCTTCACTATTGTGTAGTTAATAAGTGTTGGTGAAGTTATTCTTGGTGTTGTGTAGTATTAAACTGTGCTTTTAGTATAAGGTTATTTTCTTACCATATCAAGTATGAATATTACTTTTCAATTTTTTATTTCTTTTAGTTTTATGTTTTACTTATACTTTTCTTGCTTTATACTTATTAGATTTGGTTTATCTTCATTTTTGAATTTAGTTTTGTTTTAGATATAATTTTCTTAATGTTCACTCTCAGAATTGATCCTTTGTTACACTTTGGCTCCCGGCTTCACAGAGTTGACCTGTACATTTTGCTTCCTAACAATAGAATAAATCATTTTCTTACTCTTTCAAACGGTCTTGACCAAATTTTGCCAATTCCTCATTGGTCAGTTCAGCTGAACTCTGGGTCACATGACTAGTATTATTACAAATAAATGGTTTGTTCACCTTCCAGTATAAATTACTCCCCAACTATTAACTAATTTTACTTATTTTAATTTACATAATGGTTTTCCTTATTTTATTACAAACAATTTGATACCTGATATGACCTGTGTGTGTGACCCAATAAGTATTTTTTGTGATTTACAAAATCATGTTTTATAGGCCATTTGACTTTCAGAAAATCATGTTATAATTCCTTAAACTAATTACTACATTATGATTACTATAAAAAAGAAAATCTATTTAACAATTCTGGCTTACTTTCACTACTTCACAGTGGTTTGACTTTTAGTTAACTAATTTTGATACTACTTTTAATGTTTAACATCTGCCTAGGCCCTGTTGTTTCTTTAATTCTTTGTTTTGTTCTTTTACAATAATTATTTGTCCTGTTAATTTAAAGTATTACGATTAATTACACATTTTCTCTGTAATTCTACTACATTGTATTGAAATTTATTATACCCTTATTCTATTTCTTCATTAACAAACTTCATAAACATTTAAATTCATGCCATGTTTCCACGACTGGTATCCTAACAAATTTTCAACATTTTAATTAACTTTCAACAACTATAAATACTGGTTAACATACCATAACATTTTCTTATTTCTGCAGTTTACCATAATTAGTTATATGACCAATCCTAAAACACTAGTATTGGCCTATTGCTAGGTATACTGCTTTGACTTTACCAACTGTATTGTTTTTTATTACTTTGTTACCTTCTGGTGAATTATTTAAGCTATACGTTTTATTACATTCCTATAACCATATTTTAACAAACAAAAGATGTATTCTTATTTAAAAAAAACAAAAGATATATTATTATATTAACTTACTGTCATGCCCATGTGGCTATGAACCTAATGAACATTTGCATAACTAAACTATTTTTTTCCCAATTAAACTATATAATGGTTCTACACATAGTAACCATGTCTCCTTTCAGCCCACTTTGCTGTGTTTTATTTATTGATCACTCTTTTTGTATGATAATCAATGGTTGCCCTTTCACTTAAATATAGTCCTGGTTCTATAGTAGTAAGGAATTGGGAACAAACAATTATTATTAACTTTAAATCCTTAAGTTTTTAGTGACCGTCAATCAATGAATTTTATTATTGGATGGTTAGTGAGGATCAGTCAAAATAACACAAATTTCAACTATTTTGCGTCGACGTTTCGACAATATTTATTGTCATCTTCAGGACCTGTGTATGAAATACAAAAGAAATGTCAAACACAATGGAACAATTAAATATTTGGGTGAACGTGTTCGTGTAAGTTGCTCGTTTTCTTAAAGATAATTTGAAGAAGTAAACAAACTATCATAAGTCTTCACATATACAATGACACACACACACACACACACACACACACACACACACACACACACACACACTCACATACACGAACACATTCACCCAAATATTTAATTGTTCCGTAGTGTTTGACATTTCTTTTGTATTTCATACACAGGTCATGAAGATGACAAAAAATATTGTCGAAACGTTGACGCAAAATAGTTAAAATTTGTGTTATTTTTGACCGATCCTCACTAACCATCCAATAAAAAAAAAATTATTAACTTTTTTATTCATACACATAATATTATCACTTGATTTGTGATCGTTGTTTGTAAAACACTTAATTTGCTAAGAGCTTTCACCACATATTTGTGGTGATTTTATGGTGATGATTTATCAACTCACCTAAACACTGACACTAATTTTCTCAATCCTCTTTGATTGATTATTACTCATTATTATTCACTGGTTTATGCTTGTTATCACTGCACTCTTATCATTTAATCTTATATATATTCTTTTGTTTATATATTATGGTACATTACTCCATTTACTAAATGCATTGTACTTCATTGTCATTTATTATTGTTTTAGTATCAATTATTTTTTTATAGGTCTTTTATTTTTGAGTTTTTACATTTATTTAGTCTTCCTATTTTGTTACATTACAGATACCTCCCCACCAAAACATGATTATTTTTCTTAAACAAGGATTGGAGAAAATAATCTGTTAAGAGTCTTTACCCTGGTTTATTCATAAAACTTTTTTATTTCATTCTGATTATACGTACCCTTTATTCTGTTGTTGTCTGTGTACCCAACCACATAAGTATTGTTTCCATTGTTCTTTTTTTATTATGAAAGGTCCTACGTATAGCAAAAGTAGCTTTTTTGCTATTCCTTCGGCACTATTCGGTGGTTGTCTATTTGTTGTTAGAATCTTTTCATCGTTTTCATATGTAATTTTGGGAATTCCTTTCTTCTCCTGTCTTCTTTTTCTTAAATCTGCCTGATGATATATGTACTCTGTTATATATTCTTAGTAAATTTATTTCTTCTGGCGGTTGTTCGGGGAATGTAATTAATTCTGTGATTTCTCGTGGTGGTGGTGGTCTTGTATACATTAGTTGGTACGGACAGATGCCCAATGTCTCATGGTAGGACAAACTTAAATATTCTTCTGTGTTATTTATGTATTCGCTCCATTTGTTGTGATCGTCATGGCAGTAAGTACGGAGGATACGTCCTACTTCTCTCAGTACCCTTTCTGCTGGATTGCTGCTGGGATGATAGATAGAGGTTTTGTAAGTTTTTATTCCCCTATCTAGCATTTCTTCACGCCATCTCCTTCCTCTGAACTGTGTCCCGTGGTCTGTTATAATTGACTTTGGTTTCCCTATATCTATTATATATTTAATTAATGATAATGTGATGTATTTTATACTTACACTTATTGTTTTTTATTAATGGTACCTATAATTCAATTTTTTATTTTTTGTATTCTTTTTATATAGCCTAAAGGTACCATATAATGTTATTATTTATATTCTTAAAGCAAGATTGTGAAAACAAATGTGCTATATAACCTGACGATGATCTGTGACCGAAATCGACAGCTTTAAGAATATAAATAATAACATTATATGGTACCTTTAGGCTATATAAAAAGAATACAAAAAATAAAAATTTGTATTATATTTGTTTAGTATTAGATTTATGACCACCCTGGTGGACGCCCTGTTGATCGGGTATAATTTGGTGTATTTAGTAAAGTGATCCTAAACAATTACTATGTACCTATGTCTGTTTCTTCCTCCACTCCGTGGAAAAGGTCCACAAATATCCAAGAACACCTTCTCTAGCATTCTCTCAGAAGTTATAGTAATTACTGCTCCTTCTTTCTTTTCATTGTTTATTTTTACTCTTTGACATAGTCCACATTTTCTTAATGTTAGTCTCACTTTTCTATTTATTCCTTTTATATAAGTATGTTCCTCCAAAGCTTTAATGACTTTAGTCAGTCCCATGTGTCCATATAATTGATGGTAAATTGTTATTATTTGGGTTTCTATTCCTTTAGGTACGTATACCTTCCATCTGTTGTCACTGGTATTTGGTTTCGTAAACATTATTCCATTAACAACTTGATAGTAAGGCAATAATTTCATGTCATTGTTTTGGATTCTTGTTTTGATGTGTGCGATTTAAATGTCCTTTGTCTGTTCTTCCTTTATCTGACTCAATAGATTGGCTAACTCTTCCTTTCCTGCGTAAATATGATGTATTTTTCCGATATTTTCCCTGTCCACTTCAAAGGTGCCCTTATCCAGATTGACTCGGGATAATGCATCTGCCACAGTATTTTGTTTGCCTGGAACATACTCCCACGTGATGTGGTATTCTTGAAGTGCCAGTATCCACCGTGTTATTCTGCCACGATGTAATTTACATTTCTGTAAGAATGATATCGATTTGTGATCTGATCTCACAGTTATTTGAAAGCCTAGTATGTATATGCGGAACTTGTTGCACGCAAACACCACACTTAACAATTCCTTTTCCGTTACAGTGTAGTTGCGTTCACTACTGTTTAATACTCGACTTGCAAAACTTAATACTAGGTGGTTTCCTTCATCGTTCTCTTGGTAAAGCTCTGCACCAAGGCTCACATCGCTGGCATCACAGTTGATATAAAACCTTCTGTTGAAATCAGGATGGCAAAAAATAATGTTATCTAAAACTTGTTTTTGATCAATTTAAATGTATCATCATCCTTCTTACCCCATTTCCATTTGTGTTTGGATGATAAAAGATCCTTGAATCTGGCTGTTAAATATGAATAATTGTTTTGAAACTTTCTATAGTAGTTGCAAACTCCCAAGAATGATTGGAGTTGCCTGAGGTTTTTTGGTGTTGGGAAATTTTGTATGGCATCCACCTTCTCAGGGGATGTCATGATTCGTTTTCCGTTAAAATGAATCCAAGAAATTGTAGCTCATTAGTTATCAATTTGGACTTGTCCAACTTTAGTGTGATGTTATGCTCAATCAGTCTGCTTAGCACTAATTCTATCCGTTCACAGTGTTCCTTCCATATTGTAGATGTGATCAACAGGTCATCTACGTAGACTGTGGTGAATTCAAGTGCTTCTCTACCAAGGACTGATCCATGCACTTGACGAATATTGTGACTGAGTTCACTAGACCAAACGGAAGTCTCTTAAATTGGTAAATTTCTACCTTCAAATATGAATGCTATATACTTTCTGCTGTTAGGATGTAGCTCTACCTGCCAGTATCCACATACAGCGTCCCATGTAGTCATACATTTGCAGCCTTTGAATCTTTTCATGATTTCATCTATCTCTCCTGGCGAAGTTCTGTCATTTATAATATTCTTATTTATCTCCCTGGCATCAAGACACAGGCGTACAGCCCCATCCTTCTTCTGTACTGCTACTATTGGGCTTGTGTAAGGTGACGAACTATATTGTTCCATCATTCGTAATATTTCTTTTTTAACTGCTGGTCTTAAAGAGTGTGCTATTGGGTAGGACTTCTTGTTGAAGTTAATAGGTGAGTGGAATGTCAGTTCACATCTAAAGTTCTTTGCCTTTCCTGGCAGATTTTAGAATACCCTTCTGTACTTTTGATAGATTCCAATGAGTTGTTTCCTTTGTATATTGGTGATTTCTTTCATATTAGTGGCAGTGAATAAGTCAATTTCCGTTATTTTCCTGTCCCATTCGTCATTTTCTATTTGTGCTGATTCTCTGATTAGTGTTCTAAAATTCTCTCTCTCATTACTAAATAGGGTAAATGTTTGTCGATTGTGAGTGGCACATTTGCGGCCCTTTATCTCACTCGACCATTCCCCTAGTGCATGGTACAACGTTATCTTCCCGCTGCACATATCGATGACCGCTGAGTGTTGCTGTAGCACATCACACCCTATCATCGCTTTAAATGGTAGGCCTTGCGCTACCATAAACACCATTATAATCATTTGGCCCTGACTGTACACTTCTAGTATTGCTTGTTGCCTGACTGTTTTGTTCAATCTTACCGTAGCTCCACTATCACCATATTGCTTATTGGAAGTGTAGATATTTCTTCTTTACTTTGTTCCTTAATCCTGTTGAACTCCACTAGATCTATTAAAGATATGTTGGCCCCTGTGTCAACCATTATATCTGTTGGTACTCCTTGTAACTCAGCTGTTATGAAGATTATTTCATTATTTTCCTTAGGTTCCATTGGGTATTCGACTTCTAATAGTCCCTCACTTATGTTTCTCAAATAGTTGTGTCTTCTGATAATTATAATCCTGTCGTCCCCATGTTCATTGGTCATCTGCCCATTTAGGTCCTGCAGTAACAGGCTATCCGTGGTTCTCACTGCAGACTCAAGTTTCCCACGATCTCTTGTGGTTGAGTGTTTCCTACAGCTTCTTCATTATTTCTACTGTCCGTCCTGAATTCCCTTCCTACTACCTGATTTCTTGCTGAGTGGTCTTCGCTACTTCTGCTCTGGTGTGGGTACCTCCTCTCTTCATTGTACCTATCATTATTCCTAGTTTCTACCATTGTCAAAACTCCTCCTCCTCGTTCTATTTTGGTTGTTATTATTATTATTTCTATAGTAATTATTATTATTGCGGTTTTGATTATGGCTATGACTATTGTTATTAAAATTATTATTATTGTTAAAATTGTTATTATTATTATTTTCTCCGCCGCGTACATAGTTTACTCGTTGGCGTTGGTCCCTGTTTTGGTCCCCTCTGTTCGTATTCGGCCTGTCATATGGTCTCCTAGAGCTGCGGTAGTATTCCTCCTGTTCATAATTGCCTAATAGGGTCTCCATGGCTCCTATTGTCTTTATTTGCCCGTTAAGTCGAGCTTGGCTTATACCGTCTTCAAAATGGTAGGCTAGTTTTGTCACTAGACATTCTTCAGGGATTCTTGGCTCTAAGTTCCGGGCTAAACATATCTTCCCCAGGAAGTATGCCGTTGGTGCCTGGCCTCGGGTTGCGTCAAACCTGCCGTTACATAGGTTGTCCCTAATGATGTTTTGGAATGACTCTGACCAGTATTTCTCCCTGAACATTTGCTTAAATCCATCATAATTGTTCACTTCATTTCTGATTGCGGACCACCAATTGTCATTTATCCCCTTAAACCCTTCATCTAGGAAGTTCTTTATATTCCTCTTTAGTACTTTCATTGGTACTGTCGATTTTCTCATTTATTTGTCTGAAATCTTCCTTCATTTGTTTATTATTTTCATTTATAGTTTGCCTTAAAGTATCACTAGTACTTTCTTTAATACTGTCTATTTTTTCATTTATCTGTTTATTGTTTTCTTCGAATTTTTCACTTATACGTTCCTCCATTTGTCTATTATCTTCCTTAATCTGTTTGAATCTCTCATTAGTACTTTCGTTTGGTTTCCTAAAGTTTTCATTATTTTCTTTTAAATTTTTCGTTTATATTTTCATTTTGTTCATTTATAATTTCTCTTAAGTCTTTATTAGTGTTCTCAATTTTTTCATTCATCATCCTAAAATTTCCATTATTTTCCTGTTTAGTGTTCTCAATTTTTTCGTTAATTTGTTTTATTAAGTTTTCACTCAAAGTCTCCTTTTGTTTCCTTGAGTTGTCATTTATTTTTTCCTCCATACTGTCTACTTTTTAATTCATTTGTTTATTTAAATTTTCACTCAGTGTTTCATTTTGTTTCCTTGAGTTTTCGTTTATTTTCCTCCATTTGTTTATTATCTTCTTTAATACTGTCTATTTTATTTTCTAACTTTTCAGGTATTTGTTTATTATCTTCTTTAATACTGTCTATTTTATTTTCTAACTTTTCAGTTGTTTGTTCATTATCTTCTTTAATGCTGTCTATTTTTTCATTTGTTTGTTTAATATCTTCCTTCATACTACTCATTAATTCCATAAATTTATTCCAATCTGGTCCTCCTCTAGCTTCCTCCTTGTCACCACCCTGTTGTTCCATTTCACTGTCTTTGACTGTTTCTTCTTCTTGTTCCCGCCTATCTTCTTCTGTTTCTGGCTTTTGTCCTCTCTTCCAAGACATTTCTCGTCATCGCATTTCTGAACGTATAGCATTTGCCAGCTAAAATTAGGTCAGTTATTATTTTATTAGTCTGGTTTGAGTTAGTATTTTACCCTAATTCGAGCCTCGCTAGTTGGGCGCCATTCTGTAATGTGAAGACTATGTTTCCTTTATGGAATAATTATTGTAAACAATTTTATTCTCAATCTTGAGTCAAGTTGGTTATGCCCCGCGTTAGAGTGCCAATCTGATACGTATCTATAATGTTACTCATGTATTTTTATTAATCTTGGGTTAATTTGTGCTGATTCCCTTCTGGTTTACTCTTACTTATAAAGCCCCACGTTGGAGCGCCATTCTGTAATGTGTCTTTTCGTGTGATCCTTCTTTCCTCTTCGGGAAATATTTGTTTTTATTTATAAAAAAATAAATAAAAACTTTTTGTTTTCTTAAAACCAATTAATTGTATTTATTTTATTTTAATTTAATTTATTCCGTTATTCAAATTATTTGATTCGATATTTAAACGGTTAAGAAATATTAATTAATGTGTATTTGTTCTTCATCCGTTTTGGTAAAATTTTATTAAAAGAAATGTTTTGTGTCAATTCCGTTCTATTGTAAAATCGACTTGTTGCATATAGGTTATCTGCTGGTTCACTTCTTTTTGATGACATTCCACTTACCAATGTATTCACTCTTCCTTTCCTACTTAAGAAACTTCTATTCTATTTTTATTTAATAAATAAAACTCCCTTTACAATCCATTAATTGTATTAATTGGTTATTATTGGTTTGAAAATTAGTAGTACGATTC
The DNA here is from genome assembly GCA_034769895.1 of Magicicada septendecula. Lineage (NCBI taxonomy): Eukaryota > Metazoa > Arthropoda > Insecta > Hemiptera > Cicadidae > Magicicada > Magicicada septendecula. The sequence goes on from CM068373.1 coordinate 263,769,878, forward strand.
ACAGATTGAAAATATTCATTTCCCGGATCGAATCTTTATCTCGGGTCGATTATAACAAAATTAATCTTGTTTTTATTTTATAATATTAATTATAGGATTCTTTTTAAGTGCTATGAAAGGTCAGAAATGCTATTAGAAAGTACAATACTTAGCCTACACTCATGGGCAGATTTGCTGTACTTCCGCCCCCAGGCATGGCAGATAATGCCCCCCCATCTCCTATCACTCTCACTCATTCCCCCTACATTCCCCTCGTCGATTTCACATCCTCTTTCCCCCCAGTTTGATTGTCTGCCTCGTTTCCTTTGACTGTCAGGTGAATCATATTTCATGTAAAAATAAATAAAAATTGATAATATAAATATTTATTTGTCAGAAGTAAATAATTAATTTTAGTTAGAAATTAAGGGAAACGTAAATAAAATCATTTTAACTGCGTTATAGTTAAAAATTAAGTGGAGATAATTTTTTATTTGTGTGTGCTTAATTGAACTGGCTTTTATACTTATAAATTTGTTTGAATCTAAAAATATCATTTCTTAACTCAAATTTTGCCGCTCCCCAAAATTTGCTGCCCCAGTCAAGTGCCTAGTCTGCCTGTGCGTAAATCCGCCCCTTCCTACAATGTTTATAAAATCTTACTTACTATTATACATAAAGTTAGTTTTGTTTAAGTATTTGAATAATAATTATTTACTTCACATGTCCAAAGTCAGCAAACATGGCCACTTGGAGCTTGAGTTGAAGACAATAAATTCAAAGATGGCCGCTTGGATTCCAAAGACTACGAAAGTTTTATGTCACTGTTTCTTTTTAAATAAATGATTTTATTTGAAGTTTTCACTGTAATTATAGTTAATTCCCTGTTTTCCTTCACTATTGTGTAGTTAATAAGTGTTGGTGAAGTTATTCTTGGTGTTGTGTAGTATTAAACTGTGCTTTTAGTATAAGGTTATTTTCTTACCATATCGATTATGAATATTGCTTTTCACTTTTTTATTTCTTTTAGTTTTATGTTTTACTTATACTTTTCTTGCTTTATACTTATTAGATTTGCTTTATTTTCATTTTTGAATTTAGTTTAGTTTTAGATATAATTTTCTTAATGTTCACTCTCAGAATTGATCCTTTGTTACACTTTGGCTCCCGGCTTCACAGAGTTGACCTTGTAACGTCTCGCGGGTATCTCCGAGTCTATTTACATATTTTTACGTCTATTTGTACTCTTCAAAAATCTCGCTTTAATAAGAGTCACAGAATTTGTTATACTTTATGTTCGATGTTTCCAAAAATCGAGTGTGTGTGATTATGCAAATATTTTCTTAGATTTTATTTGGGTGAAATCAATACCGTTGTTTGACAGTAGTTAGGAGAGAGAGTGCAAAGAGGCTCTCTTAGTATACGATTAATTATTTCAAATTTCTCAGCTCGTGATACCAGCTGACTTCTACGTTTATGAACACATTTGAGGTTAAATTAACTCCAAATGGTAAGTAATATATTCTGGATGTCCGATCTCTTATCAGTCTTCAGACAATCTGTAACGAACTACCATCTACTGAAAATAATACACATTTTTATTCAAACAACAAGGCATTCATTGAATTTATTTAGCATTTTTTTATATTCTCCCAAAACAAAAAGGGATAATCGATTCTTGCTGACAACACAGAATTAGTTCGATCTTATTTTCAAATATATAGTATATAACAAATATTTTTATTTCAATATTAATACAAAGAAAGAAACAATGAATTAATTTCCCAGGGTTATTTTTGAGTTCTTTGTACTTTGAGAAAGTCAGAAATGAATATGGGTTAATACCAAGCTTTACATAAATAAATTTTTATAATTTGTACTATTTATATTATGCAGTTGATTTGTAGACCGCTAGAGTGCAGTTAGCTCTTCTTCACTGATGACCACAACCACTAGGCATCATGGCGACAGTAATGTTATTAACCAAACTACGTTTTGCTGGTTTTTTGGTTAACAAAAATAATGAAGTTTATATTCAGAAGTTCTTTTTCAGAAGTATTTAAAGAGATTGTGCTGTTTCTAGTGTTATAAGTTTATAGTTGAGGTGTAATTTAGTTAAATTATACTAGGTAACGGTCTCACCAACAAAGTCGAAATTTCGTTAGGCTAGGCTTGGAAATCGAAAGTTGATTTTTCAAGGTTTCATCAAATTGCGGGCGTGAATTATTCTATTCGAAGGAGTTCTAATATGTAGTGGACATCACTCGTTAATTTTATTAATTTTACTCTGATTATTTCAAATGGTATTTATTAATTTCTTAAAATTTTATAGACATTACACTTTTCAAACTGCTCACTTCCAATATCTTTTAACAATTAATTCCATTCTTGTTAGTTAGTTACTCTTAGTAACCAAGAATTTTTATGGTTTTTTATTGGTTAATCTATATACTTTTTAGTATATAGGCTCTTATTAATTATTATAAATTCTTTTCTTCTTTTTAGAAAAATAATCCTTTTTAGATTTTATTTATAGTCAAATTTAATTTATTTAAGGTTTTTCTTTATATTTTTCCTTAAACTTGTACACTGGTATTTTATATTTTAATCCCTTTTAATTTGATTTATTTATGATTTATCATTTACTTAATGTATCCTTACTCTAAACTATTTTTTATATGCCATCTTGCTAACATAGTATTATTTTATATATTATTATTTTATATTTAACCCTGGGTTATCTTATATTTAAACAAATCCTTATATTAAACACAAATATTATCCCTAGGTACAAGACCTTTGTGGCCTACACAATACAAAATTACACAAAATACAAAACTTGTCAGCAGCAATATAGTCCACTGCTACAATATTGATTGTTTTTCATCTCCAGTACAAATCTGTGAGTAGCTCTTTTTAAAGGTTTACCCTTTCACTGAGTAGACTATGTTTCACTTGTACACTGCACTTTTATTATTATTGTTTACAGTGTTTTTGGAGTACCAAGTTTTTTATAGCTTGGTACATAATACCCATTTCTGACTTTGAGAATTGGGTGATTATGTTATCATATTTGGGCAGGGGTTATGTAACGTTACATAAAGCTCCCCCACTAGAACAGATTTATTTTTATTTACTTGTTTTTTTAAAAACAATCGTTGAACTCTTCAATCTTCAGATTCTTTCATTACTCTTCATAATATCTCTTTATTTCTGATTGGTTATACACCTGTTATTCGGTTAAACGGTAATAGGCTTGATTTCATACTCAACTCTCTCTCTCTCTTGGAGGCACATTCATTAATGATTTAATTTCTCATGGTGGTGGTCTTTCAAATATCCCTTGATAAGGACTGGTCACACTAATCAATAAAAACTTGTTTTAACACTCATATTTCTATTTGCTTCTAGAAATTTGCTTTCTCAATTAATCTTCTGTCTGCTATCTTCCTTCTGTTTTCTTCCTTCATACTTCTGGAATCTAATATCAATCTTCTCAGCTGCTTTATTATCCCTTAAATATTCAATTTCCCTAACATTTTTCCCTATCCTGTGCGGTGGTTCAGTTTGGGTGGCCACTTTTGGGTCCATTAATCCGCTGTCCATCCTTACACCTTCTGAGATCAGGGGAACATCATCCCTGCTCAGTTAAATGATTGCTGGAACATTTCTACAGTCAATTCATTATAATAAAAAACTTACAAGTAGTCGATTAGCGACTAATACTAAACACTTTTGGGATTCTTCACGCTGTTGCTGTTTGCATTTAATTATATATTTCTTTTTCTTCTTGATTCCTTCTTATTTTGGAGTAATTAATTGCAGATAACATTATTGATAGGCATTATTTTAAAATCCTTTTGTCTTTCCTTCTTGTGACAGATGTCCTCCGTATCATTTCTTCCTATATCATTTTCCACTCCAAGAAATTCTAAATCGTAGTTGTATTAATTATTTTCTTCATTGTAGTCATTAAATTATTCTTCTTATTTTACCTTCTTATCTGAGCACATTACCATTAATTGTTTTTATTTATTTATTTATTCTTCTTTTTGTTCCCATAAAAATATTATTTTTTCCTATTATTTCATTTTAAATCAGTTCTTTATAAATATTATTTAATAATCTGTTCTTACATACTTTTGGTGGTTTGCTGTTTATTAAATCAAATTGTTGCAAAATATCTTAAGTAAGTAGTACTTACGTAGTTTTTGAATTTTGGGGTTTCTTTTAAATCAAACCTTTTTCTCAATATTTTATTTAAAATTATTTTAACCGTTTTCGGTATCATTCACAACCCGGATTGATCCACTCTTATATTTTTCCCGTGGATTCTGTTGGTTAAACTTGTCAATAAAATTTGCTATTGGATTGCCCCATTGTGGATCACTACCATACATTTCAATGTTGTCGTACGTATATAGTCTCTCATCTTTATTACTTGGACCAGGATTAGGACCTTGGTTTTCCCAACTGTCAACTCGTTTGTCCACCTTTCTTTGTCGCTGTTCATCTTGTCTCCTCGAATCACTCTCCTCAGCCATTATATAATTTACTTGGGCTTGATTAGTCCCCAGATTGTCGCTTGGTGGATTTCCCGAGGGTATGTCCCTATTTCTATCCCCACTTCTGGACCTCCGATATTCATTATGATCATTCCATTGTTGTCTGTTGTCGTTGTTTCTCTCATCTCATCTATCATAATTTTGTTTCTGGTTAAAATACGGACGTTTTCCTTGGTAACGATTATTGTAATAATTGTTGTTGGCACTGACATAATTTACCCTTGGTCGAGTATCTCTGGGTTGTTCGTTTTTCCGCTCCTCCGTATTCTCTGATCTCCATCTACTCCTCCTGTAATATGATTCTTGCTCATAGTTCTCTAATAGTGTTTCCATACCTCCAATGGTCTTTATTTGTCCGCTTAGTCGAGCACTTATAATCTTTTCCTCAAAGTGATATGCTATTTTGGTCACCAAACACTCTTCAGGGATCTTTGGGTCTAAATATTTTGCCACACACACCTTCCCCAAAAATAAGCAGTAGGTGTCTGTCCTGTACTGCGGTCATACCTCCCATGACAAATATCATCTCGAATAATGTTTTGCACTGACTCAGACCAGTACTTCAGTTTGAACATCAACTTAAAATTTCCATAATCACAAACCTCGTTTCGGATTACAGTCCACCAATTGTCATTGATGTTTTTGAAACATTCATCTAGTATGCCTTTAATCATGTTCCATCGGTTCTCCTTCGACCTATTTAAAATTTCATCCACTCTTCCTAAAAATTCGAGTGGATTTCTTCGATAATCTCGAAAGTTTACACTTTCCCTACTATCTTGGATAGTATGTTGAGTGTTGCATGTAGATCTTGAACCCATTCTATCTACCTCCCCTTGTAGGTTTGTTTGTAGTTGTAAATTGTCTAATTTTCCTCCTTGGTTATGGAACTGGTTCTTGACATTTTCTATTGTCTCATTAAAATCTGTGAATTTACTGTTTATGTTGCTTTTTATACCATCTAACTGATCATTATTTTCCTGGCGTATGGCCATTATGCGAACTTGATTACTTTGTTCCTCTCGGTCCATTCGGGCATCTATTCCTGTTTTAATTTGTTCCATTGTTTCTTCCGTTTTATCTAATCTTTGATTGGTTTCTAGTATTTTCTTTTCTGCCTCCTCCTTGTATTCATCTACTCTTTGGCTAAGTGTATTACTGACCATTTCAATCTTACTCTCGAGATTTCCCCTTAACTCCTTATTGAAATTCTCCATTTTACCCTCAATTTGTTTTAAATTTTCTTCGTTTATTTTCTCAATTTGTTTTAAACTGTCCCTCAAGGTTTCATTTTGCTTCCTTGAGTTCTCCTCCTGTTTTCTAAAACTTTCATCTATTTTGTCAAATTTTTCGCTCAAGGTTTCATTTTGTTTCCTTGAGTTTTCATTTATTTTATCGAATTTTTCCTCCTGTTTCCTAAAATTTTCATCTATTTTGTCATTGGTTTGTTTGTTTTGTTCCTTCAAAGTTTCGTTTTGTTTCTTTGAAATTTCCTCCTGTTTCCTAAATTGTTCTGGCATAAATTTCATCATTTCCTGCCAATTTGGTTCTTCTCTGGCTGGTCCCTGGTTTGCTTTATCTGGTTGGTCCCCTTGGGCATCCTCTTCAACTATTTCCTTTTCCGTGTCCAGAATTGCTTCAATTTCTTCTTCATCGCCTGTCTGTTGTTCCATTTCACTGTCGTGACTACTTCTATTTCTTGTTCCTGTCCACCTTCTTCCTTCTCCTTCTCTTCTGCCCTCTTCTTCGATCTGCCTCTGGTATTATGCATTTCTTGTTTTCTCATAGTTGCCGACAAAAATTAGGGTTTTTGTTATATTATCTTTCGTATCTCTCGAAATTTCTTTCCTAATTAAAGCCCTTTTAAGTTGAGCGCCATCTTGTAACGTCTCACGGGTATCTCCGAGTCTATTTACGTATTTTTACGTCTATTTGTACTCTTCAAAAATCTCGCTTTAATAAGAGTCACAGAATTTGTTATACTTTATGTTCGATGTTTCCAAAAATCGAGTGTGTGTGATTATGCAAATATTTTCTTAGATTTTATTTGGGTGAAATCAATACCATTGTTTGACAGTAGTTAGGAGAGAGCGTGCAAGGAGAATTACTCTCTTAGTATACGATTAATTATTTCAAATTTCTCTGCTCATGATACCAGCTGACTTCTACGTTTATGAACACATTTGATGTTAAATTAACTCCAAATGGTAAGTAATATATTGTGGATGTCCGTTCTCTTCTCAGTCTTCAGACAATCTGTAACGAACTACCATCTACTGAAAATAATACACATTTTTATTCAAACAACAAGGCATTCATTGAATTTATTTAGCATTTTTTTATATTCTCCCAAAACAAAAAGGGATAATCGATTCTTACTGACAACACAGAATTAGTTCGATCTTATTTTCAAACATATAGTATATAACAAATATTTTTATTTCAATATTAATACAAAGAAAGAAATAATGAATTAATTTCCCAGGGTTATTTTTGATTTCTTTGTACTTTGAGAAAGTCAGAAATGAATATGGGTTAATACCAAGCTTTACATAAATAAATTTTTATAATTTGTACTATTTATATTATGCAGTTGATTTGTAGACTGCTAGAGTGCAGTTAGCTCTTCTTCACTGATGACCACAACCACTAGGCATCATGGCGACAGTAATGTTATTAACCAAACTAGTTTTGCTGGTTTTTTGGTTAACAAAAATAATAAAGTTTATATTCACCTCTTTTCCAGAAGTACTTAAAGAGATTGTGCTGTTTCTAGTGTTATAAGTTTATAGTTGAGGTGTAATTTAGTTAAATTATACTAGGTAACGGTCTCACCAACAAAGTCGAAATTTCGTTAGGCTAGGCTTGGAAATCGAAGGTTGATTTTTCAAGGTTTCATGAAATTGCGGGTGTGAATTATTCTATTCGAAGGAGTTCTAATATGTAGTGGACATCACTCGTTAATTTTATTAATTTTACTCTGATTATTTCAAATGGTATTTATTAATTTCTTAAAATTTTATAGACATTACACTTTTCAAACTGCTCACTTCCAATATCTTTTAACAATTAATTCCATTCTTGTTAGTTAGTTACTCTTAGTAACCAAGAATTTTTATGGTTTTTTATTGGTTAATCTATATACTTTTTAGTATATAGGCTATTATTAATTATTATAAATTCATTTCTTCTTTTTAGAAAAATAATCCTTTTTAGATTTTATTTATAGTCGAATTTGATTTATTTAAGGTTTTTCTTTATATTTTTCCTTAAACTTGTACACTGGTATTTTATATTTTAATCCCTTTTAATTTGATTTATTTATGATTTATTATTTACTTAATGTATCCTTACTCTAAACTATTTTTTTATATGCCATCTTGCTAACATAGTATTATTTTATATTTAACCCTGGGTTATCTTATATTTAAACAAATCCTTATATTAAACACAAATATTATCCCTAGGTACAAGACCTTTGTGGCCTACACAATACAAAATTACACAAAATACAAAACTTGTCAGCAGCAATATAGTCCACTGCTACAATATTGATTGTTTTCATCTCCAGTACATATCTGTGAGATGCTCTTTTTAAAGGTTTACCCTTTCACTGAGTACACCATGTTTCACTTGTACACTGCACTTTTATTATTATTGTTTACAGTGTTTTTGGAGTACAAAGTTTTTTATAGCTTGGTACATAATACCCATTTCTGACTTTGAGAATTGGGTGATTAAGTTATCATATTTGGGCAGGGGTTATGTAACATTACAACCTGTACATTTTGCTTCCTAACAATAGAATAAATCGTTTTCTTACTCTTTCAAACGGTCTTGACCAAATTTTGCTAATTCCTCATTGGTCAGTTCAGCTGAACTCTGGGTCACATGACTAGTATTATTACAAATAAATGGTTTGTTCACCTTCCAGTATAAATTACTCCCTAACTATTACCTAATTTTACTTATTTTAATTTACATAATGGTTTTCCTTATTTTATTACAAACAATTTGATACCTGATATGACCTGTGTGTGTGACCCAATAAGTATTTTTTGTGATTTACAAAATCATGTTTTATAGGCCATTTGACTTTCAGAAAATCATGTTATAATTCCTTAAACTAATTACTACATTATGATTACTATAAAAAAGAAAATCTATTTAACAATTCTGGCTTACTTTCACTACTTCACAGTGGTTTGACTTTTAGTTAACTAATTTTGATACTACTTTTAATGTTTAACATCTGCCTAGGCCCTGTTGTTTCTTTAATTCTTTGTTTTGTTCTTTTACAATAATTATTTGTCCTGTTAATTTAAAGTATTACGATTAATTACACATTTTCTCTGTAATTCTACTACATTGTATTAAAATTTATTATACCCTTATTCTGTTTCTTCATTAACAAACTTCATAAACATTTAAATTCATGCCATGTTTCCACGACTGGTATCCTAACAAATTTTCAACATTTAAATTAACTTTCAACAACTATAAATACTGGTTAACATACCATAACATTTTCTTATTTCTGCAGTTTACCATAATTAGTTATATGACCAATCCTAAAACACTAGTATTGGCCTATTGCTTGGTATACTGCTTTGACTTTACCAACTGTATTGTTTTTTATTACTTTGTTACCTTCTGGTGATTTATTTAAGCTATACTCTTCATTACATTCCTATAACCATATTTTAACAAACAAAAGATGTATTCTTATTTTAACAAACAAAAGATAATTAGTATATTAACTTACTGTCATCCCCATGTGGCTATGATCCTAATGAACATTTGCATAACTAAACTATTTTTTCCCAATTAAACTATATAATGGTTCTGCACATAGTAACCATGTCTCTTTTCAGCCCACTTTGCTGTGTTTTATTTATTGATCACTCTTTTTGTATGATAATCAACGGTTGCCCTTTCACTTAAATATAGTCCTGGTTCTATAGTAGTAAGGAATTGGGAACATAAACAATTATTATTAACGTTAAATCCTTAAGCTTTTAGTGACCGTCAATCAATGAATTTTATTATTGGATGGTTATTGAGGATCGGTCAAAAATAACACAAATTTTAACTATTTTGTGTCGATGTTTCGACAATATTTATTGTCATCTTCAGGACCTGTGTATGAAATACAAAAGAAATGTCAAACACAATGGAACAATTAAATATTTGGGTGAACGTGTTCATGTAAGTTGCTCGTTTTCTTAAAGCTAATTTGAAGATGTAAACAAACTATCATAAGTCTTCACATATACAATGACACACACACACACACACACACACACACACACACACACACACACACACACACACACACACACACATACACACACACACACACACACACACACATACACACACACACACACACACACACACACACACTCACATACATGAACACGTTCACACAAATATTTAATTGTACCGTTGTGTTTGACATTTCTTTTGTATTTCATACACAGGTTCTAAAGATGACAATAAATATTGTCGAAACGTTGACACAAAATAGTTAAAATTTGTGTTATTTTTGACCGATCCTCACTAACCACCCAATAAAAAAAAAATTAACTTTGTTATTCATACACATAATATTATAACTTGATTTGTGATCGTTGTTTATAAAACACTTAGTTTGCTATGAGCTTTCACCACATATTTGTGGTGATTTTATGGTGATGATTTATCAACTCTAAAGTCATTGTATTGGTATCCGCGTCATAATTATTATAATTAAACTTTAAATTTTTACCTTAATCAGTCTATGTGACCGCTTAATTTTTCTTCTTTGTCTTCTTTAAAGTTTTTACCTTAATCCGTCTATGTGACCACTTAATTTTTCTTTTTTGTCTTTTTTAAAGTTTTTACCTTAATCCGTCTAGTTGAACACTTGATGCTTAGACACAAAACGCAGAACTAACAACCCTCACCGTGTCACGACGAACACAATATATATGGCGGTTGATTATACTAACAACTTTTCAATGCTCATTAGAAATACTTTTAAAAAACATAACATCCACATCACATTTAGAACAACCAACAATATCCATAAAATGCTAAATAATGCCACACGTACATCAGTTGAAAAAAGAACGGGTGTATACAAAATGATGTGTGATGACTGCAACATGCATTACATTGGTCAGACTGGCAGGAGCTTTTTCGAAAGATATAAAGAACACTTACCCACGAGCATTTCAAATATAAATAAATCAAACTACGCTAAACATCTCGTCTCATTGAATCATAATTATACAAATTTTGAGGCAAATTGCAAACCCTTACACATTTGCAGAAAGGGACGATATATGGATGCGGTAGAAGAGTTCTAAATTTACCGAGCCTTCAGAAATAATCCCAATAATATATTAAACGAACAATTGGCATTTAAATCGCATACACTATACGATAAGATTATAGATAGCATAGCCATAGAATACACGCCCCAACACAACAATAGATTACATGAAAACTCCAATAAACTGTGCAGTACGTCGCTAACCAGTATTGAGTGCGCACTCACATCCGCGTACGTCGCTGTGTTTGTGGACTATATTTTTAAATGTCTATTAGTGTAACTTTTAATGTTTAACGAAGTCTTAACCGACGAATTTTTTAATCTCTGATGATGGATTAACACAATCCGAAACGCGTAAGAAACAAAGAAGAAAAATTAAGCGATCACATAGACGGATTAAGGTAAAAACTTTAAAGTTTAATTATTTATCAACTCACCTAAACACTGACACTAATTTTCTCAATCCTGTTTGATTGAATATTACTCATTATTATTCACTGGTTTATGCTTGTTATCACAGCACTCTTATCATTTAATCTTATATATTTTTTTGTTTATATATTATGGTACATTACTCCATTTACTAAATGCATTGTACTTCATTGTCATTTATTATTGTTTTAGTTTCAATTATTTTTTTATAGGTATTTTTTATTTTTGAGTTTTTACATTTATTTAGTCTTCCTATTTTGTTCCATTACAATATACTCATGGTCATCATGACATAAACAAACTGGGGAGTTACATACTGAGTAACAGGATATCTCTCCACTCTACCACAGCATTTGCAAGTATTATGCATAGGATACATGGTTTAGTTCAGGATCTATTTTTAGGCCTATTTATGAGGCCTAATTAAAGTTAATGACAGTGAATTTGAGATGGTCGATAGTTTTAGATATCTCGGGTCCCTCTTGATGTCAACAAATAAGAGGCAATGGAAATTCAAGACAAACTAACCATGGGAAATAGGTGGTATTTTTCTATGCTGCCTATCCTAAAGTCAGCACAGTGGACACCACAGTGCACCTAACCTTCTAACATGCCACCCCCCAAAATCCAAACCCTTGGTCTTATACCATGCCAGATCCTCAACCGATATGTTCCCCTTGTCATGCATACTGGGTTGCCTTTAGCAAGTACTGGGTGCGTACACATTCATTAATACATCCTAACAAATTCCTTATTTAAAATTCAGAACAGTTTATCTTTAAAGTCAAAAATTCATCTAAGTTCAATATCAATCTCCATTACTTTCTCAAAAAAATCAAAAATCTTTTACATAAATCCATCAACTCTACTAATTCTCTTCACTACTGCTAACAATCATAAAACAAATAAACTGAACCTCTCATTATCATATCATAAATAAACATGAACTCACTTATCCTAACATTTGATGATACATACATACGTACTAAACAATATAATTCAATAAAAACACTAGTAATACATGTAAACAATAACATACTTGAAATTCAAAATATCCTATATGGCAGGTGTAAAAAATAAAAATTTTTTTTTCAAAAAAAATTTAAATTTATCAAAATATACTTTTCTCAATATTCAGAAACATTTAAAACCATTTAATTCAATTAAATGACAAAATCGCATCAATCAATTGCTAGGAACTGGTCTTGACTATAACATCAACCATTAGCTGATATTTCTGGGTCAAGTCAACGACCTTGACATACCTATGTTACACAAAGCTACATCATAAAATACATTAAACATCCTTAACATTTTTATCTTCAAACATAATACAACATAATAAAATAGAACATTAAAAATTAACATGGTTATTATTATCAGAAATTAACTTGATCAGAAATTACACATTTTATAGTTTCAAGTTATTTTCAAATTCTATTAAAATTTGTCACATGTTTCAATTATTTTTATTTTTTGACTATGACTTTCTTTCTTTAACATTTTCATTCTCAATTAGTTTGGGTGACTCTTGTTTACTCATAACAACATTTCGATTTACACTTGGCATTTATGTATAATCTTACCCCACTTTAGACTCTAACACTCACTTAACAGCTTTAACTAGTATGACACCCCTCTATCAAAACATCTACCAACCATTCTCTAACCCCAACTTACTACTCAACTCATATCGCATTATTCTACCCTTATAACAAAATACTCTCTACCCCTTTGTACTCAGGATGTGTGTTCCCTTCCCACTGCTCATTCCCTTATGTTGGTTCCTGGACTCCCCCTAGGTAACCCTTTCCGGCGCTAATCGGTTCCCTTCCCGCCACAACGCTTTTCGTTGAGGACTCCTTATCACACCACCCCCTTACAAAATTCCCCATCAACTAATTACTCTTCCAATACATCACTTTCATCTACAAAATATCTCCATTTATTTATTACCTCAATATATCACTCATTACTCTACCTATTTTCCCCATAGCTACTGTGTCACTATTACTTCTCAAATTCTACATTACGTTTATTCACAACAATATTATTCTCTCTAACACCCCTTCAAATTTAACTTGAACTGATTTAAATGTCCTAACAAAATGATAATCACCCAAATTGTAATATTTACCACCTTTTACGTTATAACTCTTGAAAACTCAAAACTATCTCAAATACGTCTCCTCATATAATTTAAAAATCTCTTAGACACATTTAAAATTTATAAACATTTTACTTGATTTAAATTGCTTATCATTTTCATACTTACATTACATCACTTACATACTGTCATAAACACAAAATATCAACACCAAACACCCATAACTCCATGTACCTTCTGAAACATTTTAACAACCATGTTATTCCACAAACTAAACACAATTTAACATTTATTTATTTATTAATTATTATCAAATTTAAATCTCATAAAATCATTTAAATTCATCATCACAATTCAATTATATAACATTGTAAATCAATCAAAAAATATTAAACATCTCAAATTGCCTTAATTAAATCAATTATTGAAAACACAACATATTTCAATTATTATCAAAACAATTACAATTCATTAATTACTGTCTGCAAAATTATTCTCATTATTTATTTAGTCTGTCAAAATATTATTATTATTATTAAAATCAATTTCTACTATACACACACTGTTTACATTACATACTTGTTACAATACAAACACCATTAATTTCACTAAAATTTATTTACAAATGTTTGTCATTATTTTTCTGTTTTCCACACCTCATTTCCCAATTCAGCAAGGTCATAACCACAAATTAAAATATTTAGAATGTCCATACACTGATTTTTTAATTCAACCTCCATCGTCGTATAATAGTCTTATTTTTTTATAACACTTCTCATTCTTACTCACACTCAATTTATTAAATATCACTATAATATTGACGACTCGGAACACTAAGTTTTTTATAAGTAAAAACGTAAAGTTTTACCTTACAGCCTAAACCAGCTTTCACCTGTAGAAGGCTTCATCAGAGGCTGTCGTTAGTAGCGCTGTTCATCTTGTTGTTGGCGACGAGATAGTGTTTCGAAAGATCGAAGCTGTGTGTGTGTGGTGAGATGTGTTCGAATAATGCGTGCGATTTGAATTGTGTCTGTTCGTTTAGGATGTCGTTTTTATTTGTTTTTGTGTGTTTGTATATTTCTAATTGTTCTAGAGTGTCTAGTTTTCGGCCTTTTGTGTGTACGTGTAGTATGTTCATGTTATTGTCGATGTTTTTATATGTGTGGTTTGCTTCAATGAGGTGGTTTGCGAAGGTAGATTCTGTAGTGGTGTGGAGTGCTTTTGTGTGTTCAATGTATCTCTGTTTGAAGGTACGTCCTGTCTGGCCTATGTAGAATTTATTGCAATTTGAACAATTTAGTTTATATACACCGGGTAGATAGAATTTGTTTTGTGCTTTGGGCATGCGTTTTGATAGTGTGTGTTCTGTTTTGTTAGTAGTTTTGTAAGCGATTCTGTATCCTGCTTTTTTGAATTTGTGGGCAATTTTTTCTGTTTGTTTGTTGATGTATGTTAGTGTTATGAATTTGTTGTTTTCTGTCTTTGTCTGTTGTTTGTTTTGTGTAGGAGTTTACTGACTATTGTTCTGTCATAACCGTTAGATTCTGCTAGATATTTTATCGTGTTTAGTTCGTCTTTGTAGTCTATTTCATCTAAGGGGATGTTGTTAAGTCTATGTATCATGGTTCTAAAACCAGCCAGTTTGTGTTGTATTGGGTGATTGGAGGTGTTGTGTATTAGTGTGTCAGTTTTAGTTGGTTTTCTGTATATACTGAATTTGTGCCTGTGTTCTAGTTTTGTGATGGAGAGGTCTAAGACGTTTATGGTATTGTTGTGTTCGTATTCGGCAGTGAAGGTTATGTTTTTATGTATTTTGTTTATGTGCGTTAGTAACTGTTCACATTATCTTTTGTTTCCCCTGTATATAGCACAAAACAAATTCGATCTACCCGGTGTATACAAGCTAAATTTTCAAATTGCGATAAATTCTACATAGGCCAGACAGGACGTAGCTTCAAACAGAGATACATTGAACACACAAAAGCACTCCACACCACTACAGAATCTACCTTCACAAACCACCTCATTGAAGCAAACCACACATATAAAAACATCGACAATAACATGAACATACTACACGTACACACAAAAGGCCGAAAACTAGACACTCTAGAACAATTAGGATGGTGATTGTTTCAGAGATGGGGAACACAATAAATACTACACACAGAACGATGGCCTACCCATGGGCTCCCCCATATCCAGCATTCTAGCAGAAGTCTTCCTCCAACACTTAGAAAAAACAAAAATACTCACAAACAATGACAGACACTCACATAAAATACTATATTGGCACAGATACGTTGATGACATTCTAATACTATACAGGGGAAACAAAAGACAATGTGAACAGTTACTAACGCACATAAACAAACAGAGATCCCCATCTCTGAAACAATCACCATCCTACAAAACAAACTCAAACAGAACAACACACCAAACGAACTTATCAATGAAATAACAGAAACTCTGAACATTATCACAAAACAAAACTACTTTACTTATAACAATAAATACTACACACAGAACGATGGCCTACCCATGGGCTCCCCCATATCCAGCATTCTAGCAGAAGTCTTCCTCCAACACTTAGAAAAAACAAAAATACTCACAAACAATGACAGACACTCACATAAAATACTATATTGGCACAGATATGTTGATGACATTCTAATACTATACAGGGGAAACAAAAGACAATGTGAACAGTTACTAACGCACATAAACAAAATACATACAAACATAACCTTCACTGCCGAATATGAACACAACAATACCATAAACGTCTTAGACCTCTCCATCACAAAACTAGAACACAGGCACAAATTCAGTATATACAGAAAACCAACTACAACTGACACACTAATACACAACACCTCCAATCACCCAATACAACACAAACTAGCTGCTTTTAGAACCATGATACATAGACTTAACAACATCCCCTTAGATGAAATAGACTACAAAGACGAACTAAACACGATAAAATATCTAGCAGAATCTAACGGTTATGACAGAACAATAGTCAGTAAACTCCTACACAAAACACAAAACAAACAACAGACAAAGACAGAAAACAACAAATTCATAACACTAACATACATCAACAAACAAACAGAAAAAATTGCCCACAAATTCAAAAAATCAGGATACAGAATCGCTTACAAAACTACTAACAAAACAGAACACACACTATCAAAATGCATGCCCAAACCACAAAACAAATTCTATCTACCCGGTGTATATAAACTAAATTGTTCAAATTGCAATAAATTCTACATAGGCCAGACAGGACGTAGCTTCAAACAGAGATACATTGAACACACAAAAGCACTCCACACCACTACAGAATCTACCTTCGCAAACCACCTCATTGAAGCAAACCACACATATAAAAACATCGACAATAACATGAACATACTACACGTACACACAAAAGGCCGAAAACTAGACACTCTAGAACAATTAGAAATATACAGACACACAAAAACAAATAAAAACGACATCCTAAACGAACAGACACAATTCAAATCGCACGCATTATTCGAACACATCTCACCACACACACACACAGCTTCGATCTTTCGAAACACTATCTCGTCGCCAACAACAAGATGAACAGCGCTACTAACGACAGCCTCTGATGAAGCCTTCTATAGGTGAAAGCCGGTTTAGGCTGTAAGGTAAAACTTTACGTTTTTACTTATAAAAAACTTAGTGTTCCGAGTCGTCAATATTATAGTGATATTTAGTTAAGTAACGGACACGTCATGGACAACGAAATCCAAGAACTCAATTTATTATTATTATTATAATAACCCATTAACTATATGTCATTCATTGTACCATTATAATTTATAGGATTATTCCCTTTTATTATTTCATAAACCTTGTCAATATTAGATACTTTTGTCCAGTCTCCATCAGTATTTTTGGTTAACATCAGGCAAGTTATTTTATCCTTATATTCCCCTAATACATTGTAACGAAACGTGTTATAGTGTTGTGTTACAAAATATATAAATATGTGTTATTGTAGTAATAAAAATTGTTTATTAGAAAAATTTTGTTTTAATTAATTTTTTTCCAATTAATTAATTAAGAACAATTAATTAATTAAGTTTTGTGGTGTTCCGAAACGTTTATCACTTAATTTAAATGTTTTATAGGCTTTTGGGTATTTGTTAAAAACTCCAGCCACTTATAGGATTGTCTCCAATAGCAATCGATCCTTGTTTATTTTCGGTTTGGAGGTTATCTTCCTTCTGGTGGTGAAATTCTTGTAGTAATTTCTGTTTAAATTAAGGTATTGTTAAATGGCTATATGTAGAAATGAAAAACTGTTTAAATATGAAATGTATTAATAATTTTATTAACAATTAGGTATTTTGACTCTTGTCGATATGTAAATCGATTCTCAGGGTATCGTTTTGTTATTACAAATTTTTTTATATAAAGGTTCTTTGAACAGCTATGTTAGGGAAAGTCAGAGAAATATGGCAAAGATTAAAAAGTATAACATTACAATGTAAATTCTTAAAATTAACAGTACATATATTCGATTTAAGTATAGAAATAAGTAAATAGGTTGCGAACCGTCCAGCTGCAGTAGATGGCTGTGTTCAGTTGAGTTGTTGGAAATCAGTAATGGCCACCGTTGAAGTTGGAAATCGTCACCTCGCAGTTTTGATGTTCAAATAAAGATATTTTCCTTGTGAATTTACGTCCTGGTGTCTGCAAATCTTCCTTCTGGTGTTGGTGTAGTGTCTCTGGCTCAGTTTTGGTGTTGTATTCAGAAAATTGGTGTAGTTATAAGTCAATTTCACTTTTGTCGGTTATGTCATATGTTGGTCACTTTTTGGTTAAGTTTTATTACTGTTTAATGTTATTTCCTCTGGTGTTCTGTGCTGTATAATGTTAGTTCGGTGTTTGTAGATGTTTATTTCACTGTGTATGACTTTAAAAATGTTTTTTACCATAACTCGCGATTTTCACTCTCGGATCATACAATTATTTGCCATTACGGTATTCGTAACTAGGTTAATACGGTTAAAATGCTCGTGTCAAGTGTCCCGTACAATGTTCAATAATTAACTAACTAACTTCCTTCACCTCCGACTAAAACCTTAGCCAAAGCAATATTATTCCTTCCATTGTTCGAATTTTATTTTGCATCCTGTGCATGTAATAAAGTTACATTATATAACTGATTATACTTTGTTTATTCTTCAAATTTATTAGCTAGTTGTTACTTAATTTTATCCTTCAGTTCATTCGGCGTATTTTGATACCAAATAACGCCGTTTTATTAAGTTTTTGATCTAAAATTGATAATTTTTTATTCATTTTGTATATTCTAAATTTTAAGGTCCAGCTTCCTGTTGTTTTCCAAATTCTGCCATTATCAAGTTATATTTATGATTATTAAATCTCATATTGTAATAAAAGGTTTATATTCCCTTAATTTCTTGCAATTAGATGAATTGGTTAAGTTTTATAATATTATGTAGGAATATATGACTCCCCTCTCCAAATTTTTGAGTTCTGTCATTTCCATTTTTATCAATAATCCTGGCTATAATTTTACAAAATCTTTCTTAGTTATTTTTCTAATTACATGGCTTTGTTTCTGGTTTACCTTATCTAAATCCCTTCAGTTTAAATGTATTTAAGTACTTAGTTTCTCAGTTTTGATGATGTTTAGTTTTTATAATTTTGCCTAGATTCCTAACAGTTTTACATACAAATTTTTATATAAATAATACATATTGAGTTATACCCTCTCTGACTTTTTTACATTGTAACATAAATTAAACATTTTCTTCTATTAAACAAAATAACAATTAGTATTTGTTTCATACTATTAACATATAACAAATAATTCCAAATAATGGTTGTCTTCAACAAATCAGACATTTTTGTATACTCAAAGCTTAATAACAATACATAACAAATATTATTTATAAAGAATGTTTTTCCATTCTAACATCTTACTTAATTATTAACAATAATACCTGTAACAAATATTTTACAATTAAAGAATGTTAGTGGTTCTGAACTGTTTAAATTTTCTTATTCCTAATACATTTTTAAATATCTTATGCTACATAAACAAAACCTTATTTACTATACTCTTCTTCTCCATATTCCTTATACTAAGTTTATTTAGCAGCTTTTAACTGTTTTTAATTGGGTTTTGGGTAATTGTACCCTGTCACTTCACTTTTTATTCTGTGTCTGCTTTTGTTTTGTTAATCATTTAAATGAATGTCATTTAAACAGATTGGCAGTTCTTTGCTAACACATGTATTATATTACCTCTGTACAGAAATTAAGTCACTTAAAAGTTGTATTATTTCATTATTTACATAGTTTGTGAATGCCAATAATGAAACATAATGTTCATTTTTTATAATACTAAAACTTGCACTGGTTCTCTTTACATTCCTTGATTCTATTTCTAAATGGTTATATAGTCTTACTAAAATCAAGAGATCTATTCGTAGATTGCAATGAAGATTTGTTCTTTGGTATTATATTATTATTTCACCTTGGTCCACTTTCAACTCTTACTCTATACACTTTTTTGGTCTTATTTCTATTGTACATGTGGGTTTTTTCATTAATACTTTGTTATACTTTTTTATTATTATTATTTTTATTTATTTTGGGATATGGGTGTTTTTTACAAGAGCATTCCTTCTTCTTGTGGATGTTGTCTTCTTCTTGTTTCTTCATCGATGTCTTCTTTTCTTCTGGTATCTTATAATTGTATTTTCTTCATCTTCTTGTGGATGTCATCGGGTTTTTGGGTTCCTTCTTCACCTACTCTTCTTGTTTCTTCAAATGCATCACCTTTTATGGTGGATCTTGCCTTGTTCTGGGTTTCTTCCTTATCTACTCCTTACTTTCGTTGTGGGTTTAGCTATGTTCTGGGTTTCTTCCTTATCTACTCCTACCTTTGTTGTGGGTTTAGTTATGTTCTGGGTTTCTTCTTTTTCTACTCCTACCTTCCTTGTGGGTTTAGTTATGTTCTGGGTTTCTTCTTTTTCTACTCCTACCCTCCTTGTGGGTTTAGTTATGTTCTGGGTTTCTTCCTTATCTACTCCTTACCTTCGTTGTGGGTTTAGTTATGTTCTGGGTTTCTTCCTTATCTACTCCTTACCTTCGTTGTGGGTTTAGTTATGTTCTGGGTTTCTTCCTTATCTACTCCTTACCTTCCTGGGTATTATATTTTTTCACCTTTAGTTATTAAAATTGGTTTTGATGATTCATCACTTGTAACATTTATTTTATATGAACTTATATTTTAAATCAATGATTGTACTGCACGGTTGTTCTGAATTAATTCTTTATTACATTGCTTTCTTCGGATTTAAACATGTTATTATATTATTTTAATGATCAGTTCGCCATTCATTTTTATGGGCTTATCTGTCATGCTACAGATTGCTCTCCTCCAGAAGTAATTATTTCAGACTTGATTATGGATGAAATAATTTCTTATGACAATTTTATTATTTTTTATACTTCATTTTCCTCTCCATTTTTATATCGACTTTTTTATAGTTGAGCTTAATAAATTTTATATATATAGTCACTTATCTGACTTTTGATCCTTCTTGGATAGTTAGTGTCTTCTGAGATATATTATTATTATTATTATACATTTTCTTTCCTTATAAACTTCGTGTTGCATCCTTGGGATATTAATTCCCTAACGTTCCCTATCATGTGGGCTGGGGCAGTTCAGAGGGGCACTGTAGGCTTCACAACTCTGCTGGCCATACACCACTTCTACAATTTGAGTCCAGAGGCACATTCATCTCTGCTCAAAAAACATAATGCTGCTGGAATTATCTACAGTCAGTCATCGAATAAATTAAATAAAAAGTAGTCTCATTGTCGACTAATAAAAATATCTTTGGATTCTTCACTTCGTAGTTTCTCAGATTATCTCACATTTTCTATCTTAATAAATCTTCTTAATTCTTATTATACTCATTATATATATTTTTCTAAACTCTTAGCTCGTCTGATATATTATTTTAATTATGGTTGGAAACTTTTGTTAATTCTTCTTGTTACTAGTTATTGTGTAACTCTTTTCCTTCTCCATCTGAATTCTCATTATACTTCCTTCTGGTTAATTACATTGTTAGCATGGTTTTTATATATAGCATTTTCTCTTTGGTTCTTATGCATTATTTGAATGGTCTTATTTTATTATATTTAATTGTTTCCAAAATTTCTTTGTAATTGATATTCAGGTTGTTATTGTGATCACATTATTTAAATATCACTATAATATTGATGACTCGGAACACTAAGTTTTTTATAAGTAAAAACGTAAAGTTTTACCTTACAGCCTAAACCAGCTTTCACCTATAGAAGGCTTCATCAGAGGCTGTCGTTAGTAGCGCTGCTCGTCTTAGGACACATCATGGACAACGAAATCCAAGAACATATTATTTAATTATATTTTTCTTTCTTTTCTCTCAGAAAGTCATTAATCCGCTTTCGCATTCATTAAAATTAACTTATTTATATTATATTTCATGTGGTACTTCTTTTCTTTGCGTTTCATATAGGTTTTATTATTATTATTTGTTCAAAATCATTTTCTCCATATATTTGGTATGAGTTGTTCTTCTTTGCTTCTTCAGAACTGAGTAATATCATAATCATCTTTCTTGATTATCTGTTTCCATTATTGTTTCATAAGTAGTTAGTCATAGGTCGTTCTCATTATATTATTGTTTTTCTTTTTTGGATTTTTATAATTTTATTATAATAACAGTTTCTTCTCTTTGTTTCCAAATTATTGCCTTCTCTTGTATATCACATTCTTTTTTGTTTTTCTTCTCTACTCCTTCAAATGCTAGATATTCACATTTATTCTGGATTATATTTAATTCTTTTTTCTGAATTAATCATATTATTATCTTCTAAATTTAATTATAAATGTTGCATATTTATTTTTAGAACTTTGTTAGTTTTATTCAAAATTCAAATTCTTCTTTTTATTTAATTTCCATAACATTTTTCATAAATCATTTGTAATAAGTTGATCTTATTTTGTTTTAAAATTTGGACGTTTTATCAAAATTCAAATTATTTTTAATTCATTTATCTACAAATTTTTCCTTGCTAAATTGTTTGTAGTAAGATGTGCTTACTTATTTTCTGAATTTTTTATTTTGCTATTATATTCTAAATCCTTTTCTTTTTATTATATCTCAAATTGTTTCTTTCAAAATTGTTTGTAGTAAGTTGGTCTTACTTCATTTTAAAATTTGTAGTTTTTATAAAATTCTAAATTCTTCCTTTTTAATTACCATAAAGTTTTTTCACAAAATTAGTTGTAGTAAGTTGGCCTTACTTTTATTTTAGAATTTTTTATTTTAATTCAAAATTCTTGTATTTTTAATTATTCCAAATGGTTTCTCTTCAAAATTGTGTGTAGTAAGTTGGTCTTACTTCATTTTAGAATTTTGTTTGTTTTTATAAATTCTTTTTCATTCTTCATAGTACTTTTTTATGGATGCTTGGTTGTACACACCTTTAACTCTTCCGGAAACTATTTCTCTCAGTTCATACGTATTATTATGATTATTCTTTACAACAACATATGGTCCTGTATATAGTAATAATAACTTTTTTGTTATCCCTTCTAGGGTGCTGGGCAGTTCTTGATTTTTTAATAGAACTTTCTCACCCTCTTTGTAAGTTATTGTACGTCCTATTGCCTTTTGATATTTGGCTTGCCGTTTTTCTTGGTCTTCGGCTACTTTGTTATAGAATCTCACCTGGTCAAACTTACGATCATTGTTTGTTGGGAACTCGATTATTTCTTCAATTTCTCGGGGAGTTGGCTTCTCATACATGGCGGAGTAAGGGGTAATTCCTATAGCTAGATGGTGGGCAAAATTTAGGAATTTCTCTGTTGCTGCTAAGTACTCTTGCCACTTTTTCTGTTGGTTGTGACAGTACATTCGCAAGATTCTACCCACTTCTCTCAGTACCCTCTCAGCCGGATTACTACTTGGGTGGTAGACTGACGTCTTATAGGTTTTGATCCCAAGTGATAATAATGTGTCTCGCCATCTTCTCCCTTTAAATTGAGTACCATGGTCGGTAATTATTGAAGATGGTTTACCGATCTCTGGCACATACAACTCTGTGATTACCGCAAGAACTTTCGCAGTGGTTGCCCGATTAACCGGGTATAGCTTTATGTATTTAGTATAATGGTCCATGATTATTATTAGGTACTTGTACTTGTGTCGACCACCGCTATGGGGAAATGGCCCGCAATATATCTAAGAACACTTTTTCTAGTTTTGCGTTTGATGTTATTGGTATCATTATACCCTCTTTCTTCTCATTGTTAATCTTAACACACTGGCAAATATTACAAGATTTCAGGTAATTTCTTACCTTTCGGTTAATGTTCTTTATTTTGCAATTTTCTTCTAAAGCCTGTATCACTTTTAGCGCTCCCATATGGCCATACCTTATATGATAATCAATTATAACTTCCTTTTCGATTTGGTGCGGAATTATCACCTTCCAGGTTTCTTCATCCAATGCCGTTTTTACGAATAGTATTCCTTTATTGAGATGGTAGTATTTGGAAACGGTGTCATCGTCGGCTTCCAATCGACTGATTATGTTTTTCAGTTTAGGGTCAGACTGTTGGTGGATACGGATGTTTATTAATAGGGCTTGTAGATCGGATCTGGTTTTAAATAAGTTGTAAATTTTAACTAAGCTCTCCTTCTCTCCCTCGAAGGTCTGGTCTTCCAAATTTATTGTGAAGAAAACTTGTTTCTTCATCGATGTCTTCTTTTCTTCTGGTATCTTATAATTGTATTTTCTTCATCTTCTTGTGGATGTCATCGGGTTTTTGGGTTCCTTCTTCACCTACTCTTCTTGTTTCTTCAAATGCATCACCTTTTATGGTGGATCTTGCCTTGTTCTGGGTTTCTTCCTTATCTACTCCTTACTTTCGTTGTGGGTTTAGTTATGTTCTGGGTTTCTTCCTTATCTACTCCTACCTTCGTTGTGGGTTTAGTTATGTTCTGGGTTTCTTCTTTTTCTACTCCTACCCTCCTTGTGGGTTTAGTTATGTTCTGGGTTTCTTCTTTATCTACTCCTACCTTCGTTGTGGGTTTAGTTATGTTCTGGGTTTCTTCCTTATCTACTCCTTACCTTCGTTGTGGGTTTAGTTATGTTCTGGGTTTCTTCCTTATCTACTCCTTACCTTCCTGGGTATTATATTTTTTCACCTTTAGTTATTAAAATTGGTTTTGATGATTCATCACTTGTAACATTTATTTTATATGAACTTATATTTTAAATCAATGATTGTACTGCACGGTTGTTCTGAATTAATTCTTTATTACATTGCTTTCTTCGGATTTAAACATGTTATTATATTATTTTAATGATCAGTTCGCCATTCATTTTTATGGGCTTATCTGTCATGCTACAGATTGCTCTCCTCCAGAAGTAATTATTTCAGACTTGATTATGGATGAAATAATTTCTTATGACAATTTTATTATTTTTTATACTTCATTTTCCTCTCCATTTTTATATCGACTTTTTTATAGTTGAGCTTAATAAATTTTATATATATAGTCACTTATCTGACTTTTGATCCTTCTTGGATAGTTAGTGTCTTCTGAGATATATTATTATTATTATTATACATTTTCTTTCCTTATAAACTTCGTGTTGCATCCTTGGGATATTAATTCCCTAACGTTCCCTATCATGTGGGCTGGGGCAGTTCAGAGGGGCACTGTAGGCTTCACAACTCTGCTGGCCATACACCACTTCTACAATTTGAGTCCAGAGGCACATTCATCTCTGCTCAAAAAACATAATGCTGCTGGAATTATCTACAGTCAGTCATCGAATAAATTAAATAAAAAGTAGTCTCATTGTCGACTAATAAAAATATCTTTGGATTCTTCACTTCGTAGTTTCTCAGATTATCTCACATTTTCTATCTTAATAAATCTTCTTAATTCTTATTATACTCATTATATATATTTTTCTAAACTCTTAGCTCGTCTGATATATTATTTTAATTATGGTTGGAAACTTTTGTTAATTCTTCTTGTTACTAGTTATTGTGTAACTCTTTTCCTTCTCCATCTGAATTCTCATTATACTTCCTTCTGGTTAATTACATTGTTAGCATGGTTTTTATATATAGCATTTTCTCTTTGGTTCTTATGCATTATTTGAATGGTCTTATTTTATTATATTTAATTGTTTCCAAAATTTCTTTGTAATTGATATTCAGGTTGTTATTGTGATCACATTATTTAAATATCACTATAATATTGATGACTCGGAACACTAAGTTTTTTATAAGTAAAAACGTAAAGTTTTACCTTACAGCCTAAACCGGCTTTCACCTATAGAAGGCTTCATCAGAGGCTGTCGTTAGTAGCGCTGCTCGTCTTAGGACACATCATGGACAACGAAATCCAAGAACATATTATTTAATTATATTTTTCTTTCTTTTCTCTCAGAAAGTCATTAATCCGCTTTCGCATTCATTAAAATTAACTTATTTATATTATATTTCATGTGGTACTTCTTTTCTTTGCGTTTCATATAGGTTTTATTATTATTATTTGTTCAAAATCATTTTCTCCATATATTTGGTATGAGTTGTTCTTCTTTGCTTCTTCAGAACTGAGTAATATCATAATCATCTTTCTTGATTATCTGTTTCCATTATTGTTTCATAAGTAGTTAGTCATAGGTCGTTCTCATTATATTATTGTTTTTCTTTTTTGGATTTTTATAATTTTATTATAATAACAGTTTCTTCTCTTTGTTTCCAAATTATTGCCTTCTCTTGTATATCACATTCTTTTTTGTTTTTCTTCTCTACTCCTTCAAATGCTAGATATTCACATTTATTCTGGATTATATTTAATTCTTTTTTCTGAATTAATCATATTATTATCTTCTAAATTTAATTATAAATGTAACATATTTATTTTTAGAACTTTGTTAGTTTTATTCAAAATTCAAATTCTTCTTTTTATTTAATTTCCATAACATTTTTCATAAATCATTTGTAATAAGTTGATCTTATTTTGTTTTAAAATTTGGACGTTTTATCAAAATTCAAATTATTTTTAATTCATTTATCTACAAATTTTTCCTTGCTAAATTGTTTGTAGTAAGATGTGCTTACTTATTTTCTGAATTTTTTATTTTGCTATTATATTCTAAATCCTTTTCTTTTTATTATATCTCAAATTGTTTCTTTCAAAATTGTTTGTAGTAAGTTGGTCTTACTTCATTTTAAAATTTGTAGTTTTTATAAAATTCTAAATTCTTCCTTTTTAATTACCATAAAGTTTTTTCACAAAATTAGTTGTAGTAAGTTGGCCTTACTTTTATTTTAGAATTTTTTATTTTAATTCAAAATTCTTGTATTTTTAATTATTCCAAATGGTTTCTCTTCAAAATTGTGTGTAGTAAGTTGGTCTTACTTCATTTTAGAATTTTGTTTGTTTTTATAAATTCTTTTTCATTCTTCATAGTACTTTTTTATGGATGCTTGGTTGTACACACCTTTAACTCTTCCGGAAACTATTTCTCTCAGTTCATACGTATTATTATGATTATTCTTTACAACAACATATGGTCCTGTATATAGTAATAATAACTTTTTTGTTATCCCTTCTAGGGTGCTGGGCAGTTCTCGATTTTTTAATAGAACTTTCTCACCCTCTTTGTAAGTTATTGTACGTCCTATTGCCTTTTGATATTTGGCTTGCCGTTTTTCTTGGTCTTCGGCTACTTTGTTATAGAATCTCACCTGGTCAAACTTACGATCATTGTTTGTTGGGAACTCGATTATTTCTTCAATTTCTCGGGGAGTTGGCTTCTCATACATGGCGGAGTAAGGGGTAATTCCTATAGCTAGATGGTGGGCAAAATTTAGGAATTTCTCTGTTGCTGCTAAGTACTCTTGCCACTTTTTCTGTTGGTTGTGACAGTACATTCGCAAGATTCTACCCACTTCTCTCAGTACCCTCTCAGCCGGATTACTACTTGGGTGGTAGACTGACGTCTTATAGGTTTTGATCCCAAGTGATAATAATGTGTCTCGCCATCTTCTCCCTTTAAATTGAGTACCATGGTCGGTAATTATTGAAGATGGTTTACCGATCTCTGGCACATACAACTCTGTGATTACCGCAAGAACTTTCGCAGTGGTTGCCCGATTAACCGGGTATAGCTTTATGTATTTAGTATAATGGTCCATGATTATTATTAGGTACTTGTACTTGTGTCGACCACCGCTATGGGGAAATGGCCCGCAATATATCTAAGAACACTTTTTCTAGTTTTGCGTTTGATGTTATTGGTATCATTATACCCTCTTTCTTCTCATTGTTAATCTTAACACACTGGCAAATATTACAAGATTTCAGGTAATTTCTTACCTTTCGGTTAATGTTCTTTATTTTGCAATTTTCTTCTAAAGCCTGTATCACTTTTAGCGCTCCCATATGGCCATACCTTATATGATAATCAATTATAACTTCCTTTTCGATTTGGTGCGGAATTATCACCTTCCAGGTTTCTTCATCCAATGCCGTTTTTACGAATAGTATTCCTTTATTGAGATGGTAGTATTTGGAAACGGTGTCATCGTCGGCTTCCAATCGACTGATTATGTTTTTCAGTTTAGGGTCAGACTGTTGGTGGATACGGATGTTTATTAATAGGGCTTGTAGATCGGATCTGGTTTTAAATAAGTTGTAAATTTTAACTAAGCTCTCCTTCTCTCCCTCGAAGGTCTGGTCTTCCAAATTTATTGTGAAGAAAACTTGTTTCTTCATCGATGTCTTCTTTTCTTCTGGTATCTTATAATTGTATTTTCTTCATCTTCTTGTGGATGTCATCGGGTTTTTGGGTTCCTTCTTCACCTACTCTTCTTGTTTCTTCAAATGCATCACCTTTTATGGTGGATCTTGCCTTGTTCTGGGTTTCTTCCTTATCTACTCCTTACTTTCGTTGTGGGTTTAGTTATGTTCTGGGTTTCTTCCTTATCTACTCCTACCTTCGTTGTGGGTTTAGTTATGTTCTGGGTTTCTTCTTTTTCTACTCCTACCCTCCTTGTGGGTTTAGTTATGTTCTGGGTTTCTTCTTTATCTACTCCTACCTTCGTTGTGGGTTTAGTTATGTTCTGGGTTTCTTCCTTATCTACTCCTTACCTTCGTTGTGGGTTTAGTTATGTTCTGGGTTTCTTCCTTATCTACTCCTTACCTTCCTGGGTATTATATTTTTTCACCTTTAGTTATTAAAATTGGTTTTGATGATTCATCACTTGTAACATTTATTTTATATGAACTTATATTTTAAATCAATGATTGTACTGCACGGTTGTTCTGAATTAATTCTTTATTACATTGCTTTCTTCGGATTTAAACATGTTATTATATTATTTTAATGATCAGTTCGCCATTCATTTTTATGGGCTTATCTGTCATGCTACAGATTGCTCTCCTCCAGAAGTAATTATTTCAGACTTGATTATGGATGAAATAATTTCTTATGACAATTTTATTATTTTTTATACTTCATTTTCCTCTCCATTTTTATATCGACTTTTTTATAGTTGAGCTTAATAAATTTTATATATATAGTCACTTATCTGACTTTTGATCCTTCTTGGATAGTTAGTGTCTTCTGAGATATATTATTATTATTATTATACATTTTCTTTCCTTATAAACTTCGTGTTGCATCCTTGGGATATTAATTCCCTAACGTTCCCTATCATGTGGGCTGGGGCAGTTCAGAGGGGCACTGTAGGCTTCACAACTCTGCTGGCCATACACCACTTCTACAATTTGAGTCCAGAGGCACATTCATCTCTGCTCAAAAAACATAATGCTGCTGGAATTATCTACAGTCAGTCATCGAATAAATTAAATAAAAAGTAGTCTCATTGTCGACTAATAAAAATATCTTTGGATTCTTCACTTCGTAGTTTCTCAGATTATCTCACATTTTCTATCTTAATAAATCTTCTTAATTCTTATTATACTCATTATATATATTTTTCTAAACTCTTAGCTCGTCTGATATATTATTTTAATTATGGTTGGAAACTTTTGTTAATTCTTCTTGTTACTAGTTATTGTGTAACTCTTTTCCTTCTCCATCTGAATTCTCATTATACTTCCTTCTGGTTAATTACATTGTTAGCATGGTTTTTATATATAGCATTTTCTCTTTGGTTCTTATGCATTATTTGAATGGTCTTATTTTATTATATTTAATTGTTTCCAAAATTTCTTTGTAATTGATATTCAGGTTGTTATTGTGATCACATTATTTAAATATCACTATAATATTGATGACTCGGAACACTAAGTTTTTTATAAGTAAAAACGTAAAGTTTTACCTTACAGCCTAAACCGGCTTTCACCTATAGAAGGCTTCATCAGAGGCTGTCGTTAGTAGCGCTGCTCGTCTTAGGACACATCATGGACAACGAAATCCAAGAACATATTATTTAATTATATTTTTCTTTCTTTTCTCTCAGAAAGTCATTAATCCGCTTTCGCATTCATTAAAATTAACTTATTTATATTATATTTCATGTGGTACTTCTTTTCTTTGCGTTTCATATAGGTTTTATTATTATTATTTGTTCAAAATCATTTTCTCCATATATTTGGTATGAGTTGTTCTTCTTTGCTTCTTCAGAACTGAGTAATATCATAATCATCTTTCTTGATTATCTGTTTCCATTATTGTTTCATAAGTAGTTAGTCATAGGTCGTTCTCATTATATTATTGTTTTTCTTTTTTGGATTTTTATAATTTTATTATAATAACAGTTTCTTCTCTTTGTTTCCAAATTATTGCCTTCTCTTGTATATCACATTCTTTTTTGTTTTTCTTCTCTACTCCTTCAAATGC
Organism: Magicicada septendecula; assembly: GCA_034769895.1. NCBI lineage: Eukaryota > Metazoa > Arthropoda > Insecta > Hemiptera > Cicadidae > Magicicada > Magicicada septendecula. The sequence continues at coordinate 263,800,260 of CM068373.1, forward strand.
TAGATATTCACATTTATTCTGGATTATATTTAATTCTTTTTTCTGAATTAATCATATTATTATCTTCTAAATTTAATTATAAATGTAACATATTTATTTTTAGAACTTTGTTAGTTTTATTCAAAATTCAAATTCTTCTTTTTATTTAATTTCCATAACATTTTTCATAAATCATTTGTAATAAGTTGATCTTATTTTGTTTTAAAATTTGGACGTTTTATCAAAATTCAAATTATTTTTAATTCATTTATCTACAAATTTTTCCTTGCTAAATTGTTTGTAGTAAGATGTGCTTACTTATTTTCTGAATTTTTTATTTTGCTATTATATTCTAAATCCTTTTCTTTTTATTATATCTCAAATTGTTTCTTTCAAAATTGTTTGTAGTAAGTTGGTCTTACTTCATTTTAAAATTTGTAGTTTTTATAAAATTCTAAATTCTTCCTTTTTAATTACCATAAAGTTTTTTCACAAAATTAGTTGTAGTAAGTTGGCCTTACTTTTATTTTAGAATTTTTTATTTTAATTCAAAATTCTTGTATTTTTAATTATTCCAAATGGTTTCTCTTCAAAATTGTGTGTAGTAAGTTGGTCTTACTTCATTTTAGAATTTTGTTTGTTTTTATAAATTCTTTTTCATTCTTCATAGTACTTTTTTATGGATGCTTGGTTGTACACACCTTTAACTCTTCCGGAAACTATTTCTCTCAGTTCATACGTATTATTATGATTATTCTTTACAACAACATATGGTCCTGTATATAGTAATAATAACTTTTTTGTTATCCCTTCTAGGGTGCTGGGCAGTTCTCGATTTTTTAATAGAACTTTCTCACCCTCTTTGTAAGTTATTGTACGTCCTATTGCCTTTTGATATTTGGCTTGCCGTTTTTCTTGGTCTTCGGCTACTTTGTTATAGAATCTCACCTGGTCAAACTTACGATCATTGTTTGTTGGGAACTCGATTATTTCTTCAATTTCTCGGGGAGTTGGCTTCTCATACATGGCGGAGTAAGGGGTAATTCCTATAGCTAGATGGTGGGCAAAATTTAGGAATTTCTCTGTTGCTGCTAAGTACTCTTGCCACTTTTTCTGTTGGTTGTGACAGTACATTCGCAAGATTCTACCCACTTCTCTCAGTACCCTCTCAGCCGGATTACTACTTGGGTGGTAGACTGACGTCTTATAGGTTTTGATCCCAAGTGATAATAATGTGTCTCGCCATCTTCTCCCTTTAAATTGAGTACCATGGTCGGTAATTATTGAAGATGGTTTACCGATCTCTGGCACATACAACTCTGTGATTACCGCAAGAACTTTCGCAGTGGTTGCCCGATTAACCGGGTATAGCTTTATGTATTTAGTATAATGGTCCATGATTATTATTAGGTACTTGTACTTGTGTCGACCACCGCTATGGGGAAATGGCCCGCAATATATCTAAGAACACTTTTTCTAGTTTTGCGTTTGATGTTATTGGTATCATTATACCCTCTTTCTTCTCATTGTTAATCTTAACACACTGGCAAATATTACAAGATTTCAGGTAATTTCTTACCTTTCGGTTAATGTTCTTTATTTTGCAATTTTCTTCTAAAGCCTGTATCACTTTTAGCGCTCCCATATGGCCATACCTTATATGATAATCAATTATAACTTCCTTTTCGATTTGGTGCGGAATTATCACCTTCCAGGTTTCTTCATCCAATGCCGTTTTTACGAATAGTATTCCTTTATTGAGATGGTAGTATTTGGAAACGGTGTCATCGTCGGCTTCCAATCGACTGATTATGTTTTTCAGTTTAGGGTCAGACTGTTGGTGGATACGGATGTTTATTAATAGGGCTTGTAGATCGGATCTGGTTTTAAATAAGTTGTAAATTTTAACTAAGCTCTCCTTCTCTCCCTCGAAGGTCTGGTCTTCCAAATTTATTGTGAAGAAAACTTGTTTCTTCATCGATGTCTTCTTTTCTTCTGGTATCTTATAATTGTATTTTCTTCATCTTCTTGTGGATGTCATCGGGTTTTTGGGTTCCTTCTTCACCTACTCTTCTTGTTTCTTCAAATGCATCACCTTTTATGGTGGATCTTGCCTTGTTCTGGGTTTCTTCCTTATCTACTCCTTACTTTCGTTGTGGGTTTAGTTATGTTCTGGGTTTCTTCCTTATCTACTCCTACCTTCGTTGTGGGTTTAGTTATGTTCTGGGTTTCTTCTTTTTCTACTCCTACCCTCCTTGTGGGTTTAGTTATGTTCTGGGTTTCTTCTTTATCTACTCCTACCTTCGTTGTGGGTTTAGTTATGTTCTGGGTTTCTTCCTTATCTACTCCTTACCTTCGTTGTGGGTTTAGTTATGTTCTGGGTTTCTTCCTTATCTACTCCTTACCTTCCTGGGTATTATATTTTTTCACCTTTAGTTATTAAAATTGGTTTTGATGATTCATCACTTGTAACATTTATTTTATATGAACTTATATTTTAAATCAATGATTGTACTGCACGGTTGTTCTGAATTAATTCTTTATTACATTGCTTTCTTCGGATTTAAACATGTTATTATATTATTTTAATGATCAGTTCGCCATTCATTTTTATGGGCTTATCTGTCATGCTACAGATTGCTCTCCTCCAGAAGTAATTATTTCAGACTTGATTATGGATGAAATAATTTCTTATGACAATTTTATTATTTTTTATACTTCATTTTCCTCTCCATTTTTATATCGACTTTTTTATAGTTGAGCTTAATAAATTTTATATATATAGTCACTTATCTGACTTTTGATCCTTCTTGGATAGTTAGTGTCTTCTGAGATATATTATTATTATTATTATACATTTTCTTTCCTTATAAACTTCGTGTTGCATCCTTGGGATATTAATTCCCTAACGTTCCCTATCATGTGGGCTGGGGCAGTTCAGAGGGGCACTGTAGGCTTCACAACTCTGCTGGCCATACACCACTTCTACAATTTGAGTCCAGAGGCACATTCATCTCTGCTCAAAAAACATAATGCTGCTGGAATTATCTACAGTCAGTCATCGAATAAATTAAATAAAAAGTAGTCTCATTGTCGACTAATAAAAATATCTTTGGATTCTTCACTTCGTAGTTTCTCAGATTATCTCACATTTTCTATCTTAATAAATCTTCTTAATTCTTATTATACTCATTATATATATTTTTCTAAACTCTTAGCTCGTCTGATATATTATTTTAATTATGGTTGGAAACTTTTGTTAATTCTTCTTGTTACTAGTTATTGTGTAACTCTTTTCCTTCTCCATCTGAATTCTCATTATACTTCCTTCTGGTTAATTACATTGTTAGCATGGTTTTTATATATAGCATTTTCTCTTTGGTTCTTATGCATTATTTGAATGGTCTTATTTTATTATATTTAATTGTTTCCAAAATTTCTTTGTAATTGATATTCAGGTTGTTATTGTGATCACATTATTTAAATATCACTATAATATTGATGACTCGGAACACTAAGTTTTTTATAAGTAAAAACGTAAAGTTTTACCTTACAGCCTAAACCGGCTTTCACCTATAGAAGGCTTCATCAGAGGCTGTCGTTAGTAGCGCTGCTCGTCTTAGGACACATCATGGACAACGAAATCCAAGAACATATTATTTAATTATATTTTTCTTTCTTTTCTCTCAGAAAGTCATTAATCCGCTTTCGCATTCATTAAAATTAACTTATTTATATTATATTTCATGTGGTACTTCTTTTCTTTGCGTTTCATATAGGTTTTATTATTATTATTTGTTCAAAATCATTTTCTCCATATATTTGGTATGAGTTGTTCTTCTTTGCTTCTTCAGAACTGAGTAATATCATAATCATCTTTCTTGATTATCTGTTTCCATTATTGTTTCATAAGTAGTTAGTCATAGGTCGTTCTCATTATATTATTGTTTTTCTTTTTTGGATTTTTATAATTTTATTATAATAACAGTTTCTTCTCTTTGTTTCCAAATTATTGCCTTCTCTTGTATATCACATTCTTTTTTGTTTTTCTTCTCTACTCCTTCAAATGCTAGATATTCACATTTATTCTGGATTATATTTAATTCTTTTTTCTGAATTAATCATATTATTATCTTCTAAATTTAATTATAAATGTAACATATTTATTTTTAGAACTTTGTTAGTTTTATTCAAAATTCAAATTCTTCTTTTTATTTAATTTCCATAACATTTTTCATAAATCATTTGTAATAAGTTGATCTTATTTTGTTTTAAAATTTGGACGTTTTATCAAAATTCAAATTATTTTTAATTCATTTATCTACAAATTTTTCCTTGCTAAATTGTTTGTAGTAAGATGTGCTTACTTATTTTCTGAATTTTTTATTTTGCTATTATATTCTAAATCCTTTTCTTTTTATTATATCTCAAATTGTTTCTTTCAAAATTGTTTGTAGTAAGTTGGTCTTACTTCATTTTAAAATTTGTAGTTTTTATAAAATTCTAAATTCTTCCTTTTTAATTACCATAAAGTTTTTTCACAAAATTAGTTGTAGTAAGTTGGCCTTACTTTTATTTTAGAATTTTTTATTTTAATTCAAAATTCTTGTATTTTTAATTATTCCAAATGGTTTCTCTTCAAAATTGTGTGTAGTAAGTTGGTCTTACTTCATTTTAGAATTTTGTTTGTTTTTATAAATTCTTTTTCATTCTTCATAGTACTTTTTTATGGATGCTTGGTTGTACACACCTTTAACTCTTCCGGAAACTATTTCTCTCAGTTCATACGTATTATTATGATTATTCTTTACAACAACATATGGTCCTGTATATAGTAATAATAACTTTTTTGTTA